>JBAMDO010000578.1:600000-974083 GCA_037074765.1 Mansonella perstans
TTGAATCCCTCAGATTTAAAATTGTAAGTTTCATTTTTTTCCAAAAATAAAGAAAAAATCTATTTCATTTTCCAAAATTTTTATTCCATTTCTTACTTTGCTAGAAATATGGGATATAAGGGATTTCTGTTTTCCTTTTTTTTTTGTGAGAAATGTACAGCATCTTTTATAGAGACGAGTTAAATTTTAATGACTTGAATTCGACAGACTTAACGAAGTGGCAGAAATCTCCTGGGAAAGCCAAAAAGGATGCCTATTATCAAAGCAAACTTGCTTTAACTCTTTTTGTAAAGTTACTGTCGGAAAAGGTAAAAGGTAAATTTTTTTATGGAAGATAGACTTCTTTCAATTCCAAAAAACTCTTACTCTTCTTTAAAATTGAACATCTATGCTTTTTATTGAGCTTTGTCTTGTTCCCAACTACGAATTGAAATTAATGAATCATCACTTTTTGGAGTTACATTACGGCAGTAAACTTGGCAGGCCACGGAATAAAGAAAAGTTAGAAATTAGTTTTTATTGTTTTTAATCCATTTGATTCAAAATGGTTATTACTTGTTTCATTCCTTAGATTTTCTTCAGATATATTTTAATAATTTGATTCTAGATACAAATTTACGAGTTACAATGGTTGATCCAGGAAATACGAGAACCGACCTATTTTACTGCTTAGAAGCACCCGATAACGGAATATTTTTTGTACGATGGTGTAAGTCTCTAAAAAGGTGATTTTTTTATGGAATCATTTGTAAATTTAAAACAAATTTGGAAGAACTTTTTTAATTATTGACTTCAATAAAAGCAAGGATTTTATAGATGGGTTTATGGACTCGTTGCTGCGCAGTCGGTCAACGATGCCATTCGTCCCGTATTATATGCGCTTGCAGATGAAAAAATGGAGGACGTGAATGGAATTTTTATCAAGTCAGTTTTGTTAGATTACTTTCTAAATATCATGTGACTTTATTTTAACACACTTCTCTTTGCACTTTTTTTTATTTAATCATGTTAGCAGATCTTTGGATTCTGAATCTAGCTTTCGTTAAAATTAAGGAGCATACATATAGTTTTATAAACAAATATGTCGACTTATTGTGCCTTAGGACAGATGATTTCTCCTATTTTCACATTCTTTAAATATAAGAAATTATAGTTCACAAAGGATTGAACTACCGTGGCACCAGCTGGCAACAGATGAAAAAATTCTCAATAAGCTATGGCTAACTAGTGCTAAATGGGCAGAAACAGGTGTTCATCTGCAGCGTTTTCAACAAGATTTAAAAAAGCTGAAATTTCAAGGGACAGATGCAACAAAAGGAGTGAAAGCTGTAATGGGCTGATTCTCATGATCTTGATGATGACTTATCAATAATTTATTAAAAGTTTGTCAGGAAAGTATGTGTAAAGAGTCCAAGTTATGATGAAGTGTTGATATGATGAATTGAAACAAACAGTTAAATACTTAAATGATTTGAATATTCATGATCTTAGTTCATGTTTTTTGACGGGAATATAAAGTAAATTGATATAATGTATTATTGTTACGTTGTTGAGCATACGAATAAACTTTCCTTTAAGCTTTTTTCTCATCGTTTTTTAGCAAAGGAAAATGATCGGAATTGAATTCCTCAGGTTGGAAATGAACATCATATATCCTGATTTTTAATTTTAGATTTACAGAAAAGGAAATCAAAAATTAAATAATGGAAAAAAAGTATTCGTCAATTGCTAAGCATTTTTGTTCTTTCTGGAACTAATTTAGCGATTTATTTTAAAGCTACAGTACTTTTCACCCTTTTTTTGATTGTATTTAAATTACTAAATGATTAAATTGTCATTGGATCTTCTTGTTAGTTGATCGTAAACTATCTCGTATTTTACAATAATAAAATGAATAAATTCATCATGTATGGAAGTTGGGAAAAACTTTATGTTTTAAAGATAAATTTAGTGTCAGAGAAAATTTAGCAATCAAATTTTCTTCGTTGATTTTTATTAATTAAATATTCAGGTATGCCATCTTAGCCAAATTCTTCATTGAATCGATGTTCACGTTGCTAATTCAATTTTGTTAAGCAATTTTTAAAGTTTGAAAACTTTTACGTGCTACTGTGGACTTAATGCTTGAACAAAAAGATGAAAGGAAAGCCGTATTTAATACTTTAATTTAAATAAATTCTATTGTTTGTTATTCCAATTTTATTACGAGATAATAATCTTGCTATAATATAATAAATTAGTTGTCCTAATCAGTTTACTGTAATTGATTAGGGAAATGTTGATTAAATGATAAGAGACAAACGTTTTGTTACGATGATAGATTGGATGGAATACAAAGGAGCGAGAAGTAGAATCATGGGACGGGTACGGCGTTGTAGTATACAGTTTGTGTTGATAATTTAATCAGCTGTGTTGATAATTTAATCAGTTAGTGATTAGCAAGGGATTAAATAGTTACTATCAGTAGTAAATATTGTTATTTGTAGTTGTAGAAAGAGTTTAATTAAATTATTGTTTAATTAAAACCACTGAAAATTAATGACGTATATTTCGACATACAGTGTGATATGAACTTTTATAACATTTCTTGTGCTAACGATTTTGATGTGTTATATTGCCAAATTATGTCATAGGTCATTGCCATTTATCGATTTAATGCGATAGATAATTTAGAAGTTTTTTTTTTCAACATTTAAACTTAACTTGAAATATAGAAATTAAATTTAGTTGATGAAATATTTGCATGATGAAAATTTGTTTTACGCAAATATTTATGAGCTATACCTTTATTTCTATATTATTTGCTTAATGCAAGATTTTATATATTCAGCTGAAATCATTCTTTAATTTGTTTTAAATCACATAGCGATTAGCTGTATTAATTAAGTAGATATAATGGTATCTATTCAGTAGTAATTCAGTAGTAAATTTTTCAGTAGTAAATTTTAAACATTTCTAAATTAAAAGGAATGCATTTTTGAATTTTCTGCTTAACTGCGCATTTTACTTAATTGCTTATATTCGATACAAATTTTATGCAATAGTAAATTCATTACACTTTATAGAATTTTTCAATTTTCAGTAAGCATTAATTTGCTGCCAACAAAACGAATTGATGTTGCGATATGCTATTTCTGCATACAGTCGTATGCTTGCGAATCAGGTTTCAATTTTCATCCTTTTATTGCCATTCAATTTAATGTATAATTTTAGAAGAATAGATAGAAGGATAATGTAGGCCTGTCTAGTTACAGCAATTCTGCAGATAGTATGCGTACACTCATAGTGTTGCATCAACTTTCAGGAAAACCTTTCAGGCTGCTCCATTTTATCATTTTGCTATTCTAGGTTTTAGTAGTTTTGAAGAAGCAAATACTAGAAGACCACGATAAAGGCTTTTCATAAGAAAAATAATTCTTATTTTCAAAAGTCAATTATAGTTTTCATAAAAGGATTTCATTAAAATCTTTTATGGTTGCGATCTTTACACTTTCCTTTATTACTTTAAAAAAATAAGGAATTGCTTTTTTTTTGTAGAATATTTTGTGCTTATGACAACGTACTTTGGTTAATTTGAATGATATGCTAATTAATAAACAGAAATGCTTAGCCTGAAGATATCATTAATTTACAAAGCATATCTGATACATTGTTATTAGTGGAGGAGCTGCGAATAATTAGCCAATTCTATTTGATCACATATTTTCAGCCAAACGGTAAAAGATTATTGCTTAGCAATCTACGTATTGCATATCGAAAATATTGTGCCGTTCCACAATTATTAGCTCAACAAAACCGATCGTTTTATTGCTTCGATATAGTTGGACAATTACATACGAGTCAATCATGTTGTTCGTTTTTTACAGTTTTCACTGGAATTAGATCTGTGAAGAAATTGAAGATGGTCGTTGTGAGTAAAACTGATTAAAACTTGTCTATTAGTGTACTTTTTGCATGTCTTATATTTTGCAAGTATTGTATTAAAATGAATCAGCAGGATTTCAGTCGCTGATATCATAGAAGTTGAAGGACCTGCTTTTGCGGAATCGATCTCTGAAGGGGATATAAGATGGCTGAAACGTTAGTTTCCAAATAAAAATCAAATTACTTTTGTTTTCAGGTTTTTTTCCTTACTTATCTTATTTTTCCAGTCAATTTATTTGATTGTATTTTGCCATTTTTTCATGTAAAGAAGTATCAGAGTTTCAAAATAATTTCTAGAATATAATTGGTTTCAGAAAAGGGGGATTTCGTCAATCAAGATGATCTGGTCGCTGAGATAGAGACTGATAAGGTTAATTGTTCTGTTTTGAGGTTGTTCTTGTCCGAAATATAATTTTGCTTTAATTATTGCTTTGTTTAGAGATAAGTTATTAATAAAAAGTACTCGGCATCTTTTAGACAACTGTAGAAGTGCCATCGCCACAGACAGGAACAATAGTTGAACTCTTAGTAGAAGATGGTGGTCGAGTAATTGCGCATCAGAAGCTGTATAGACTAGAAATTGGAGGAGGTAAATCGTAAATTTTTTTTGCAGAGCTACGATTACGTTCTGTCAAACATTGCTTTCTGCTACAACAATTTGTTTGAAAATATTAGATTCGAGTGTACTGATAATACCTGACAAGGCTGATTACACCTCTATAAACCTAAAGTTTTGCTAACTTTACAGAATGGCAATCTTAGACTTTTGATGCCCAAAAACTGATGTTTGCATGTTAATGCTTAGATATTTTTTCCAGCATTATAACTATAAGGTAACTGTATTTTTAGAAGCATCTGCTGCGAGTGCAAAAGAAGCGAAAAAATCAGTAGAGCAGAAAACTTCTCCTTCACCACCACCAAAGTCAGAATCGATGCAGGAATCACCAGCGTCACCGGATCTAGTGGGTGAGTAGCTATACTTGATAATATTTTTAGTTTAATATAGCTTGAATTCATAGAATTGCAGTAATTCCACAAGGAGTTCAGAAACATTGAGTTGTAGGAAATAAGATTTCAGATTATTATCCGAAATGTTTTTTAGAAAAACCAGTTATTCCTCCATCTCCAGCGAAAATTGCTACTCCACATCTTCCATCGTCTTCTCAATCTGAACGAGAATTTCCCACTGAGAAAGTTCAATCACTCACTGATCAAAGTCTCTTTACTGGTTCAAGAAATGAGACGCGTGTGAAAATGAATCGAATGCGTTTGAGAATAGCAGAACGATTAAAAGATGCTCAAAATACCTATGCTATGCTTACTACTTTCAATGAAATAGACATGAGGCTGTTGTTTATTTCTTATATTTTCTTGATGTTTTTTCCAAAAAGTTCTTTATTATATAATTTAATAATGTGTAGTAATCGGAATTAAACATTCATATGTGATTGATAGAAAGATCACGAAATTAAGTTATACTCATTAATTTCGGCAATTCTTCACTCATGGTTAACAAAATTGTAATCACCTTAAGCTATTTACGTCCACTTTTTAAAAAATTTTTCTTCTTTTTTTGAATTAAAAAAATTTTAATTAGCAAAAGGACTTTCAGTAATGTTTTGGAAATGAGGAAACGCTATCAAAAAGAATTCATCGCAAAATATGGCATTAAAATTGGGCTGATGTCACCATTTATTCGGGCATCTGCTTATGCACTGAAAGAATTTCCTGCAGTTAATGCTGGTGAATTTTTGTTTTTCTGGAAACTCATCTTGGATTGTTAGTTTGAGATTCAAAATTGAATCTATTATTTTAGATTTCTGTTGCGATCTTGTCGAACCATGCATTTTTTATTTCCATTTATCCAAGCTTTTGGGGTCTTTTCAATATTGCCAGTTTTCTACTGGATTTTTCATTTATTCCTGTTCATGCAAAGGGAGAATTTCAATCGGTTAAAAGGGTTAGTAATTATGAAAATTTTGATTTGACCAGTAGAAAAAAATGGGTATTTTATTTTAGTAATCGATGGAAGTGAGATACTGTATCGGCATTATGTTGATGTGTCAGTTGCAGTCGCTACACCAAAAGGTCTAGTAGTGCCTGTATTACGTAATGTTGAAACGATGGATTATGCAGCCATTGAAAAAACACTGAATGAATATGCAATTAAAGTATCTCCGTGTTTTTTTTTTTTTTGTATCTTCTGGTATTTTAAAAATTATGACTTGAGGTTTTTTTCTTATCCAAGTATTTTTTCATTTCTTTATTATTTGCAAATGTTGAGCTTTTTTACTTCACTTTATAAAAAACGTTAAGGAAAGGATTTTTAAGATTTCTGTAATTTCCTTATATTGATCAACTTGAGTCCATTGGTTGATAGTGTCATATATTCCTTTTGCTTTGGAAGAAATCAGATTTCGAAGTAAAAAATTAGTAGAATAATCAAAAGTGGAGAGTAGATAGAAGTAAGGTAGCGGAGGGCTAATTAATATGTCATAACAAACATTTTTAAACCTCAGTTTATAAATAGTGCACTGTATGTTTGATTTTATGCTCGAGACGGTAAGCTTGCAATCGAAGATATGGAAGGTGGAACATTCACAATCAGTAATGGTGGCGTTTTTGGTTCAGTGTCTGGTACACCAATCATCAATCCACCACAATCAGCAATTCTCGGGATGCATGGCGTCTTCGATCGACCGGTGGCAGTAGATGGAAAAGTTGAAATACGTCCGATGATGACTGTTGCACTGACATATGATCATAGGTAACTCCTCAAATTTCCTAGAAATATTTTCTTATTTCCTGAAAATAATTCTTCACACAATCTGAAGTGTGATTTTCCTTGTTTCGTTGATATAATTACCTTAATCAAACACTTTATTTATATTTTACTTATTTTAGGTTAATTGACGGTCGCGAAGCAGTTACTTTTTTGAGAAAGATTAAAACTTCAGTTGAAGATCCGCGAACGATTTTGCTAAATTTGTAAAAACTAATTAGGTAATTTATGTATTTTAATCGCCAAAGTTAGAGTTTCGTTTTCAAATTTAAATATATGAAATAAAACTGATTAAAACTGATTAAACTCTGCTATAAATTGTTTTATTGTTATTTTATATATATTTTATGTTTTATATATGTTTCATTATACCGTTCGCTTCGCATTAATTGTAAAGTACAAAATTATTTTCAACTGAACATCCTGTAATTCTTAATCATCGAAAAAATTTTTAGTACATTTTTCAAACTCTCTTGAAGCACAGAAGATTTAAGTCATTAAATTTCTTGTAAAATTCAAAAATTTGCAGTTGTTATATTTGATTTCATATATTAGGTCACGGCAAATGATTTATTGGAAGCAAATAAATTTGCGACATATTGTCATTTTAAATCACTATCATTTATGGACTTCTCTTTATCTTAAAATGATATTCAACTACTCTAGCACCTCATTATTTCAGTTTAGTATTTATTGAAATTAGTTTTCTGAGTGTCAGTAATTGATATATTAAATAATGTGCCGATTTCCCTTATTATATTTCATTAATTTATAGTCACAATTTCATTAATTTACAAATACAAGAATACGTATTAAGAAGCTATGGTAATAAGTCGTTAATATTAGTTGTAATCATAAATATTAATCCGGTTATGTCGTTCCTTGTTCGTTAATTGTGTCTTCTTGTGATTTAAAATCACAGTACGGGAATTGTGTTTTATAAAATAAGTTATTATAGATTTCAAAAAATCTATAAATGAATTGTAAACACTCAGTTCGTGCTCATTTTTCAGACACTTAAATTGCATCTTTTTTAAGAGTTTTTTGAAAGTCGTGATGTTTTCTTAATAATAATATACGGATCAGCTATTGTAATTGAAATAAGCTTTAATAAATTTAAAAACTGACCAAAGTAAATTGTAATTTTGACCATGTTTCATTCTATGTTTTTGTGATAAAGATGATAAAGATGATCAATTTCGATAAAGTGAACTCTTATGTTTTTGTGATAAAGACAATAAAAATGATCAATTTCGATAAAGTGAATTTCAAATTGATAGCTTTCATTTGAAGAAATCAGTTGATGATGCTGGCCTTAAGCTTTAATATGTGATAAAGTTTTAAACTGTCCAGATCTCGGTCTTAAAACTATGGCAGTAAACTTGGGATCTGATGTATAGATGAAGGGATAATCACATAACTTTGATAATTTTGTCTCTTATTGAACAATTTTTTCATTGGAAATTCTTTTTGTCCTTCCATAGTTTATCAAGATTATCTTTGCTGATGCTTTTGGCTTGTTTCACTAGATTGCTGTTAGTATGGGCCACAGGCCTGGCCCCATACAGACATTCGTATTTCTGGATGTGGAAGCTAGTGGACTCTTTCCAATTGATGCAATGAATCCACTGAACGATCCACCGATTCCAGGCATTCAGAGAGACTTATCTCAAATATTACGCAATCATATCAGGCTTAGTAATTTTATTTCTATTACTTGTTGCATTGGTATATTCAGATTTTTTTGAAGCTATTATCATTATAATACTGGGAGTTTTGAATATTATCATTACAATACTGGAAAAATGCATCTTGCTTACTTATTCTCTGTTTTCTTCTTTTATACGATCAGCAATTTTCTTCCATTTTATGATTTCAGTTAGTCCCAATCAGGCTCCTCATATTATGGAAATTGGCCTCATTTCGGCAACAAGAAAAGCAGTTTTATCTGGGATTCGAAAGATGGATGTATTGATGCGTAATGATGATGAGGTAGATTATCAAGAATCAGTTTGTTTCAGATCCAGCAATTTCCGAATTCCTTGCAACATCCATTGTGCACAGGTTTTGTTCTCAAATTGCAAATTCAGTTTAGCTCTTTGTTATAGTGATTCATTGGATTCATATATTTTTTATAACAGATACTACTAGAATTTTTCAATGTATTGGATAAAAATGAATCAGAGAATACTGTATTTGCTGAATTTGTCGATTCCATTACAGAATAGTGCAGACTAAATTTGATTTTTACTAAAGTTGAGGTTAAAAATTTTATTTCGGTTACATTATATCTATGTTATGCTTTGTAGGTAAAACCTAAAATGAATCAGAGAGAATGGGCAGAGTATGAAAAAGGACGACTCCGACATGGCAGTAAATTACATACTTCTGTTTCTTCATTTTTTCATTTGGAACATTACATCAAATATACACCTGTCACAAATTCTAAGGTACTGCTTTCATCTTTCTTATCTAAATTTTTTTAAAAATGATTTTAGTTTTTGTTTACTCCCGGGAAGACTTAGAAGACAAGAACGATTTTGCCACAGAATGGAAAGGAGTGAAACTTTTTTTGGAGCAAATGCCGAAGCCAGTTTGTATAATCGCTCACAATGGACTAAGGTTCCATCTCTTAAATACTCTTGTATTATCATTTTGTTAACCTTGGACATTTGTTCATTACTTAAATCAGACGAAGTAGTTTTTGCCAGTTTTTAAGGTTTGATTTTCGTATACTATATGCAGAATTCGAACGAAACGGTCTTCTGAGTGTCAGTCCTGTCCCTGATCAGGTATCATTTTTCTTTCGAGTTTCAAATCTTCAGTGCTAATTATTATATTATAGAATACATTTTCTGTGATGCTTGCATCTGAATTACTTAAAAATTTTACTCAATTTTAATTTCGTTCCATACCAAAAAAGCTTTAATTTCACTTCATTAAGCAAACATTTTGTTTTAGGTTTATTTTATAGATTCTTATCTTATGTTTCTGGATCTCGAAAAAAAGTTGCATGATGAATTAAGAACTTCTGTGCATCTGTTAGATTGGCGCCGTTGTATGTTATTTAATATTGTTTTAACAAATTTTTTCCTAAGTAGTATTAATTAAAATGAAAAAAAAAAGTTGGTACGAAAGGCTAGTTAACTTCTTAGAATGTCTTCCTTCCACTTATAGCAATATGAACATGCAAAGTACCAGTTTTATATTATAGTGTCGGCGCAACTGAAAAGTGAAGGTCCACTACCATCATCAGAGAAAATATCCTGTATGATGTATGGAAGTTCACAAACTCATACGGACACTATTTCTAAACCATATGAGACACTCAAAGTGCAGAACATATCCACAAGGTCACCCAAAATTTACAGTCCAGTTGTTAGCGAGGAATCACAAGATATCTCGTTTGTTGTTCCGGTTGAATGTTTAACTAAAGATGAACCAAAAAGGTATGTTGAATTAATTTCACTTTTCAAAACCTATGAGTTAATTGCAGTTGGTGCTGCTTTCACTTTTCTAATTTATTTTAATTCATGTTCAGCAAATCTTAAGACGGTTCGTTTTCAATAGGCATATTTTAATTAAAAGTAAAGCGGTATAATTTTCATCAAATCATAAATAATACTATATAACCTAGTGATTTAGTAATTTGTAACTTCTGTATTAGTATGATTGCATATAGACCTGCTAAAAGACAGCTTTTTACCCAAACATCGGATGATCATCCATTAAACTTTATCCGTATGGCGAAATGGTCACCGGCTAAGAAGAAACGTGTTCGACCCAATTTTTTCAAGTAAGTTTTCTTTGTCGTCCGCGATGCTTGCTGAAATTTGCCATTATGATTTCTAAGTTTTACAAATTTTTAGTTGCTAACAGAGAATGTTATGGATTAAAGATCTTGGTCAGTTTGAATAATTTTTCAATCTAAATCTTTCGGAATTTCGAAGATTTGATTAAAATTCGTATTGTTCTTTTTATAAAAATTACTTTTTCTGTATAGTTTTAACTGGACTTTCTTTCAGACGTTCTAGTGATGGTAACTGGGTGTTCAATAATCATTTTTCGATTGCATATTTCCGTGAAAAAGGTGCTTTCAAATTGAAATCGATGCATAATCAGGTGTTATTCTACGATTAAAATCATTTGCGTTATAATTCTTTAAAATATAAAAACTTTCAAAAGCACTTCAGTTTCCAGCATTTTGATGTATGATAAAATTCTATATTAGTTACAATTTTGTATGATAATATTTCGGACAAGAATATGAATCAAACTCTTCTTTTTACCAACTCAGATCTGGTCCAGCTATCGGATCTTACTTTATAATGGTTGTCTGTTCTTTTTATAAATCTCCAACAATGGTTTTATTTAATTATCATCAATCATAATTATGAAAAGGATTCAGAATAAGAGAGAAGATGATTTTTTCCGATAAAAATCATTGTCCCAGTGTCATTATGCTGAATTTATTTAGAAATTTGACTTTTGTATTGTTTCAGTTATTAAATAGCGATTATGATGCCCACTATGCTAGAGAAGATTGTGAAGCTTTGCTGAAAATCTGCATAGCATATGGAGAGGAATTTGTGGAATATGTGGATAAGCATGCTGTTAAATTTCCATTTTAAGAAAGAAGCATAAAGTAATGTATTAAAGTTATCAGCATCCTGTTTATTTTAAAATTTTTCATTGCATAGGGAAAGTATTGATGCTTTTCTTTCTTGATTGATCTCACAGTTAAGAAGTTGAGAATGCAGTGATTAATGAATTCGATGGGAATTTTTTTTCATCGTTAATATATTATGTTTTACCAGTCTTTCTTTTCAATTTGTTATCTTTTCATTTATTATTCAAACTTTTCGGTAGAATAAGTGACATAAAAAGAATAAATTTTTTGCAGATCATCAACACATAATTAACTTATTTGCTCCGTATGTTAGATTGATTTCAGAGAATAAACAAATTACTGTTGAGGATTGCAAATGCATATACTTTCGCGGTTGGTTTAATTTGTGGTTGATGCGAGATTTGAATCATGTATTTATTCTGATGTATCGATGATCATTTAAATTTCTTTTATAGTTTTACATTTCTTAAGGAAATTAAAATTTCCATAAGAATCCCGTTATTTGCTTCTCAGAAGAACTGTTGTGTTTGTCATTATAATTGTTTGTAAGTGATATTAAAAGGATGAGTTTTTTACAGTTCATGTTGTACATATTTGTTAATTTCCTTTTCGCTTCCACTTTTTGCTTCGATGATTTTTTTTTTGTAACCGATAACTGCACTTTAAAAATATTCATTGGTTCCAATATGGGAAATGATTTTATATTTCATGCTTCTGTTTAATTGTCTATCTTTTGATCTAATTAAACAAAACTTTTCATTTTTTCCTTGCAAAATTGATATTGTAAAATAGCTCTTCGAATAGTAGAAAATTGAAACAGGTCTGTCAATCTGTTCAATATGCTATCGAATGTGATAGGTGATTCTTAAAAGAAGCGGAAAATAGAATGACTGATGCCACAGTTGTTTCTGCCTAGTACTGTGTGAAGGAAATGTAATGCTTGAGATTATTATTGTACTGGATACTGCTTGTCGCTTGAAAGAACCAGAACCAAAGTTATGATTGAAAAATCAAACATCAAATATCAAGACATTGCCAGAGACCGAAAAGTTTTATCGATAAGCAAGATTCTTTTTGCCAAGGACCGAGAAGTTTTGTCGATAAGCAAGATTCTTTTTGCCAAGGACCGAGAAGTTTTGTCAATAAGCAAGATTCTTTTTGCCAGGGAGCGAGAAGTTTTGTCGATAAGCAAGATCCTTTTTGCCAGGGAGCGAGAAGTTTTGTCGATAAGCAAGATTCTTTTTGCCAGGGATCGATAAGCAGGATTCTTTTTACTTTGCTATGGAATTGGAAGCTTTCCACTGTTTCGGAAGTTACGAGGTTATTCTTAAAACTTATTAAAGTAGAAAGAGAAGAGTGCAGTCTATTGATTTCTCCAAGAAGTAGCATTCATCATATATAGAACTTTAACATATCGTGTGTATCTCGAGATATTCTACTGTCTCTTGCCAATGCCACAGGTCAGCAGATACTGATGCTGTAATTGGAAAAATATAAATGATGAGGGAGAGTGCACAGAGTCCGATTTATGTTTAAAGTAAATAAAATTAGATGTATGGATGATACTTGAAATTATTATTCTTTGACTTGTCAGAGTTCGTCCAATGCTGAGACTTTCCATAGAAGAGTGTTAATCACAACGACAACAATACTCTTTTTCAGTCTGTATTATTCATCTCATCCCGAGACTTTCCATAGAAGAGTGCTCGTGATTACAACGACAACAGTACTCTTTTTCAATCTCTACCATTCATCCCATCCCGAGACTTTCCATAGAAGAGTGTTAATCACAACGACAACAATACTCTTTTTCAGTCTCTACCATTCATTCCATCCCGAGACTTTCCATAGAAGAGTGCTGGTGATTACAACGACAGCATTACTCTTTTTTAATCTCTACCATTCATCTCATCTCAAGACTTTCCATAGATGAGTGCTGGTGATCACAACGACAACAGTACTCTTTTTCAGTCTGTACCATTCATCTCATCCTGAAACTTTTCATCGATCAATCTCCACCGTTCATCCCATATCTATTGATAATTAGTCCTAATTACCGCGATATTGAATGAATGAGAGCTGAGAGATAATTTCGGTTTTTTTCCTACTGCAACTATATGTACTCGTTATGCTTCTCAAGCTGTAATGTTCATAACTCCATTCTCTCTTTTCATTGCTTATCGGTCGGTTTTCTATTGCTATCTAATCATCCATCCATCTATCCCATCCATCGTATCCATCATTATCGTTGTTTCAGATGGCATAGCTGATATGGTTGTGTTGAAGTTGTCAGCGCCCGAGACAATGCCATATCTTTTGCCAGTTCATTGGTCACTCAAGGCCGAGCAATGAATGAATGACATTTTTAGAGTACAATTTTACCATTCAATGATTTTTGTTAAATTTTAGTTTCAAATACATACATATAAATATATATGTATATGTTGCGTTATCTTTTTTTTTTCCTTTCATTTTCCCTAATGATTTAACAAAATTTAATTAGTTGATAATTGTACACAAATGACAATATAATCAAAAGAAAAATGATTTAAAAAAAAAAAAAAAGAGCAAAAAAGAATAAATATGTGAAATAAATTAGAATACATAAATTAAGCAAGTAATAAAAGATAGAATAAATTTCATGCTTTTCATTTTATATTTTTTAGCAAATTTTTTTTTTAAGCATAAATTTTTCTCTTTTAATTCTTTCAAATATATCCTATAAATGTTAGGCAATTTTTTTTTTTCCTTTTTCTACTTCATTGAATTATTTGCATCAAATTAATGTTAATAATTACATTTATAAATAATATTGATGAAGTCGATGAAGTTGTTGAATTGCTTTGGAAAAAAAGACAAAGATAACAAACATATATGAATGAAGTGTTAATATTCCAGTTGATAATTTGATGCTAAAATGAATATATTTATTTATTTTTTTTTTTTTATAATTATTTCAAATTTAAAATGGGAAAATTTTATAAACAAATTCGAGATTTGCAAATTGTATGGATAAATTTTTTAAAACTTTCAAAATTTAGGTTAAATTGAATCAATATAGGAAACAATTTTATTGCAGAATTGAGATAATTTATTTTTAATCGTTTTCGATGATATGTTGCTATACATTATTATTCAATTGTTCCTCATGTTCCTCATTTGAGCGTGTATCCCTGCATTCGCTGTATCAACAACTACTCATCTGTTGGATTTCTCTAAGCAATCAATACTACATCTTTTTCAATGCTTTGAATTTTTGCGAAAAATTTCTGTGTCTCCCATAAAGACGTACATGCGATTATTTTTCTTTTTTGGAAATGGCTTATTACAATGCAAACGTACAACCGGAATTATTTGATTCCATTCAGGTACGTGAAAAAAAATTATTTGATTCCATTCATGTACGTGAATATTATAAAGTGATATATTTTTGCTTATTTTTAAATTTCACATTTTTCAGGGTTAACTAACTATTGCTCCTTTACTCATCACTACCGTATCACGACACATCTTATTGCATATAGGTTGCATACGGATACGGCAATACGCAATGGGTGATGTGATTGAGTTAATGAGTTTTGCAATGTAGTGAAGAGGAGGACTGATTGATGAGACACTGAGAATTTTAGGTGACCATTGGGTGATCTCAGTGATTTTATGTAAAGGTGGTGATCAAGTTAAGGTCACTTCAATTTTTGAAATTGAATAATTTTAACTGAAAAAATCTATTAATATATCTTATTTGTTATTGGGAGAGTAACGTTAAGTTTTATTGAGTTATTTTAATGATTTTTTAAAAATATGCTAACTAATTTAAATAAAGCCTATCAATGCTTATACAAATAAATTATTTTTATTTTTCTAACTCTGTTATTGAAATTTTCAATTGCTGTTTTTCTCATACTAAGCAGCTAAAATATTTCTTTTTTTTCTTTACTTCTAGGCAACAGTTGTCGTTGAAAAGTTTGAAGATGACGAATTAACAGAGGAGATGCAAGAATCTTCTGACAGTGAAAGTGAAATTGAACTATCCGTCTATGAAAGGCGAAGGGAGTTGAATGCTTGGCGAACTGTGTTAACTGAGAGGCTTTTCATCGATGTAAAAAAGAAGCTTTATGCTGAGAAATTAAAACAGGTATTTCTTTCTCATCATTTGCCACTTTCTCACCGCTCTAAGTAAAGCTTATAAACCGTAATTATATATCTCATGCATAAGCAGTAGCTTAATAGCTTTGACAGATTAGATTAGGTTTTGAGATAGATTTGGGACGAAGTTTGTTTTATATTTTCGTTTAATTAGTATAAGGTAATTCATTGCTTCCATTTATTTTAGCTGGAAAAGAGACAAGCTGAAGTTTTGAGCCAAGAGGCGGTAGATTTTATCAAGAAGAAAGAAGAAATCCTTAAGGAATATCATGATAGACTGCAGGTAAAGCATTGCGCAGTTTTGCAAAATTTATAGAATCCTGTATTTCCCAATAAAGAAGGGGGAGGAATTTTATCCTGAATTTATATTTTTCCTGGTTCCATTCTGCAATGCTAGTGTAACGAAGTTTTTTTATAGGGTTTTACGACAACTCTCACGATTTCTCCCTCTCCCTATCAGGAATATAAAAACGCAGAAGAGATAATGATATAAAATGAATGGTAATGCAAAAAATTGATGATTTCTCAGGTTCCTTTCCTAGTTAGGTAAAACTTTTTGTGCAAAGAAATGTGCGTGAACTTGTTAGTTAGTTTCAGTATTCTTATGATTTGAGCTCAGTAATTTCAGTATATCGAAGTTATTCGGGCTTTACGAACTGAATCTTTGAGAAGGCGTACTATTGGTCAGTTGGATTGTGCCCAGCAGAATTTGAATAATAATAAACAAATGGCTTATGAAAGGATTGAGACAGATATTTGGACAAGAATGCGAAAGCTAGATGATGATATGAAAAGGTGCACAAGGGAGTATATAACTTTTTGTCAAGGTGATGTATTTCCCCATTTTTCTCTTTTCTAGTTTTTTTTTAGTAAAATGTCCATGGCGCTGTCTTTGTTATTCTAGAAGTATATAATTCTTCTGAAAACCTGAAACAAATCAAGGAGGGGAAAAGAAGGAAAGAAGAGAAATGTGTCTTGAATCAAATACCATGTCCAAAGACAGAACCAGTTAATGCTGTGATATTTCTGCACATCATGCCCAAATGTGCCAGTTAATGCTGTGATATTTCTGCACATCATGCCCAAATGTGCCACTTAATGCTGTGATATTTCTGAACATCATGCCCAAATGTGCCAGTTAATGTTGTGATATTTTTCCACATTGTTGCAATTATTTTAGAATTCGAACGAAGTAAGGAACGAGAACGGAGGAAACGAAAGCGTTTTCCAGTGGCAAGTGTAATTGAGCGGTTATTGGGTGATGCCGTTTCCTCGCTAATGGATCCATACAATGAAAATGTTGATGAGGATCTGTATGTTTGTGAACAGGCTTTAAAAGCTGTAAATGGGCGAGAAAACCAACAATATCAATAGATTTATCAACATCTGCTAAGCTGTAGAAAATTCGGATTTCTTATCAACATTTCTGTACTATTTCTCGTATTTCTCAAGTAAGTCTTGAGTTTTCCTCTTGATGCAAAAGATATAAATGCTTGAATTGGTTGAAATGCAAGAAGAAGCAGTATTTTGTCGTTCCTTACTTGAAAAGAACTGTGAGATCTGGAATTTATTAATGTTCGTATCTTATTTAGACAATAGAAAGAAGTCTTGAACATATGCTAGAAATAAGTTCTAAGCCAATTAAGAGATTGTGTTCAGCTAAAAGAATAAAATGAATTTCAGGGCAAAAAGGACTGTTTCGCTTCACCGAAATACAAAATACTCAGCAACTAAATGCAAGCTCAAGTTAGCAAAATTATGAATTAATTGTTCATACGCATGAAAACGTTAATTTGTTACTTCAGTTTTCTTTAATGCACATTAATATTGCAGGCTATGGGTCCATGCATTAGAAGTTACACTTTTTGAATAGATAGGGCGCAGTGAGACAATGTTTCAGCTACGAATTTGAGCTCGGATCCTATTTCGAAAACAATAACAAATTGGACATACATCAGTTACTGAAATCTTAAATGCGAATTGTCGGTATTAAAATATAATCTCTTCTGTTTTGGTTAAGTGGGCTTAAACTTGTGCTATTGAACCGTTTATATTTTTTTGATTTGTCTAATCCATTTTGATTATGCTCTCATTTCTTCTGTATATATATGTTATGTCGAGCAGAAATTATTAATATTTTGGTAACGATAGAGAACTTATTTCAATAATTCACTAGTGTAAAAAATAAATCGATTGATTACATCGAATAATGTAGAAAGTACGAAAAGATAGAATTGTGATAATCTGTTGACAAGTAATGTATATTGCTGGAAGTTTGATTTTCTGAATTTTTCATTTTATGCTATGTTTAAGCAACTTCTATTTTGAATCGTGTTGTGGAATGGTTGCCATAATGAAAGTTTTATTTACTAAGCAATTATTCCATGAAAAATTGCTTGTGTTTAAATATTCGAGTAGCTTTTTTTCTCTAGTCGAGACTGTAAGCTATTATCTTTAATTCTTATTGTGTTTATTTTGTCATCCTTGCGGTATTCATTATTTATAAGAGCAGAAGAAGGTAAGCTCGACGGATTCCAAGTTTCTTAAATATTGAAAAAGTGCGGTGATTGTATCAGTGGTTGTATCAATCGCGTTTGGAATATTTACTCAAGTTGTTGTTTAACTGAACTACTTTTATAAATGCGAGGTTAATTTAACCCATTACATTTTACTAGACAATATTGCTAGAAACTTTTTTAAGATACCAGTGCTTTTTTTTTTTAAGATACTTCTTATCTTTCTTTTCTTTTTTGTTTGTTATTGTGTACATGTATCAAAAAAAAAGTGTTGAATATTTTCGTCGTATAAAAGAAGTAAAAATATTGGATCAACTCATCCTGTATCAGTATTTATCTGGAACAAAATATAGGGATAGCGTCTTTTTTTTTTAGATGATAGGGAAGATTTACCGTTTTGGGTAAAGAGAGCATTGGTATTTTCGATTATCTTCTTCCCAAAGTAGCTACTACTATTTTGATCGAATTTGATAGTTCAATACTTTTTGTGTAGTTTTGTTTTCTTAAACTATGGTATTAGTGCTTCCTATAACGGTGTGGTGCCAAATTTTTAATACCGTAACATATTTATCAGTAGATCTGTAGTAAATAGTAAGTGTAGTAATATTTTCTTTATCAATTGTCACTTATGGAAATGAGGTTTTCCAGGATGAATGAAAAAGTTGGGGTACAGTCTATTGAACTTCAGAAATTGATTTCTGGTGGTATGACTGTTGTTTGTGCAGGAAATGATGAAAATTCAAATCCTCAATCTCCAGTAGCAATTGATATTACTGATCACTTTTTTATGGAATGTGAAAGTGAGTTTCACATATTTACCGCTCTTATAATGATTTAGGGTTTTTGAATTTTATCAAGAAAACAGTACGATTGGAAGAAAAGGAAAGAAAAGAAAAAAAAGTATCTGTTGAAATGTTCAGAGCTAGTTTAAAGAAGAATAGTAAAGAGAAAGTTCAAGTTACCGTTGAAATGAAGCTTAGTAGTAACATTGCTAATTCTTCCATATGAAATTTTTAGAATTAGATAATGGAGAACTAGTAATGGCTGATGATTTCCAATTATCGGAAGCAATGAGTGCAATAGGTTGGTTCTTTACTTATTTCGATCGGTCATCATCTGACATTTGGATTGTGAACAGTATTGTAAAACTTTTTTATTTTTGTTTTTAACCTATCAAGATTAGTAATTTTTTGCATTCGAACTGGGCCTTGTTCAATTTTTTTGCAAAGGATTCATAACATTTTAAAAAAAAAGTTGTAGAGCTTATGGATCCGAAGATGGATATTGGGATGAAACCTTTTGATCCGTCGATAACTTTTGAGAGTTTAGTTGCAACTGGTCGCCTGAACGTCACCAATATGAATGAGCGAGAGATGATAGCAACAATGGACGCCATGTTAGCTTCATTAATTTCCTGGCTTGAAGGGAATTCTATTGCACAAACGGTGAGCATTAGAATCCTTAAGTGAAAAAATACATTTCTAAAAAGTTTTTCACGTGTTTTTTGACTTCAAAACAAAGCTATACGTTGTTGTATTAAAACTTATTTGGAAAAACACAAGGTTACTACATTTGAGTTTAAATTTTAAATACTAAGACTTTATTTTATTGTTCGACCTTATCGTTATGATAGCTATATTAAGTGGAGATAAATATTCCTTGAGAATATTTATCCGCCGATATTTTCCATTTCTGAAATTATCTCAATATATTTGATCACATTTCGCAGTTGCTGACATGTGTTTTCCTAAATCATATGGATTCAGTAACCGATTCTGTGTTATCAGCTTTTTCATATGGTATCTTGGAGCTTACTACAGTTTTTCGTCACATTATACAGATGGCATCTGTTTATGAAGAAGTACGCACCTGGATTTGAAATCTTCATTGTATAACACTTTCTTCAGGATCGTTTTTTTTAAAATACTTTTAATCAGAACAAAAAATGACATTTGAGCTGTTGCAGTAATTTCCAGAATTCATTCACAGAGATAATTTCATCAGAACTTCACAAGTTGAAGATAGTACAAGGGCTTTTTTTAGCAAAGCTAAGTCGGATTTCTGCAATGCTTAAATTAATCTTGTTGATAATTAAAAATTTGAATTTAGACATCTAATTTCTAATAATTAACGTATTTATTCTTCTCTAATTTCTTATCAGAGAACTTTTGCGATCCTGGTCACTTTAAGGCATAAGCTTTGTATTAGTGGGCGCAAAATTATCCCAATCCATTTAGGAAGATTTTAATGGGTATGTAGCACAGTTTCATCTGTTGCCGATACCGAAGTTGACCAGCTCACTGAAAGCAGCTGAAATTGATTTGCAAAGAAGAATAAAAGTGAGTTTATTTCACTGTTTTAAAACAATCACGAATTTATAAGCAGTTAGTTTGGTCGAAAAAACTTGATTTCCAGTAAAGGAATAAACCAAAATATAATCTATTTTTGAATAGAAACGATACCAAATTAGATGATCGAAATTGATGCATTTAATGTTGATAATTCGTAAACTTTTGCAAGACATTATCCATTATAGAAAGGATGCTTTTTATTGCAGCAAAAGCCAGCTAATCAGGAATTACTGGATGCTGTGTTAAATCGCATACAATTCATTCGATTTATGCTTCTTTCACTCAGTTTATTGGTTCAGTCCCCCACTAATTCTTGTTCCCGATCAAATTCCCATAATTGTTTCAGGTACTGCAAGGATTCTGAGAAATAGATATCTTCAATATATTACTTGAGCAACAGTTTATGAAAAAAAATCTATTCTATTGCATTTTTACATCCATCAATTAGGGAAAGTTATAAATTTCATTACCGACTCAATGATTTTGAGTTTTTATTTAATTAAAATGTAGCAAGCTATAGGCCTAATCTGGAAGAATGTGCTTTACATTTGAACATTGTTTGCCTGTTATTGGACAAGATGGAATCAACTCTGTCTTTGGGATTGCAACCACTGGAAAAGAATGATGGTATCTTCCATATTGCTTCTATTTGTTTGATCTCGATTTCCCACTTAGAGATTTCATCTGAAATTTTGATCATGTATTTGAAATATCAGACTTTCGACATTTTTGGCAATGAGTTATTGAAAAATTAATTTTTACGTTTTCCTTCAGGAGATTATGCTTGGTTACCATCATTCGAACCCGATATAAACAGAAGGCAATTACCGCCAACATTTCCACGTATTACAAAGATAATAAATCGGGCAGGAACTATCCGATATTTAAAAAAAATTTGTTCAAAAATTTCATCTCTCACAACTGAATTGCCTGCAAAAGTTTCAAATATTGAAGACATCATTGTAATTTTTTCACTTTTTTATGAGAACAAGAGTTATTAAAAAAGATATAATTTGTAAGAGTTTTTGTAACTTGCTCATTCTCATTTGCTCTCATTTCAGATTGAGTTTGGGAATAATGAATTAAGGCTTTATAGTCGTTTAAATGATATATAAAAGTATTGCATTCTACGGCAAGCAAGTTAGGAATTAGAAACTAGGGAAGTATATATGTAATTGATTTAAAATTTTGTACTCAATCAATTTTTAGGATTACTTGCGGACCTTTAGCTTAGCAGACAGCTGTGTATTGTCTCGTTCGCTACTGCAGATGGTCCTATTTCCGAGTGATGACAATCTTTTGGGTCGTGTTCATCTCTCTTCCGTTATTGTTGATTCAATTCGCATGTTTGCTGCACCACCAGTGCTTGATTCAATGTAGATATTGTTTAAGCTTTTGAAATATAGGCACTTATTTTATTTCTTGATAAATTCCAGACAACTGTGTAGAGTTTTCCTGAATAGATCTTTGATTTTCTATATATATAATGGAGAGATTATTCCTTTTTGGATGGTTTGAAATTAAAAAGTCTCGTGCCTTTTATTTAGGAATCATTGTTATTGCAGCATTTATTGGGCTTGAATGATTTTTGATTTTGTTGCAGAAGTCAGGCATTCACTGTAGAACAATGTCGTGAATGCTGGGAAGAATTTGTGAATGATTCAGTGAAAGTTTTTCTGGGTGTAATTCAAATGTTTGGACTGAATCCAGCTAGGCAACGTGAAAAAATTGTTAGCTGTATTGAGGATTTTTCGACATTGCAAACGGAGGTTTGTTTCTGCTCTGTATAGCGGTATTCCTAACTCATCTCCATAATTTCAAATTGAGGTTGAGAAACTTGCAATTTAGATATCTTTTAGTGCTAATAAAGACTTGTTCGTAGGTTGTTTTACTAAACAATAAGAAACATGCACGGCTATTTTCACTAATTCTTGAAGTGGATTAAATGATCAAATTATATTTAAATTTCTAAGCTGTATTATTCTTTATGGCGTTGGTAAGATTTATAAAGAAGTCAATTCATTATGGAAGTGAGACCTATTTTAAGTCAAAACAGGTTGCTTTAGATATCTCATATATGTGTGTCATTTTAGGCTGAACGTGCGGAAAATGCATTTGATTTGTATTATTTCGGTCAGGAAGCAACGATAAATCTTTCGTTGACGTCTTTCGTAATGCTGCATACACTGTCTCTTATAAAATATCATTTCTATCTGTCGTTTTACCTCGATCTCTTCGCCTCATTTGAGTACTCATATGTTTATTGGTGGGTTGCTTTCTTCTTTTTCTTTTTTCATTTATAGTTTTTCTTCAGATAAATGCCATTTTTTTAAAGAAATAAGATTGGGACTAATGCGGTCACCTTTTTCAGTTTCAGATCTTCAGTAGCATGGATTTTTCCCTGTTGCACGCAGGATAACTTTTCGATTTTAGATTATGAAATTCTATTCAAAGGACTTGTTGTTTTTTGCTAGTACCCTGTAGTAATTGAGTTCGTAATACAATTCATAATACAAGAGCTTATATTAATTCTTTTAGATATCATTTATAGTGCTTTTTCTTTACTTTTAAAGAAAATGTTTATTTTCTTTTGCAGGTATTTAAGTGAAATTTTATTTAAATGGTTAGTGAATACGTTAGATCGTTCTGTTACACTTGTAGCAGCTGGCGAGAAAAGGAGTAAGCTCTTTTGTATTCTTTGAATTAATATTCATGCAAAGATATATCCGTAGTTTTTGCTGATTATAAAATCTGCAATAATTTGGCAATAGCATGTCAGTTAAAATGAAACTGAGATCTTTGTTTGAAAATTCGAACTAACAAAATAGTGCAAAAATAATTTTACAGTGTCGAAAGTGCGCAAAAAAAGTGATCGCAAAAAATTAGTAAAATGCAAAAAAGAAATTGAAATGAAGAAAAAGGCTGTAGAAAAGCAACGATTCTTATTGTTCTATCGAGCCCAAGCTAAAGTAGCGGAAGCATTTTTTATGGTTAGCTGTTTCAGTGCACTTTTAAAGTTCTTTCATTGCTTAAGCTTTTATCATTCCAGTCAAAATTATCTGGTCGTTCAATGCTATGCACCTTATCAGTATTTATAATGTTTCCACGTGCTTAGTGAAAACTCTATTTCTAGTTTTTATATGCGTTTAGTTTGTCTAAAGTGATTATTTTGGAATATGTGACGATATACGGCATAGTTACTTCCATAGGATGAGAATCTAAGCTGGATTTTTGTAATGCTAATTAATTCATAGTTATTCTTATTTTAACGATGCACCAATATTTTATAGGCAGCAGTTGCTCTGATAGCATCAGGGAAGATTCGAATGCCTTTAATGGATACGGAGCAGTCTCGTTTCGAGCACCGCATGTCACCCTTTTCGTCACTCAATTCTGTTACCTTTCGGATTGCACTTTTTGTCGAATATGCTCAATATATCCACATCTCAAGGTCGCTTTGGTGTTATAATTCGATGGCATGAAAATTTCTCAAAACTGATACTCTGCATAAGAGTTGAATAAAATAAAGTAGCATGAAGTAAATAGGAAAAATAGAGATCAAAAATGAGGAGCCATCCAGTGTAGCAGTGATCTTTGCCTGACTTTTAATAAATTTATCTTATGCTGTCAGATTCAGATTTCATGTCAGACTTATGAAATTTTCAGAGAAAGTGGAAGGGGAATAAGCTAACATTTGATAAGTTTTCGGATCTTATTTAAAGCGATTTTAAATAACATTTGTTTTCGATCCTGAGATGTAATTTCATTGAACTTCAGAATAGAATCGTTGCGAGCCCTTGGTGGAGCTAAATGCTTAGCAATTGCAGCGGATGCGTTTGATTGGGCTCGAGGTGAGTTGGAAAGTTTGACTGGTAATGATGAGATCGCTCAGGAAGCTGCTGCTATTGCCCGAATATGTAAAAATAATGCTGTTGTTTCGCGGATAATCTCTTCGGGCAGCAAAAATGAGGTAAATTTCTTGACATGCTGAAATATATTTAGTTCAATTATTTAATTCACGATTGAGATTCATAACAATGAAAAAAAAATCCTTGCTGTGTTATTTATAATGATATTTATTTTCGAATTCAAAACCTTGATGACGCTCAGTTTAACTTCTTGCTCTCTTCTCTCAACTTGTTTGTACAAAGCATTCGTAAATTCAATTCTGATGTGATATGGATTTATTAATAAGGATATTCTTTATCTCGTACAGTCATATTTCATAATTTTTTTCAGTCTCAGATCGATTTTATTTTCAATGGCGATTCACCATACATGTATCCTTTGCTCAAAATTATTTGATTAAATACAGCAGCGATAGATTTTTTCCTTTTTCTTGTAAGTTTTTTCTTCTGCATTAATTTAATGTTGCTAGACGTGATATTTTGATATTCTACAAAATATTAGTGTTCATCAGGTGTGATGAATATTGTCTTGTATAATTTGTTTTATGCAATTTTTATTTCCTGAAAATCCAATTACCAAAGTGCTGATCTTTCTTTTTATGAAACTTTGCGCTCAGTTCATATGGAATGAAAATAAAATGCTGTATTCCGAGGGCACATGTTAGATGTTTGTTACGACACTTTTTTTGATGACAACATATTTTAGTAGATACAAATGCGCATAAGCTTTCTAGAATTGCTAATCGATCACAGAACGATTTCATTTGATTCGTAAATGATTGGAATTTGAAATCTAGAGTGAATTTTATAGGTTTTGTTAGGTTCTTTTTTCTTATAAAACAAAAATTTCATGTGGTAACAGATCTGTAATAATTAATGTTATCTGTAAAAGTAAAAGTTTGCTGTAGCCTATTAAATTATGATGTGAAAAAGTTATGATGTTCAATATATCAGATAATATCATATTTTATAGAAATTGTTATTGCCGCATAGAAATTCTTGATTTCATGGAAGTTTTGTTTTAATTTCTGATATTAGTTGCATTTTTAAAGCAGCAATATACAATGAAATTAAAAATTTTTGCTTCAGCTATTGCCAGGCATTACTATATTTTGTTTTTGACATTGACTTATTATTTGCTCATTCATTTTGGGTTTAAGTGAATTATTTGGGATCAGAAAGTCTTATCAGTAGTTCATGAAATTTTTAAATTATGTTTGAATTGCTTGCAGCGATAGTGTTTTGTAGCTTTTTGCTTTGAATGTTTTAATTTGAATAATGGATGGAGCTTATTAATTCTGATTGTCATCGATACAGACGTAATATGTAATTGAGAAATTAACTGCGTGAAAGACAAGCACATTCGATGTGTCGACTAGGATGAATCGTTGGTTTCAGAAAGCTGACAAAAAGTGGTGCCCTACATTTCTGAAGTAGTACATGCTATAAAGTTCTCTTTGTGCAATACTTTTCATTTAGGAGTTACTACATAATGTTTAAAAATGTTTTACAAGCAGTTTTTACCAGCAGTGACCAGTGCATTATTCATCATCAGAAATATGATGGATCATTGAAAGAATCAAGAATCATCGAAACCTATCGTTGTGGGTTCTAAGAAGAAAGGATAGCAAACGTCTAAATATTCCAGAAGCCCTTCAAAACTCTGTTGAAATAATTTTTCGAAATACTCGGTATGCAATTTTTACCCATTCATGTGAGACTTTTACGTTATACATCGGAATGATATGCGTAAATGTAGTAAATCTACTGAATGGATGCATTTTGGCTATGTGATTAAATTAAGATAGCTTATAAAATCTTCCGGAACAAATTGCTATAGTCGCTTTTCACGATGGGAATTTAAAGCTAACTTTCATAGATTTTTAAGCCATAGGGTCATACTCTGTTGAATCTTCGAGTAGACATTATTAGTGGAATGTCCAAATCTATATTTCTTCGACGAATTGGTGGATCATTCCGGCACTATTCACAGTCATATGCATCAGTGGTGGAAGAGCCGAATCCTGATTTACTTCAAAAAGCTACCGTCCGTCCATTTGTGCTTTTGTAAGTATTGCATTAATTATTGTAGGCACTTTCCCTATTAAGCGAAGCAAATTTTGTAAGTTCTAATAATAACAATGAAAATAATAATAATAATAATAATAAATAATAATAAATAATTAATAATAATAATAATTAATAATAATAATAAATAATAATAATAATAATAATAATAATAATAATAATAATAATAATAATAATAATAATAATAATAATAATAAATAATTAATAATAATAATAATAATAATAGTAATAATTAATAATAATAATAGTAGTTAATAATAATAATAATAAATAATAATAATAATGACAATAAATAATATGGTTTTCCAATATCTTTTCATTATAACTTACAACTTGCATTTCCAAATTCCGTTTTGGAAAACTCTTTCGATGAATACTTAGCAACATCAAAAGCCGTTTTTTTCGCAGCATAGTTTTTTTTATTTCAGAGACTATGTGGATGATTCTTTAAAAGAGAGAGATTATTTCGGTTTCAAGAAGATGATAACAATTGACGACTTATTTCATGCACGGATACATTATGGTCACAAAGTAATTCAGTAACATTTTGTATTAAAAAAAATTACGTTATGTCTTCTTTTCTGATGAGAAAGATTGGCAAAGGGTTACATTGAAAGTTCTTTCAAGATTATGCTGAATGGTGTTTTTTCAGATTGGAACAGTGAATGAAAGAATGAAGTGGTCATTATTTGGCGAGCGTCTAGGCATTTGTATTTTTGATTTACAAAAAACCCGTGAATGCTTGATTACGGCATTAAATTTTGTTGCTCATATAGCAATGCGTGGCGGGATGTTCCTATTCATCACGGCAGAAAGGTAGGGAAATTAGAATTGGTGTACTGAAATCAATTAGTTTGTTAAGAATCCGCGTTATGTTGCACCGGATGATCCAATTTGGAACAGTTTCTGAATGAACTACGACCAATCAATATTTGTTGTTTTAGAAATAATATGTTGATGGTTGAACGGAAGGCTTTAGAGATAAACGAGTTCGCGCATGTACGTGGCTGGAAAGAAGATACTTTACTTAACGCTAAAGCATTATTTGGCGCACCTGTACGTCTACCCGACACAATTATATTCCTATCGACATTAACATCGGTTTTATTTATTTTCCATTTTTTTTACTGCTGTTTTTTATCTTTTTGATCTATGTTCGCCTATTCATCTCTAATCTCATCATTTGTGACATATTGGAGATGCTAACTAATTACATAACGAAATTAATAAGGATAGAAGAAAAAAGTCTTGCAACGAACCTTTAATCAGAATATGAAAAGACATTACTTTCCCGATTAATTTTTAAGACTTGAAAGGTTGTATTTTAAATGGGTCCCACAAATAAAAAACACTTTGGGAGAATAAGTACTTCATTCTTTAACCGCTCAATCTTACATATGTAAGAATTTTGTGACATAATATTTTTTGCACTTTATTTTGGAAACTCATAGGAAGGCGTAAAATACAATACAAAAAAGTTACCTTTTAAAACAATTTTAAATAATCTATGAAATAAGCATTTTTTCCATAAAATCAAATTTTTATACAAAAAAGAAAAATATTTCAGATATTAGAAACCCATCCAGCAGTACGAGAAGCAACAAAAATGGTAATTCCAACCGTTGGTATCGTAGATTCCAATGCTGATCCTACTTATATTACATATCCGATTCCCGGAAATGATGATTCGATATCTAGCGTACAGTATTTCATGGACTGTTTCATTAAAGCTATCAAGATGGGAAAAGAAGCACGGCGTGATTACTCGTGATTACTCAACAATTAACGACTGTAAGTTGAACCTAAAGTTGTTTATAGGATTTCTTTTCATTAGAACCATCTTTATACCTGAAAATTGTTATACGTCTCTGACAGTTCTGAAAGTCAAATTATGACTTCTACCATAGCTACGATTTTTTAATGGATTTAAGTGACTTATTTCTATCCAGTGTTGCTACCTTTATAAATGATATGCTGTTTACTGATAATAGTGGTGATAATAAACTGGAAAATTTTGACAAAATGAATTGATACTTTGTAAAGAGTATGTCAGCAGAAGCAATCAAATTATAGTTTTCAGAAGAAGCAACTAAATCAGTTTGAGATAATGCTCTGAACTTACTGACGAAAATTCACAATAATTATCAGTTGTTTTTCGTCTTTTTCTTATTCTTTACTGGGACGGCTGCCTGAAAGCCACATTGTGATTGTAAGATATACCAAAAATCAGAGGCCGGCTATAAAGCAGTTCAGATTCAGTAAAATTCGTTAACTGTTACAAGAAAAAATTTACCGTTCCAAGAACAATCCGTTTCTTTTCATCCTCATCTATTTCGATCGATGGTTCAACACCTGTTAAACTATTTCTTAACAATTTCTGCTTCATGAACTGAAAAAATTACATGTTAAGTACATGAAAGAATGGCTCATCAATTCAATTTACTTTCTTTGGTCTGAAGGGCAAAAGGTCTATCTTAGCTTTTTCTGGGAACGAAAAAAACGCTTTTCGGGACTTCAGTTCAGACCAACCAACACCTGACTTCAAACTAAGGCAAGTCACTGCATTTTTATTAAATTATAAAGTGGTAGAGAAGTAGCACAGCAATTAGCTAAAACCTAATAGAGAAAAGCTTGTTGAAAACTGAAAATTTGACCTGTTGAAGTAGCACCCTTCTACAACGCTGCTTGATTGCTAAAGCAAGATCTAGCCAAGTCCAATTTTTCTCATGATATTCACACAATGGGAAAACCAACTGAAATCGATCGACGTCTTCAATATTTTTCTCTTTGTTTCCCTAAAGAAGCATAAGATTATTGAATCCAAAAGTCGCAAATAAGGAAAAGCAGATCAATCATTATAAAAATTCGATTAATTTCTACCAGTGAAATTTAATATGAGGAACTCCTAAACTGTTTAGAATTCTTCTCTTTTTAACAAATGTTACAGTAGAGGAATGGATAGATAAAAATTTCATCAGTAAGTAAAAAGATAAAATAATACCTTGTATGAAACAATGAAAGGCACTTCAGGTATTTTAATGTACAGAAAAACATTATTCTCCTGAGCTCGTTCTTTCATGCGATCAATATCGTCACGTAAATGACTGGAATCATTCGTTCGTCGAAATGAACCGTTCATTGCACCACGCAACCATTGCCCAACTGATACACCCTATAAATAAATTTAATGAGTCGCAGTTCTATCAACTTTACAGTTATGCCAATATTTTATTACACCAGGCAATACAGTAACCCTTGACATATGGATGATGATTTTCATTTGTTTCAACTTTAAATACAATCACGATACTCAACGAAAACTAGTTCAGTAACTTTCTCGTTCCAGGAAATTTCGCTTTTGCTAAAGTAATTTTTCGTAAAACAGATTTTTACAACTGAAAAGCAGCACACAGATCCATTTATTTTACATAAAATCATTCTTGAACTATGACAATCACAATTGTTAAAATCAACTAATAGTTCAGGCAAGATATAATTTGTTTCGCCAATTTTAAGTTTTGATTTAAGGATGCGGATTCACGGACACTACAAAGAAATATAGGGAAAAATATTTTTGATAAAGATGTTTAGAACAATCAAAAACATAACGGACCCTTTGAATTCGGTATTTTATTAAACCTACATTTCAAAAATGATTAAAAAAGCTACCTGATTATTTTGCGTCTCTTCATTCGTATCGAGATTCCGTTGATCTTCTTTATCGATATTTCTACCGGGAAAAAAGTATTCCATCATTTTTTCAAAGAATCGGTAAGTAATTTGAGCGTTCATGGGTGAAACATTGATTTCAAAATGTTCCTTCACCGAAATTCCACCAACTAAAATCATTACCTCATCGAACGTAAAATTAATGCAGTGGAAAGAAAGCAACTAAACAGTTAAACACATCAGATATCGAGCAGATAAAAGTAGCGATGAAGAAATACTAATAAAGGTGAACTTCAAATTATCGTTTCGCGCAAGCTGAGTAAAACCGAACACAAGGACTTTAAAGACTAATTTATATTTCGCAGCAAGGAACGAAGTATACCTGGTGCCTTCTCTCGACAAACAACACGAACTGCTGCTGGTTGACGTTCAGTTTTCCTTCGTGATGTATTCTGAGCTTGCAGGGTATGCTGAAAAAAAAAGTTCGATGAGTTTTTTCCTGTATTCTAAAAAAATCATTATCGCAGTATATGAAAGACGAAATCAATCTTCTTCAATTTTCACTCTTGAAAAACACTGGTCCGATTAGCTCTACATCATGAAAATAAGAGATAAGGATTCCTAGAAAAAGTTATTTTTAATTCAGTACTTCTAATGAAACTAAAATGTTAATGCACAGAGGAAATAACTTGTTGAATTGCTAGCATTAATGTAATTGAGTGGAACAGAGAGCTAGGAAATATGAGTTCAATTTTGGTCACAAAACGATAACCTTATAAAGACTATCTGGAAGTAGATTAGTAACTTGTACAGTTCCAATTTCTAACAAATGTTCGCCAGAATTATCTATGCGCGCCGTACGTGTATACCTAAAATTACATTTATAGACGAACAATAACCTTATAAAGACTATCTATATTTTCAAATGAAAATTATTAAAACAAATTCTTACAAAAAATTCCGAATTTGCATTTCTGCAAGTGCAATTTGCCCGTCACTTTCTGTAAGCCTCCAAATACAATCTTCAAAACAAACTTCAAATCTGAAAAAATACGATTTTTGAAACAAAGAATTGAAACAGGCCATTGAATAAAATGTATAGTTGAAATTTGCAAACTTCTGCAGATTTTAATTCGTTCAAAATTAAAGTTTCTCTGAAGACGCTTCCTTCGTCAATAACTTAACAACCTGAACTACTAAAATAAAAATGCTACCTTCTAGCCACAACTGCTTGCTCTTCCTCAGCAGCATTAACCAGCTGTCGCATTCTTTCCACTTGTTTCTCTTTATAACAACTGCAATACAATGAAACAAAAACAGCATAGCTGATTAATTTTTAAAATCTTCACGATGGTAAAGATAATTATAAAAGAGAATGAAATTTTTACAGTTTTATATATTTAGTATCTACTAATTTATATATTTACTACTTGCGCTCATACTGCATCTCAAAGACATCAGAGAAAACCAACCATAAGAAGAATTTCCTGAGAAATCAGTAAAATTAAAATAAACTTCGTTAAGGTTTTCTGGCGATGCAGATCTCAAAAATTTCACGAACCCTTATATAGAAACCACATTAATTTGGCATTGAAAATTGAAGATTACCTAATAGTCATTGCTAATTCATCGCAGAGGACAATTTGATTTTTTTTCATTTCATCGATTTCGACTGCTATAGCTTTATTAGCTTCCAATATCCTGGAAAACAGGGAGTACTGAGCAAAATGAAGAATGAAAAAATGAAGTGGTAAAATAGCAAATTTGCTTTGAAACACTGATAGATTAAATCGTGAATCTCTACGTCATTACTTTAATACGAAAAATTTCATGATCCATTTGTTTCAAATCGCATTCATTTGTTTTATGTCTCACTCACATAGTGTTTTTCCTCAGACATAAGAATTAAAGATCACAAAGAGGTAACTGACCCGGCGTCATTGTCAGACTCTTGCAACTGCCTGTTCAAGAAAAATAAATGTCTTTCCAGTGAACGAATTATAGCAATAACATCTCGCAGCTCTGCCTAATTGCAAAAATTGATAACAAACACTTGGAAACATCAAAAAAAAAAAGCCTGATTTAAAAAAAAATCTCTTGTTACAGTTAGAAGAGGAAATTCGAAAAGGAACCGAATGAGTTTTGTAAAGCAATCTTAAATTGTCTTCCGACCTGCATGGCAAAAATAGCCGATTTCACTTCATCAACATCTTTAAGTTGCAACTCAAACCGCAATCGCTGCCGTCGACGGTCACTTTCCTTCTTCCGTGGATCTACAAACAGAACCAATTGGTTTACAATGTTCATCACCATTTGGTACTGCTCGGGATTGGTGCTGACCTGAAATCACGAAAAATTGCATTATAGTAAGACTGCTGGTTCTTCAAAATAAATAAGAAATAATATGGAGAGGTACGAATAATTCAGTCTTGCCTCCAGCATGTTATGTTTCAATGTAAAGCAATCAACCGGTTCTGGTTGGCCCCAAATTCCACCTGCCTCATTCGCTTCGCTGATCTATGAAAATTACAAGTAATGAATTTATAGAATGGTAGAGATTTTCAATTATTTTTAACAAATTTTGAATTGCAGGCAAAACTTATTGTATCAAGATTTTAAAAACATGGAAATAGCTATTCAACAACAATTCGTTCTAATAATTTCATCTACATATTATTTAAGAAACGTACGGAACAAGGAATATCATGTGTATCAAGATCCAATGTATCCGAAAAATAACAAAAATACACTTGACAGCTACATCTCGAAACGACTCGTTGTAGCTGTAGTTTCCCTTCAGTTTCTGCTACATTACCATGGTCTGAAATAAGACTTCAATTTATTATTGCTATTAATGAGCGTTTCAAAAATTCCTAAAAATTTTGTATGAAAAAGCGTCCCTTAATTAACAGAGCTGATTTAGTACACCCAATTCCAAATTTTCATTTTCTATCACTTTATACAAGAAGATCTTGCATAAATAAAAACCAAAAAAGAATAAAAAACTGCTTACCAACAACTACACCGCCCACAGCTTCTCCGGTGCTAATATAAGGATTCAAGCGATCACTGATATTAGGATCACTGCACGTTTTTTCCTCAATGATATCTCGATTCAACCAATGGAATCCTTGGGGGATTGATTCCGATCGAAAACTTGATGAGTTAAGATGTTGCGACATTACCAGAGGTGCGAAGTACTAAAAATACATCCTTCCTACATAACCTTTTTATTCTTTGTAATAAAATTGTAAAGAAGGTGCATGAAATCTAAAGTCGGTCGATGTCAATAACTGAAAATAAGTTTTCTATTTATGATACTACTGCAAGAAAAGAATAGCTAAACAATACCTGCATCCCGGAAAGTGTTGCACACCATGACTTTTTGCTCAACAACTGTGATTTTTTCCAAACTAATGCATAGATACGTTGAGTTACAGATGCACGGGCAGCAGTTAGCAAAACAAATCCATCCTTTTCTTTGCCACGTAAAACGGCTTGACTGTTAATAAGATCAACTGAAATTTATTTTTTTCTATTTATTTTTACATTTATTTTCCTATAATAAAAACATGCAAAACACGAACTTACTTTGCCAGTTGATCAGTACCACGTCGTCAGCCGTACACAATGCAATTCCTTGCAACATATCCGAAGGAATGTCAGTTGTCTGAAATACAAGAGTGCAAATATGAAATTTATTCAGTACGTGTCATAAGATGGATTTTTTTTTCCAAAAAATAAAAGACGAATAGATAAATTATTAAAAAACTTGTCTCGCTGGAATCGACAAGGCAAAATTTATAGAGAATAAAGTAATGCTAATACAATCTATATCCAGGGCTTATAGCTTCTACATAAAAATATACACTACTACTAATTAGTTCAAGAGGTAATGGAAACATGGAAGAAAATTTTCTTTCTATAACAAGAATTATGTAGTAAGCAGATAAAATACGACTTCTCTCAGCTTTAATTAAGAATAATATCGCTAAATAAATATTTCTAAAACAGAATGATAAAATGAGACTTCTTCATCGTAAGCAACAAGTTTCGTACTCGCTTCATCAATTAATTGCTGCAACATATCATTTTCTTCTGTTACCCGTCTATCAGAACCATATCGTGATCTACAAATTGATAATGCACATTTTTCACAGTGACTACATCAAGTAAAACGAAACAAATTGCTTCTGCACGTTTTATAAGACCTAGAGATTTGTAGATCTTTCAAACTGTTTTACATGAAGAAAAGCAAAGATAAACAATACTGAGGCTATAAGTTCTTCATGATGTATCAATTGGTATATCCAAACAAGTTAAATTAGATTCTATAAACAAAAAATTTTGTTATCAATACAGGCACCAGCAACATCGACAATACGATAAGGCAAAGACCAGCTATTTTCCTGCTATAGCTGAAAAAAATACCAAATACTCACTGATTTGTTTTTTCAGATTCAGACTGCAATCTCGAAACGGACGGCCCAACTCCACTCGCTCCATTTAATACAGCTGAAGACGGTGGCGGAACTCCTGATTCCATAAACTGCAATAAAAAATATCGGTTTAACTTGAAAATTCTCCAAATTCATTACTAACTGGATTACTTCTTTAACATTAAATTAAAAACTAAGACTAACACTTGGTGTCTTCAGAGCACCTGTTTCCAAAATACGTCTTAAAATATGGGCCTTATGAACGCCATCCGCAATAGCCAGACATGTATCACGATTTTCCGGCGTCCATGAAGCACGAAGATCATGAATTGTAAGCCGGTGCACCGCTTCATCACTTTCCGACAATTTAGTCTTTTTATTATTGGAAGAATTTATATTATTCTGAAAAAAATTCATGAATATCTCATCACTTAAATAGTGAACTTATGAGGATGTTTATGAAGACATTTAAACTAGGACAATTTAGCAAATAAATTTTTCACTGAAAAAACCAACTAAAACTCAATACCTTCACAAAAAGATTGTAAATAATTGTTAGACTTGATATTAAAGCACTAATTGATAAACATTAATGTACAAAATCGCATGCTACCAAATAAGTCAGAAACTCTCGAGAATTACGAAGTAAAAGTGAGCCAACACAATTCATAATAACTCGAACACGATATTAAAATGAAAAAAGTAATATAAAAGGAAAACCTTAGATCGTGCCTCTCGTGTGTAAGATAACCGATCCAATCCAATAAAAAACGAATTGTCATCCATTGGAGTAGCAAAGTTTTGTGAATTAATACCAAAAAGATGAATTTGTACATTTAAAAGCTGTGCTGAAACGTATAAAACTGACCACTTTGCAATTCGTCTTCTGTTGACTCCATCCTAAAACTAGATAAAATGCTTTATGTTAAAATCAAAGACGGAACGAAAATTTATGCTGCTACTGATATTTCAACCTAAATTAAAAAACAATGCTTTTGTTAGTTAACGCCTCGAGATTTTAATGTTAATAAAGTTTAACAGTTATTCAAAAGTGCTAGTGAAGAGAAGTTTGATAAGTGATATTTTGATTTTTGAAAAAAGAAGTGAGCATATTAACCTTTTGCTCGCCGTTTTCCAAGATATGAAGTTCTAATGATGAGGTTAAATGTAAACTTTCACTAATCATCCGCAGACCATGCGATGAGGAGTATGACATCCAATAAGTGATCAAAAAGCGTGGAAGCGTAACATTCAGCTGAATATGCCTAAAACATAAGATGAATTTAAAAAATTTTCATCACATCATTTAGATTCCTGATAAGTATGTCAAAAAGATGGAATTTGATACGCTTAAATTACTAAACAATTACTTCAAATGTCGACTCAGCTGACATTTTTTAGTTTTGTCATCACCAAATAGCCGACCACGTTTCACTGCTCTGTTAACTGTTGTCATCGTATTCTAAACTATAAAACTAAAGCTTCATTATAACTTGCATAACAAATGCCATTTCAGGACTACCTTGTTTAAAGTGCTCCTCGTTTCATATTTCAGCAAACTCTCATATATAGATAATGACAGGTAAGCAAAAGCAACCAAGAAAAAAAAATGAATTCGCATAAACCAATCAGTATGCAGCTGGCAGACTACACTCATTTCTCTGTGAGTAAATACAATATAAGGAAAATGCAAAGAAAACTACTTTAAGAAATTCCAGCCATCGAAAAATATTGGCATAAAGCAAAATCTGCGGACAATGGCTATTCGTGATTGTACCATCCGGTTGTTTCACTTCTAACGTGAACACTAAATCGAGATGCATTGAACGAAATGCGCGATAAGAATCATGTTCCTGCAATAGATCTGTTCTCAACTAAAATTACCATGAAAGATATGAAAACATAACTTCTTCCAACAGTATAACCAGCAAAACTTTGAGCATGCAAAAATCCGAATAAGTAAAAACTCTGCACAACTTCTTGAACCGAAATTTTCAATGCTTAAATGAGCAAATTATTATAGTTGTTCATGAAAAATTACTAAATTCGTCGACGAGTACTCAGGAAGCTTATCAGGAGCGCATGGCAGAGCACTGTGATGATCGTGTGGATCACCAATACATGCCCAATCCATTTTCACACTGAATTTAAATCCTGGTAAATGCAAGACACGACTTTCATCATATTTCGATGCGGTACGTACGTATGCATCCATATTCGTTTGCACACAAAACTGATCTGAATTCCATAACATAAGTGGCGTGTAATCCTATTTAAGTTTACACGATTAAAATGACATTTCCAGATTTCAATCGAAGGGAACAGCAAAATCATTTTATGGATACCACTGCTTAGTACTTCACAGGATTTTTTAGAAATTGTGCGCACAGGGTCCCGAACACATTTTAAATGAATCAAAGCATTCATATCATACAATAAATGGAAAAACTTGATGTTAAAGAAAGCAATTTAACATAATAAAAAAAAATTTAACACAGTTTAACATAATTATTTACCAGTAATCCAATCAAATCCAAATTCTGTCCAACATATCTCAACCAGTTCAGTAGAATTGTATGGATCGGTGGACGCAAGCATTGCTGTGACCAAATTTTGACAAAGCATGGAAAAACGGCCATGTAAAAGCAGTCGGATTTTGTCCCAAAAAGGCAATGGTGGGCTTGGATCTCTAGAATAAAACATTGACAAATATGATTTCTCCACTCCATGATGAAGTGGATTGAATAAATCGTACTAAAAGCGCATTATGTGATTTTCATAAAAAATACAATACTGTACGATTGCATTCTTCCGAATCTAAAACTACGTTATATTCCTTAGAATAGTTAAGTTTTCTTGCGAAAGTTTTCAAAATGACCCGAAAAGAAATTTTATGAAGCAATAAATTTTGCTTTAAAACAGCAAACAAAAACCTTGACGGCAAATTGACATTATTCCAGCAAAGACTAATCATGGATAAGCACGGTTCCCAGCAAGGCCCATAAGTGCAATTCAGTTCTCTAATCTCTATAAACAAATAATTTCAAACATTTTTATTGGTAAACTGGTATCACTTCATCAATTGAAAATTGATTCGATTGTTTTATAATTTTTGACTGCAGCAAAGCTGAGAAAACGTTAATTGCATACAACAACCATTCTTCACATCAATTAAAGTAAAAAAATTGGACAGTGAACAATATTAATTCATACTCTATGGATATAAAATCGGTAAACTCAACTACTTGATCTACTTGACTAATTGCTAGACTAATTACTTGACTGTCATATTTCGATTAACTCTATTGAAAAGGGACAAACCGCATGAGAAATCATAATAAAATTTCAATGGACACATGTTTCGTTCAATTGTATATTGCCCCCAAGGTTCTGGCAGTATTACTGTAGTTGTTCGTATCGAGCGCGGTCCTAAAAGATGTAAATTACTCTTTTCCCTTCATAATGCAAACAAAAAGTATTTATGCTAATTGCTCAATCCCTACTTCAGAATTACATTTGATAGATTGGATGTATTCTGTAGATATGAGAGAAAACAGTATGGCAAGCAGTTTAACATGTTATTTGAGTTTTGCAGTCATCATTCCCCCTATTTATTTTAAGTAATAATTGAGCCTAATAAGGAGTTCAAATAGTTCCTGTAAAACTTGCCCGCGAGTTGTTCGCTTCCCACTAAATAACCCCAAAAATGTGCATCTTTCATTAGAATATACGGCAACGGATAATCTCGGAATTGCATTACCCAATCGTCACAATCCATTTCTACAGCACGTGACCAGAGTGTACTGAATTCCATTCCATCAGCTGGAAATAGCCTAAAAATTTCTTGATACTGACGGTATTAAAAAATGTCAGGGAAGTAAATAACTAACTGACTTGAACTGTAAATTTTTAGTTTAAGGCGGCGTAAGAAAAAAAAACGGATTTATTGACTGTATCATAAAGAAATTTTTATACTGTCATAACGAAAACTGGAAATACCTCAAAGTCAATCTTATCAACTAGCTGTGACAGTAATCATCTGGTTACTATTATACTTTTTTTACGAAACTTACGATTCTGGATTGAAATTTTTCAGATGCTTGACTACATTCTCTTTTCCATGTAAACTCATATCTGCATATGCGCGAATCTAAATGTTTATAAGCTGAAGTTTATAAGAAATATGAGTTGTTTATAAGAAAATCACCCAAAGCAAAGTTTTTATCACTTAAAACACCTAAATAAACTGAAATATCTAGTTTCTGATCTACAACTGTAGCAAAGTTTTAAGTTGGCGTCATTTTATTTTTATATATTTTAAGTCGATATCATTATTATTAAATTCAATGCTTAAAAAGTTTCAAAAAAAAAGAAAATCGATTCCAGCAGTATTACCTCAAGATTCGTAACTGACCACAAATAGAGATGCTTTCTGGAACTCGGTAACTTTTTTGATCTTTCAATATAAATTTCTGCATTTTTCTTAATTAGCGATCGATGTAATTCATCTGCCTTTGATTCTGCAACACAGAGATTAAAGTACAGCTTTCAAGGCTCTCTCATCAAAACTAAATTCTAATTTAATATTAATCGACACGAAAGAAAAGTTTGCTAACGTGACAGAAAAGGACGCGTTTTCTGAAGCTGTTCTAATTTCTGGTCCAGCATTTGACGTCGCCGTGTGCATTCATATGCTTCATCAACCATCAGTTCGTAATTATTTTGAAGTTGTACTTCAAATGGGTCATCGTTGATTTGTAATGAAATATTCTGCAAATTACGCAGAATAATACTGCTTACAAGATAATCAAAATAAATGAGACCAGAAGCTACAGAAAAATATGCGCTGATTTTAAATTATATATAGCCTTTCCAGATTTCTCTCTTTATTATAGTTTTTCTAAAGCGTCCAGTAAATCCAGGAAGAGTACTATGATCTGCGCATAATTCGCTCTATTTTCGAACTCTAATCTAAATCAGTTTTCTCCTAAAGTGCTCTGCATGCTGACTTACTTTAATTGAGAATCGTAAATCCGATGGAAGTGGAGATTCGGCAGTAAATGGTCTTTTCTTCCATTCATGGACTAATTTTATCCATTTCCACGCATTAATTATCTAAAACTCCTTTACGATTCCAAAATGTTTTACAGATATAAAAAACGATAAAAAAATAGCAACTACTCTTAATTTAATAACAAATGAATCATCATGGTTTTCCGTTATTTCGTGCAACTATTTCGAACGATGGGCTAAATGCATAATGATCTGCATGAATTTATTAGGAAGGTTCACAATAAAAGGATATCGTCAAACCAATGAAAAACTCTACTGAACAAACCTCATCATAACCTGCCGCAAAATTATAGTCGTATGGAAATACGAATGTCACCGAGTCAGCAGACCATATCCAAAGTTTATTTGTCCGGTTTTTCAGATTCTTAAATTCATTCCTGCCTAAATCCATTCCTGCATCAAATGCTTGCTTTTCGATACAAAACTTCTGTAATAGAGATACCAGTGATCACCAGTGAAGATTTGAATTGCAAACAAATTTCTGTTGCTTTCAATTTCCACTGCTGCTAGCTGCATTCTGTACTAATAATTCATTTAAAAAACCATAGCAAAGGCAATATTAATTGATCCAAACAATCTTTCAAAGAAATCTAAACGGTCATTCAAAGACTGTTACCTTAATGGCTACCTCAATCGTAAGGAATTATTACCTCGACCGTAAGAATAGGATGATTGTCTAAAGAAGCAATGAACCGCGGTACTTCCATTATTATACGGTCCATATACTGTATGTGTACTGATGGCGATTCCCAGCACATCCTTTATAAATAAAAATTCTATAACTGTAGGAAAATTAATTCTCTACTGCGGAAGATTAGAAACGATGAAACTCTAAAAGAGCATCACGTACACATGACATCGAGGCAGATGAAATTCGATTAATACGGAATTGGATGCTTCGATGCTGAAATGGAATTGCTGAGATGTTTTGGAAGACGTTTTTTGTCCGAAAAGAACCAAGAAGATTTGTTTCAAACTCCTGGAAAAAAGGTAAGGTTCAAAAAAGCAAAATAAAAAGAAAAACTGTGTGAAAAAATTTCACATAGCAATCGAATTCGTTTATTTTGTGATACATTAACTTAGGACATTCACTTTTTTAAAGTTCACTCAAATTATTAGCAAGAATAATAGTGAAATTATGATCGCTCTGTTTTATAAAATTAGTAGCATAGCCCTCCAAAACCATGGAAAAGATCCAACAGAAACTGAAAATGAAAATTTACCTGAAAGTTTCCAGGAAAATGATGTGTAAAGCAGTACTCCATACCAAACTCACTGTTGATTCAGCCAGCAAAACCCATTCCCAGGATGAAGGCAACCGAGAAAGTCGCATCATCAATCGATCACTACTTCCACACTTAACATTGTAGTAGTTGAAGTAATGAAATAATAATGATAACAGAACACGATTGAAAAAAAAGCGAATCAAATTCAGAAACAAAAAATACCACAATCTGTTTCGATTTTATTTGTGTTAAATCATCCCAAGAAATCAATTTCTCATTTGTCACGACTCCCTGGAGTATCTTAAGATTCAGTGCAATCATTGACAATGTCGTTAAGAAAGGTAAGGCATCCATACGGAGCTGTTCGATAGATAAAATCAGATATAGTGAACGCCGAGCCAAAATGAAGAGCGCGACACTGGAAATAAGGAAGGTTTCTACAAATTAAAAGAAAAATTAACTGAAATATTGGAAAAAAAACTACAATAGTGCTGCTTCTAGTATAAATCTCAGAAATAGGATAATTCTAAATGAAATGATAACACTATGCAAATAAAAAAGCATACTTCTCTACAGATATTTGTACTGCAGAAACTATTTGAGGAGGCGGATAGGGCTCAAATGCAGATAATGTGCTGCATGTTGCGGATGGCGTATTGCTACACAGAAGAGACGATAAGAATGAAGCGATCTGTGTCAAATTTAATGGTATGAATGATACTACTAATTATTCAAAATAGCTGTTAAATGTATGGAAATTAATAGCAATTTTTCACAGCCGATTAAAACTTCTAATGACAAGTCTGTAACAAAAAAATCCAATCACTTTCATATCCAACAATCACTAAAATGTTATGCATTACACATCAATTCTCACCATCATTAACTTTTTTGCAATCATAAGAAAATGAAAAGTGTTTTCATGTATTTATTTCATACAGCTGTAACAATTCTTGAAAATACCTGTCGGATTAGCTCTTCTTCATACTCTATTTGGCATTCAACCAACTTGATCAACAACCTCCTTGGTTCATCATTTCGAGAATACTAAAATGGAATTCGACAGAGTCCGTAGAAATCCTAATACAATCTTACAATTCAAACTTATATTTTGGCCCTTGAGAATCTAACTGATATTCGATGATCCATTCCTAAGATAGATTTCGATTCTGGCGAACCGCTATTCTTTTGTTAATTAATTACAGCTTTATTCAACTGAAGCTTTCATGTGAAAAAATGTTCTCGGCAATTACTTAAAGTATTCGAAGCATATCTTTATTTATGCATAGCAACTATCCAATATGTTAAAGAAACAATATATCGTAACAAATATTGCAATAAAAATTATTACCCGAGTTAATAAAGCTCCAATCATTAAAATGGTGCCCCAAGTATGACAAAAGCGAGAATCGAAATAATCAACCACAGTATTTCCTTGTCTAATCCAGACCGATTCTAAACCAAGCTCAGCAGACGCAAAATTCTGGAAAAGAGATACCTAAACACGAAAAAATAGCACTTCTAGAGAACCTGTACTGAAAGTCCTCAATTATCTGATATGTGATTCCAAAATCCAGAATTTCAACTCCATCACAAACATATCGAATTCTTATATCACATGTTTGTTGCCGAAATTTCATTTTTCTCTTGTATTCCAAATTGTCTTTAATCTTTTTCTATCTTATCCCTACCTTCTAAAACAATCTAAATTTTAAATTACATAATTAATTTGATTCCAAACCTATCTTATTTAATTCTTTGCGAGCGATGCAGATATGGTAAAGCACTTCGGTAATTTTTTCAGTTATTCAGAGATCCAAGTAAAAAAAAAAATTCTGAATAAATTGTTGGATTCAAACTTACACTACTGACGCAAAATGTTCCTAGTTCAAGGGACGCGTTGACTGTTTGTCCATTGGACAGCATTAAACGACAGTGAAATGAATTTACTTCTACTGATAAAGATTCCCAACAGAATTGTTTCATTTCCACCGGTAATGCGTTTAGATCTAAAAGGTTCGAAATATTGATTTTGGAGTTTTATTTCAAAATTTAAAACCAAACTTATTACTATGATCAAACTTTTGAGAATGCGAAATCTGCTATATCATTAATCTTACCCATAGACGCAGCTGAAAAGTCGTCATCGAAATGACCCTTAGTCAAGGTCGAAATTCGTTGTCCAATATAATGGTAATACTCAGTCCACTCAATGACAGCCTTCTGATTCATAACAAAATACGGATTAAATATTTTCATACCAACGAATAGACTTCCTGAACTGTCTGACGCTCGCTGCAATGAAAAATAAAAATCGAATCAAACGCAACATTTAATAAAAATTATGCTTTTTGTGGAAATCTTACGTGAAGCCCGAAATGGCTTCAGCATCAAGAGTCAGCATTACGATGATATAGGCATCAATACATTAGGAACTAGATAATCCTAGTACCATTTGATTATTGAAATCTACAAAAAAAAACGAGAAATGAACAAACACTCAGTTTAGTATCGAATTTATTGCAGCTGAATAACGTTTCTCGCGTCTGATCATCTATATTGATACCACTTAAAATAATGGCAAATAGATGGTTATCTTCTGTCGATACTGATGCTATATTTAACCTTACAGCAACAGTACGCCTAAATCAACTAACTGTTAGCGCTGTTATTATATAAGTGATTTCATGTACATTAAAGCTTCGCTTCAGTGTAACGTGCCAATTTCAATAAATAAACTACTGCTAGAATAATTAATGCTTATTCTCTATTCAGCATATATTATAGAAAATACCACAATTATTTTTACAACTCAATCTTTTTGGAAAAATAATGATAGAAGAAAATCTATATGTTGAAATTTCTGCATGTTCTGCATGTTAAAATCAGAAAATCTGCATGTTCTTAGGGTCATCAAACTAATTAAAACGTGACTTTTGGCTTTAATGAATAAGTGTAAAGCAATATACATTTCTGAATAATCCAAGTTAGCCGTGTATCTTAATACTAGATTCCCAATGTCCAAATTCAAGCTTGCATTCAGTAAGGTTTCAATATTAAAGCAGGTAAAAAATTGATTTGATGTGCTCTTTGTCTTCTGACGTATTGTGCGGTCATGAAAGTATTCCCAAAGGCCTGAAATATTTCAATTACAAAGCTGCTACTCCCAAAATTCCAGTCACGCTTCCGCATCTCAATATAAAGTTCATGAAATCAGAATACTTTCATTTCTAGACGACGTTAGATGAAACGCGTCTAACATCTGTAATTAGACATGTTACAAACGATATTTCCATTCCGTATCTTTGATAAGATAAGCTGCGCGCTTTTTTTCTTTTTTGTCACTAAAGCAGCGATACTCGAGTAGGTCGAGTTGATTCAAACACATGATAATATTTCTTCACAACATACAAATAAATCTCTTTAAATTTTTTTGATTATAACATTTCCGAAAAGAAAAAAATATTTAAACTATTGAGCAGAAAAAACTGAATTTATGATAACTAACCATCTGAAAGAATAAGCTGAGGGTCAGTAACGCGAGCAGCAAGTCGCTTGAACTTCAAAACACCTAACGGTATGTTGCAACAAACTGATAATCCTAATGAAAGTACGAAAAGAGCCGTAGTATTCTGAGTCGTTCCACGACTGAACAATTTCGCTTGCAGTAGTTTGCACGAAAGTTCAATTTGCATCCTGAAATGCGAGAAAAATATCTCTCAACTGAAACATATATTTTATCGATGCTTGCATATATTTTTATCAAAATCAATATTTTATCAATGCTTGCAAATATTCTGAAAAGTAACCCTTCGCGATCTCGATACCCATCAAGTTGTATTTGCTGAAAGGTTGAATGCAACAAAGATCCTGGAACTACACCACGAAATACGACACGCGCAGTACGAATTACTGTACTTGTATACTGAAAAAGCGATAGAAGCTAATAATAAAATGAAATCTTTATGAACTGGTCATAATTCACATTTTACCAAAATAAATATTTTTATACAAGAGTGAAAATCTGACCGCTGTTAGTAAGTGAAAGGAAGCTGCAGCATTGAGTATGACATATGACAATCTGGTTTTAAAATGATACACCGTTTAAAAAGCGGATGCAGTAAGATAACACACAGGGAACATACTTGCAAACAATGAAGATATTTTTCGAAATCCTTATGATCAAATCGTTTCTTATAGGTCGGTGTCAGATAAAATTGTTCATTATATTCACCTTCAACACGGATGTCACTAATCGTGATTATGAACGGCTTCCTAAAATTGTTGAGTCAAATAGATCCCTAAATATGTGGAAGAGTCCACAGTGACTTACTTGATTTATAAAAGTTAAATTTTTTGTATGCTTTATCACCTAATATAATAATACACAAAATAAGGTTTAAAACTGTAGATCATTTAATTGTGATTTACTAACTGCAAGATTTCTTCATTAGCGAAGCTGAAACTCACGTGTAGTGTGTATTGAAGAAACTGATTGTTAAGCGAAAGTCGTCAACTTCAATTACAATACCACCAACTAAACAAAGTTTAATGTGTTCCAAATAAAATAGGCCACATCTGCCTAAACGTACCGACTGACAATGATAAATTTTTGCTATTGCCAAAGATAATAGCCATCCTCGGTACCTAAATTTAAAGCCTTGTTATGAAATAATAAATTCATGATTCCTGAAAAGTTTTTGCGATAATGTCATGATCTCTTTCTCTTTCATCTTTTATCTACTTCGTTTTTCACTTAATTCTACATGTGATAGTATGATTTTCTATAATTAATGTGAAGCTAATGAATGATATAAAATTGCTAATCAAACATAGCAAATATTTCATTCATTGAATCCAAATTATATTTTTTCTAACGCAAAAGTGGTTAAAACATGATGATTAGATTCAAGAAAAAAATAAAACTGTCATCTCCAACATGTAACTTCCAAAATCTACTAGTAAGTTATGAATCTCCCTTTGCATCATTTTATACTATCCTCTGTACATCCCATAAGTTTTTTATATATCCCATAAGAGAGCAAACAAACCTCCACATAAGCAAGATGAGGAATATTAATAAGCATGAAATGTATGGAAATGCCATAACTGTTCGATGCTAGGAAACCGATAATACCCGCTGTTGTGTTGATTCTTTATCCATTACTGAAACTGGAAAGAAATATTTCAAATTCGAAAAAAACCAAAAAAAGAAAGTATTACTTTTCTGTCAAACGCTGAAAAAGTAGTACTAATGAATCCTTTTCGATTTTAAGATTTATAGCAAGATTCTTCACGTGTTAAAATTGTGTAGTATCAGAATCCAAATATCAGAATCCGTACCGAAAGCTCAAATTCTGTTAATTGTGCAAACAATGTCCCATTTTAACTTTTGATTCTGAAAATTCATAAATTATATTTAGGATTCAGATTTCTTTTCTTTATTACTCTCTATTGCTTGTCTTTAAAAAGCAGCATCATCATTATTCTGTGCATAGAGAAATGCATGATTTCATTACGAGATAATTTCATGCACTTTCGATTAATTACATTTCTCAAGTTCACAATTTCCATTTCCGCTTTCAAGTTATATAGTTCTAATTCACACAGGGAAACAAGCTCAGATTCTTTTCCAGTTTCATTTTATATCGTTGACTTTCATTTATAAAAGTACATCGTTTGTTTCCGTACTCAAATCAGCAAATTTCTTACAAAAAAATGCAAAAAAAAAAGCCAAAGTTTTGACTATTTCAATCCATGAAGAAATAAATACTTTAATTTCTGAAGAAAAAATTGCATTCAACACAATTATATTTTGAAAATCGATGCAATGATCAGTGGTTGGCTGCTTTGTAATGGTACGGTTAATAAATAGTTTTTTGTAAAAATTATTTCAATTTTATTTCAATATCCAATTTTTTATAATGCTTCAATCAATTTCTATCTTTCTCATAAGATACACAAAATTTTTAAAATATTAATTCTATTACATCTATGATTACTTTAATAAAGAAGAAATTTCTTCTTTATTAATTTTTTTTTTTTTTTTTTTTTAAATTTGTTTCAAGCAGTTAATTGTGGATACATTTGACATCATTTTCTTTTTCAAAAAAAAAATGTTTGATAAAGACAAAGAAGAAAAGAGGTAGAAAATCCCATTGAGTTCCGTTATTTATACTTGTGATAGTAAGTATATCAATTCATCTAGACAAAAAGTTAGTCTATCTATCATTAATGCATTAAATGGAAAAAAAAAAGATGGCTTATCCATCATGAGAGTTAACATTAGCAAAAAAAGCATTGTCATAAAAAAAGAATCTATGCAAGAAATTTTATGATTTATGTAATTGAAATATCTCGATCCATGTTGATTGAAAAATCTCGATCCATATTAATGTTGCGAAGTGAAGATCAATACTAGTATATGTACAAATATACAAAATGCTTTGACTAATTAAACACCTTAAAACAACAGAAACTCATTGAAAAAACTTTGTTTCTGTTAGCAAGATTCCGCAGAATAACCAGATGAAACGATGCGAGACGAAGAGATTTCATAACGCTCGTTGTTATTCTGATAACGGCCAATATCGGCATTGGTGTAGGTTTTTAGCCCGTTTAATTGTACGTGTTTTTGGTAAGGGTTATAGGTCACGTTGAGGATAAATTGGTGGATTTTAATATGCAAAGACTGTCAGTGAAAACTTGAGTATTATCAATTTTATTCTATTTTACACTGAATGGTCATTGTGTTCCAGTAGTTCGACGTTTCGTAATGTCTGCCATGGAAGTGACGGAAACACCTGTTGCTGAATTAGACCATATGAAAGAACAGGTCGAAGACATGCAGCAACAAAAAGTTGAAGAGGCGAAAAAGGTTGTATTTTTAAATCTAAAAATGGATTTTAGTTACTTCAGAAATCAAGTAATGATTTGCTCATCATCTCAAGTATTTGATGTTGTGATAATTCTTTAATTCAGAAAACGATATATAAAGCAACTGTACCCGTATTTCTATGAGATTCTGAATCATACAGCTCTATCTTTTCTTAATGCCATACAGAAATCTTCCATTCAGCATTTATAATGAATGCATCTTAGCGTTCAGCGCAGTAGCCCTATTTTCTCTTCTATTCGGGATATTTTTGCTAGATAGCACATGATCAGCAGAGAAGCATCGTATAACGTCCACCTGCTTCTAGAGAAGGATGACAGTTGTTATCAATCATATTGATAGCAGAATTGAAGTTTATTTTATTCTTGATTTAGGAAGAAACACCAACTCAGGAGGAGGCAACAAAAGCAGCTGATAGTACACAGAGCCATCCTTCAGCCACTTTCGAAAACACTGGATTAGTTGCAGAATCGGAAAAAAAGGATGCATCTCAGGTATATGTGTTTGGCTTGTTTTTCAATTCATTTCATTTTCTTTTCCGACATATGCAGTTTCCATGCTTTACCTTTCTGTATCTTCCCTTACTGTTCGGGAACTGTTAAAGATGGGGACTCCTGATAGTTTTTTTTTCTTGATTAATAGAATGTGTCAACAAGCCTTCTGGAATATAGGCCTCATTTCTTGAACAAAGGATGTCAACAGTCTCTTTTTTATTTATTTTGATATGTACTCTTTTTTCAATAATTGAAAGTCCTCAAACTTATACGACGTGAAGTCTCAACACTGCGTGGTGTTGCTGCTTCGAGAGACGAGCAGAATAAGTCTAATATTCTTGTTTTTTCTGTATTTTAGGCTGGTGGAGAGAGTGGAAGTGGTGATACTTCGACTGCGGCAAGTACCACTATTCCGACACGCCAATATTTGGATCAAACTGTTGTTCCAATTCTATTGCAAGCCCTGGGTGCATTGGCTAAGGAACGTCCACCGAATCCAATCGAATATCTGGCTAACTATTTGCTGAAGGAGAAAGATCGTTTTGCTACATCATTTAGTCAGCAGCAGCAGCAACAGCAAAATGAATCCAGTCATTAAAACCATGAAATTGTTCAAAGATTTTTTATTAAATGAAGCACTGTTGAAATAAAATCGCTTCGTTTATCACTTCCATCGATATTTTAAATTTGTTTTTTAGTGAACCACTCACTTATTAAAAGGAGAATTGTATGAATACACAAAAAACTTGTTGGACAGAAAAAATTTTACTTAGATGCCTTCATTTTTATATAAATTTCTTATGTATGACTATGATTTCAACTTCTTGTGAGTGAGACACAGTGATTTTTATCATTATATCCGTCATATTTTTATTTCCAATATACTACACTGCATTTTATGGCACGTTTTCTTCATATGCTTGCAAATCAAAATTATCATTAAATCAGTTTATTACGAGTTCCTTCTGCGCTTTTTCATGTATGTTTCCGTCATTGGAAAATACATTTGTTCATTTTATTTACTCGAATTCCAGCCCAAAGATGAGGAAGTATACTTCCTGATGCTGGAGTATTGTAGATAAATCAATTCAAAAACATTTGACCGAGATAGCGGGAGAATTTTTTGAAAATATTGACAAATTCCGAGTTTATAAAGTTTGCGGGAAGAGATTGTCATAGGTAGGAATCATTGTTTAGCCTTGTAATTAGTTTTGATATTGATGCTTTGGAAAGTAATAGACTATAATAGTACATATTTGCGATTTCAGGGATTCGCTATGGTGAAATTGTTCGTAGGTGGTTTACCAGATGGCGTTGACTCAATGCGACTTCGTCAACTTTTTTCTCAATTCGTTGTGGTTAACGAATGTGATGTGATCAAGGATTACGCTTTTGTTGTTCGTTGTTTGAAAAATTTAATTACGGAAGTTGTTTGTTAAACGTAATGCAAAGAGTGCGATCTGTCATAAATATTGTGTGAGCATGCGATATATGATGATCAGTGTAAAAAAAAAAAAAAAAAAACTTGTTTCCATGAGGCGTATCATCGAAATTTAGTCTTTTTTAGCACGTACCGGAGGAGTCTGATGCTCGAACAGCTATTGAAAAATTGGATGGCTACATCCTCGAAGGGAAAGCGATTAATATACGAAGGTTATTTTTATTTTTCACGTTTAGTCACGTTTATTTTTTCTAAATTTTGTTGGGCTATTTATTCAATAAAGTAGCCAATGGAGCTCTACAACAGATACGTTTCTGTATGGATTTTCAGAATGTTTTCTACAATACAAGCTGTAAAATCGTTTTATTTCATTTGGATAATTTTTATGCTTTGTTAATGTGCATCATCTGATCTTTGATCAACGCTCAAGAAGTGCAGGATAGAATGTGAATATGAGAATATGAATACAGTGACTAAAAGTATTAGTTTGTTGAAATAATTTTAATTCTGAAGAAGAAGAAATGATTTACTTAGAAGGATTCTTGTAGGTCAACATCGAAGTTACGGAAAGAGCCAGGCATGGATAAACGTTGTTATCGATGTGGAGCAGTTGACCATAAAACTCCACAATGTCCAAGTGATCCTGCAAATATTAATTTGAAACGAGCAGTTAATGCAATCTGTTTGGGTGGCCCAGAACAAAAACGTTTTGTTGGGGATGGAGTGTACGTTTTCTTGGATATCTTTGATGTATTAAGGGTGTTTGGTATTTCTAAAAGTTTCGTGGTAGCCAACTAGGATATTTTAGTCATCCTTAAATTAAATCAAAGCTTCGTAAAGTTATTGCTCTAAATTTTGTAACTAAAAGTGATTAAAATTGAGGTAGGAGGAAATTATCAATTATACAATTATTTGACAGTTTCCAACTTTTTTACAGCGTTACTGGCGAATCTTCATCTTATGCACCAGGTCATGATGCTAATACACCCGGTGCATTTGCATACGCTGCAGGTTCGGGTGCTACTGGAGTACGGGTTGATCCAGATCCTGAATTACCGCGACCTTTGGATAGGTAAAATTTTTTTATCTTGATTTAAAAGCATTTCCGAAACATACCCGATGTTCTAGATTGTCTGATATTGCCCTTATTTTCTCTAATGGAATCATAACGTCTTCACATTCATTGCTCTTTTTTGGGTTGTTGGACATTTTACAATTACAGTTTATAGCCATCTATTGATCTTTTATGTTTTTTTTTTCTATCATTATTAATTTTATAGCTAAAAATTTGTCTTTTCAATTTGTTTTTCCTTCATAACGGCGATATTTTTCAGTGATCTATTTCCGTTATACGAACAGTATATTGAGTCGCGAACGAAATATTTTTATTTTCGAGATCGATTGACGAAGGAAGTGAAAGCACGAGCCCACTCATTACCGTCAATGTCAGTTACACCACTCCAGGCTCCATATGCTACCAGCAACGTTTACAGCACTCCCCCGCCGACGGCTCTACAGTATTCCGTGCAACAGTTCTGTCCAAATTTTTCATATTTTCCATAAAATTCCTTAGTTATTTCAATATAAAGAACAAGAGTTAGGTAGCGTTTTATATTCGTTTTTAAGGACAGTAGCAACGTTTTACAAACGTTCAGCTGGATTCTGGAATATACTATAATGAAACTATAATAGTGTTAGATTGTATGCAAACGCCTCAGCATAGCTGGTAGCTTATGCAGAAAAATATAGAAGCAGTTCCATAGCTATTTGAACATTAGTCTTTGAAGATTCCATTAGCGAAATATGAGTGAAGTGGGCGTTATTTTTTCTATGCCTAAGAAGTTAGATTTTAGAATTTACTGTTGTCAAACAAACTATTCCTTGTTGTAATTTTTGGTAAGCTGAATGATGGATATTAAATGCAAGCGAAATAATTAAGCCTAGAAATTTTCAAAGATTTCGTATGCTTATCTATAACATCTGTAAGTTAAATGGCAGGTGTCCTTAACTTGTTAAGCATACCGAGAATTCAGCTTTCAACATTTTTCCAATGTTTATTTCACGTCTTGTCAGGTGGTTTTTATTATCATCGCCTCGAAATTTCTTCAGTTCATTAACTAGGTTGTATGATATAGGTTTTTATGTTAGTTTGCAATAATCCACTCTTTTTGTTTCAAACAGTCAGCAAGAACGATTGGAAGAAGTCATGTCATAAGAGTGCTTGTATTTTATAAAATGTTGGTGAAAATGGAACTTTGGGGAATAGAGCCAGTTATGATTCTACACTCTCGTTCAATTATTAACTATTTGACTTAGTATGTGAAAACATTAGACTGTTTTCTGTTACAAGAAAGTGTAGTACTCTGCTAAGGGTTAAAAATATCCATGGCGAATTTTTCGATTACTTTTGACTTACGTTTTTCTGCCGAAATTACATAAATTCACATTAACAGAGGAATTTTATCATGAGTTTAAAATTATCTATACACCATTCATACAAATTAACGTATTCGACGTGTTCCTAGTCTGTAATCAGGCATTCATTCCAAAAACATTATGTGGCGTTGCGCTTAAACGTTTGCAGACGATTTTTCGCAGTTGTATCGGCGCCATAAAATTTTCATGCTAATTCATGACAAGTCTCATTTCTTTTTCAAACTTTCAGGAATTCATCTCTAGGATCAACTTCGTCGATTACAGTGACTTATCCTTCGTCAACGGGAACATCACATTTTTATGCTAATGCAGTGAATACTAGCACTGCAGGAGCAGCATATCCTATTGTACAACCTCTTTCTCAGCCAGCTCGTTTGTATTAATCAGTATCAAATTGAAGCGGTTAAACTGGTTTTGCAGATATGTTTTTTCTTTTTTGTTTTTTTTTTTTTACTTTGTCAATCTGAAAATTTCAAGTTTCATGTAATTTTTATTTTATCGTTATGATTTATAGTTAAGGTTTAATAGTTAAGGCAGAAGTTAGCATTATATGTTGCATTATGAAAGTGAAAGTGTATTTTTTGCTTTGTTTCTCTTTTTTATAGAATATGCAAATAGATTTCGGTTCGCTTTCACTTTACTATTTCAGTGTTCAGTAATTGCATTAAAGAGTTGAAATTGTTTAAGCTATGTTGTGAGCCTTATCGCGAAGGGAAACTTTCCCAGATGTTTTAGTCACTAGTTAAATATATCGTTCTTAAGAAATTACTGGTATTTTTCAAAAAATTCTTGACTAGTGCATAGCTGAGTGGCTCTGTATCAATCATTATATGAAAAGTCTATATTCTGAAATATTTGAATATGCTTATCATAAAATAAAATGTTTCGCTCGTAATCATTAGAATCTCATTTAGCTATTCATATGATTATGGTTTAACTCCTGTTTTCTTGATTAAGTTATATTTTATTTTGATTTAAAATTATTGAAGAAGATTTGAAACTCCATCGCGAAATTTGGAATAAGAGAAAGTAAATTATGGGCTGCATTATGCTTACCCAGATTTACTCTTTCCTGGAGAAAAAAGTGTTTTCAAATTTTCAAAATTAAAGTTTTCACGTCATTACCATTACTCGCTAGCCTTTTCACATTGTTTTTTTAAAAAGTGAAAAGTAATATCAGTTAATTAGGAAGTGGGTCAGCGCTGTTTGACTTTTTGAACTGTACTGTTTAAAGATGAAGTTTGAATGTTATTGAATATTATTCTCAGGCTTTGTTTGTGGCATTTCTTTCACCGAAATGTATCGCAGATTTCATATTATTTTTTTGTGTTGATTTTAAAAAATTTTTTACGCTGACCTGCTATTCTCTTGTACTGTAGTGTTGATAACCGTGAATTTTCTCAGCAAATTTGCCAGATTAATCGAACCATTTAGAAACGGTTTTCATGAAGTGGGGAAAAACTGTATGAATTAAAAAATTAGAAAATGGAAATTGGGTTACAACATTTAGACGTATATGAGAATAGTGGAGCTTTTGTTTGTTCGATAGGTATTGCTGTAAGTTGGAATTTAGGAACAATAGAGTTTAAATATAGTTGTAAGTGGTTGAAATGTCTGGATGGAGAAGATTCATCATTGTTTCATTTTGTGTTAAATGTGGATGACAATTGACAAGCAGGGATGAATTCGTTTTTTGCTTATTCTTTTTAATTTTATTAATGTCATTTGAAGTTTGATGACATTGTATGACCTGCTAAGTTTATGTGTTACGGATATCTGTGGTTCGAAAAAAACAGAATTTGAGACAAACTTTTGATTTACTATCAAGTGTTTGTGATAGAAATTTGAACATTTGTTGAAATTACGGTAAGTAACAACTTTGTGCTTATAGCATGATTTGTTGTCGCTTCCTTTCTAGATCATAAAAATGAAAATTGGATATGCGCTGATTATGCAAAATGTGGATCATAAACAATGATTTGTGGCTTCTTCATATAATGACTGCCAAAGAGCTCTTCAGGAGGGATATTCTGGATTGGACTGAAATTGGAGAAATTCTAAGAAAAAGAAGAGAGAAATAGATGGAGAAAGGGATAAAGGAAAGAAAAAATAGTCTGATGCTTGTAAAATGATGACATATCGCAATGATGTTTTAGTTATAAGATCAGTAGGATATATAGACCCAGGCGTATAGCTACTAAAAATATAGGCAGGTGCGGAACAGCTTGACTTATGCCATTAAAATCTATCCAAATGTGGATGCTCTGAGAGCATCTGATAGCTTATAATAGGCAAAGACAAAATCTGAAATAATTTGGGGATGTGAGGCAAAGAGGTTATTCCATAATGCTAATTGATATTGATCAAAATCAAAAAGATTAGCATTGATTAAATCAGTCAAGCTGAAAGAGAATAATTTGAAACTTAATTACTGACCTATAAATTGTAGGTTTCTAAAAGATTAAATTTTTTCGAAATTTCTAAAAATTTCATACTCATATTTCACCGTATGTATCATCGTATCCCTAGAATATGGAATGGTTTTCAGTTTTTCGATTTCATACAGAAAATGAGTTATTCAGGCATCATTAATCATTATTTAAACACAGAAATATAAATATCTTTTATACATAAAAATGAAGTGCAAATATTATAGACGTTTAAATGCACTGCATTATTTGTCAATATTATTATAAGTCATTTGTCAACAATATTTCAAATTAAATCTTTTAAGCAATTTTATTCAAATAATTTTTGCAACATTCAGTCAGGATTTGCAGAATTGATAATTCGTAGAAAATTATTAATAAAATGCAAAAATTATGGATAATTTACTTCAGTCAAAAAAAAAAATCTTTGATAAAACAATTATAAGATTGGAATGAAGAATGAGAAAAGGATTTGCAAAAGCTGCTATATGAAAAAAACAAACAAACAGAATTATTTCTTCCCGCATATTACACAATGCAATATTTACACATCAATAGATGAAGAGTTGAATAATCAACCCATTCTCAGCAAATCATTATCTTATCTAAGACAGACCGACCGGGCGCTCAACATCTTTGAATCAAATGACCTGACCTTCATTATTAGTGATTAAGCCATCCCAACAATTACTTTAACCATTCATTGCTGCTTCTTTTTCTTGCAACAATTTGCATAAAAGACAAATGCTCATCACGTATCCTCTCCTAGCATTGTCTTATTGTTTGATGCTAAACTTTGACCTCTTTTTTTTCTCCTATTTTTTTTTAACATTCCTGAAAATAGAGGGGCTGTATGTTCGTGCTTTTTTTTTTCATCGACTAATTTCTCGGAAAAATTGCATTGTAGAAGTTCTTCAGAAACGGCTAAAATATCAAACTTATTACTAAAAAAGTTGTAGATGACTAAAAACATCTGAATTGTGATGTTAGCTGACAACAGTTTTGGAGCTTTTTTAAAAAATAAAGTGGAAAGATAAGTTCCAAATCTACATCCATGTTTTCCTATTCATCCCAGTTTTTCACTCTACTAAACAAATCATTTTTTTAACTACTAATCTCTAAAAATAAAACAAGAAAAGAGTAGCCAAACTTGAGAACACATCAATGATCGGTCTTTACTGCATATCTTTAGAGTGCATATGGTAGTAATGTCGTAACAAGCAATACATCACGGGAGGTAACGAAGAGAAGTGATAATAAAGAATCCAAGGGAATCGCCATCTCTTGTATCCAGCCATACTCATTATCAAAATAACGGGTCATAAATTTAAACACGACTTGTTAGAACGGTATGTATGAAGGCAGAAGAATGAAAAGGAAAGAAGAAAGGCCAGCCTGAATGAGATGATGATTTAGATGTTATGGAAAATGGGTTGTAGCCTTGTTGGGTTCAATTTCTTTCCAGTTTTTCTTTCCACCATTAAATCAGTAATGCATCTATTTATTTTCTCCATGTGTTTTTCTCATTCCTACTCAGAATGAAATCAATCACTTAAATATTTCGTTAATAGAAATTGCTATTTGGTCGCAAAAAAAAAAAAAAAGAAATGCAAGTAAAGCAATGTAAGCGCTAAATTGACCATTGAACGATAAAGTCCTTCAATGATTCCGGAAATCTGGAGTTTCCCGATTGATTTTGATTTTGCTGCTTAATTACACTTGGATTGAGTAATTTGTTTATTGAGGATCTTATTTCACCACTTTCACAAATGAAGCAATTAATATCTTACGTCTTAATAAAACTATTTACTAGTTCAATCATTTGTTACAGTCAGACGGGATTAACTTTTAACAATCTTAGCAAGAGCATATTTTTCTCTTCCACAGTTGTTATATGGATTCAGTTTTTTTTTGCCATCCGAAAATAATCCCGTACAAGGACATATTCCCAATAGCTGTAATAATTTAGGTTATGATTATTATATTGGCTATTGTATAAATCTTTCTTTTCTAATTTGAAGTTGAAGATGTTATTGTATTTTTTGATTTGACTTTTTTCAATCGCTCTGTTAATGTGTTAGCTCTTACTATTATTCATGCTATTCTCTGTTCTTCAGACATTTCCTTCAAAATTTAAAAAAAAAAAAAAAAAAAAAAAACACATGCAAGCAATCAGTAGTTCATGGCTACGCTAATGCTACCATCATATCTGCCACTACTAGTGCTACCAACTATTATCATCAAATTCATTTATTTAACTTATTTGCTCAGCTTCATTTAACTTCCTCTTTTTTTTTTGCTCGTAAGTATTGGCTTCACAGGCGCCGTTTCTGAAACTCTTCAAGGTAATTTAGCATACTGTGGCCTTCATAATCCCTTTTCAGATCGTTTACCATCTCTCTTTAAGATCATTACATGGATGGGTTCAATTACAAATATATTTCCCAACAAATGATTAGATATGACTTTTTATCATCCCAAAAAATTTTTTTTTCTGCAGAAATTGTTCAGCAATAAAAAACGTGGAAATGCTCTTAGAAAATCATTTTTGAATGATAAGCAACTTTTTGTTTTGATTTCCTCAAAAATTTCGATTGCACTATGTTTCTTGCTTTCTTTATTTTGTATTTTGCAACAAATGTTGGATTATTTTTGTAAATGACATAATTGATATCCTTAATTCTCATTCTCAAGAACAAGAATTTAATTGAAATAAATATAATTTAAATCTGATGAATTTTTTAGAGCATTTTTTGAGAAAATGAAAATATTTATATCAAGTAAAGTGAAGTAGTTGTATGAATAAGTGAATACAGCACTAGTCAGTAAGTTAAATTTAGAAGATGAAACAACTGATTCATTAAGTCCAAGCCATTGTAGGGCAAATAATGTATGCCGAAGGTAGTGGTGGTAGTAGTAGTATTGCCTTTCGACTGAGAGAAAGGAATGTCTGATTTCGATTCATTTGTCCGAACTAATCTTGTATTTAACGGATGCATGCCATAGCCATTCAAAAGAATGATTATTAGAAAAGGAGAAGTTAGAATGAGCGGAAATATGCCTTAACTCTTTTATCATCTACCAATCTCCTTTTCATCTTACTCACTTTCCCGTAATTGGCCCAGTACTTTATCCATATTCTTATCTTTATGCCAATTCAAAATGCACTTCCATCTACTAGTAAATTAAATTATAGTACAACTTTTGAGGGAAATATTTTGCAAGCTATTTAATGCCTAGAATTTGATTATTGATAATGTTTGCTATGAAATGAATTAAATATGTGTTATGGCCTTTTAAGATCGATAGAAAAGTAGATTATATCAATTAATTATTACTATTAGAACTTAAATGATGAAATACGATTCTTCCAGTGTTCCTCATATATTTCCCCCATTTCTGCCATTCAAATAACCTCAATGGTAGAAAGAAAAGATTGATAGAAAAATAGTCAATCATATCACTTGTACCAGTCATTATCATATAATTTCCATCACCATAGCTGTCATTTTTCCGGAATAACAAAAATCTTAGCAAAAAAGAAAAAAAAAAAGTGTTTGCAAGGAAAACAAAAGTAAAATGGATACGAAATTTACACAGTGTAAAATTATCATAACAAAAGTTCCTCGAGCAATAAAAATCTATTCAGTACAAAGCTTTGGTAATACATGGTTTCAGGATTGGGGAAAAGAATCAAGAATAGATTTATAATTCCATCTAATTTTATCTAATAAAAAGACAAAATTTGATGAAAAAGGAACAATAAAATTAAAATGAAAAAAAAAAACTACAAATATTGTTTCATTTTAATAATTTAATCTTATCGGCTTAGCCGAGAAACGTTCTATGCAAATAAATAAAGTAGAAAATAGTTAAAAAAGTTTCATTGTTAACTTGATCTGATTTCTCTTCCCATTTTTTTGTTTGAATTGAAATCATCGATTTTGTCACTGTGAGAAACAGTCATTGCTTAGCATTCTTTTTTTTTTTTCCTTTTTCTTTTCTTTCATCCTCTTTGCTCTTCCCGCCTTTCCCACTTCTAGCTTAATGAAATGGATAGAAACCATGTTACCGGATATAAACCATCTGGCGATAAGGTAAATTTTGAATTCTATGCTGCGGGATTATTTTTCTGATCATCTCTTTGTTTTGTTATCTTCAAAATAACAAGTATCAAGAGCTTATCATCTTGTGGTATTTGATACAGTCGTACCGCCGAAGAGATTACAAAGTTTTTTCATCTGAGCTTTTTTGGTTAGCTTTTTTTTCTCATCCATCTTTATTTTTTTCTTCCACCTATTCGCTTCAACTCATTTTGTCTTATCTTCCTGAAAATTAACTTTATCAGTACTATCAGTGTGCGGAATTGCGTTTTTGCATATATCACTTATTGTTTCCACTACTAACTGTTCATTGGAGAAATTCATAAAATTTTCGGAATTTTAAAGAGAAACTATAAGATTATAGATTATCATAAAAAAATTATCAGTGCTTTTATTTATCAATCTATGGCTTAGCATAAAAATCACCATTTCTCACTTACTACTAATTACTCATCTAACTTTCACTTCTTGGTCCTCTTTAATCAACTAGATAATTTAGTAAAATGAAATGCATGGAATGAAAATATATAACTCAATGTATTTAATATAATTTAATATATTTAATATAAGATATATAATATGCATGCATTTGTGCACGAATGTCTGCACTGAAAGAGTAACTTATGTAAGGTAGCAGGCAATATTTTGCCACTATTTAATTCTACCCCACGTTTAAGCCCAGAAAATTAGACTTAGTTTGTCTTAACCAAATTCCTTTTTCTGGACATATTAAAATCGAAGTGATCCAAACGATGCCCGTAATCTCGACTCGACTCTTTTTTCACTAACCAAAGTCGTTTCATTCACTTTCTCGAGCTTGATTAGATTTTCAAACATTACATTTCGCTATTTATCTCGTTCGGATAACAATTTTTTTTCGTTCCTCACTTCCTCCTTGCCCTTTTATGATTAATTCGTTGGATGAAATTAGAATTCCGTATCTTTGGGTCTTAGGCCAAAAAATTAGTTTGTTCAACATGTAAATCGATTACGAATACATAAGTGTTCTTTTTTTTTGCTTTTGCTTATTTTTTTGATGAGTTCTCTTCATCATATCTTCGCAAGAGTCTCTTGAAGTCTCACTTACAATTCCCAGGTGCCCAATTTTTTGGCTGACAAATTTCTCAGTTAACAATTTTTTATGAAATGCGTCTTTTGCGCTTGTTAAAATAAAATCATGCATTATTTTTTCAGAAATAAATGTATCACTACACTCAATTTTAACAATTCTTTTGGTTTAAATTTGAACTTGCTAACAGCTCATTAAAACAATCTCCTAATTGATTTGCAAATTTCTAACAAATTATTTCTGACCATTAGATAGATATATAATTTAAATTAGCAAAAATTATCATAGCATTTATTATTTCACAGTTTAAAAAAATGTAGTCAACTACATATATAAATTTAGATAAATTAACATTATCATCAATTTAACATTGTAAAGTGAAAATATCAAACAGTTTGAAAAATTAACGATATGTAAAGATTATTTGTTCGAAACTTTAAAGCTTTCCTAGAATTTGATACATATATTTAACTTAGATCCTATTACTTGCGTGACCATAGTACCCTTGCAAATTTTGCATTTACTCATTTGATCAATATTTCACTTTACTTCAATAGCATTATTAAATGATTAATAATATAATTTTATTGTTCAAATTATCTTTCAAAATATTACAATTCATCAAATTGTCACATTTTGATCGTTGATAAGGCTAAAAAACTAATATTTATATGTATATAAGATATCAAAGTTGATAAGGAAACAAAAAGTAACGATAGATGGACAATTTGTAGATGAAATGACAGTTGAAATAAACATTACGAGAGAAAGAGGGAGAAAGGGAAAGAGGAAGAGAACAATACCAAAGCTAATATTGTAACTAAAATAGAAAATTCGCTGTGTGTTGTAATGTCCAATGCACCTAACCGTCAACCAATTCCTCTTTCCGAAATCTTTGTTTTGCCGATATTGAAGGAAAACAAAACAAAAAAGAGTGATACGAATGAAAGAAAAATAGATTAAAGCATTTCTTTTTACTCGTGCAATTTTAATCCTTTCTCTTGCGACATTGTGGTACGACGCAACGTTTGTTGAGATAATCCGAAGAAAGATTTATCATAAGAAAAATCCGATTTAAACTTTTCATTCGACAATGTTAACTAAATTGTAATTTGTTAATCTTTTTTGATCGATCAAACAAACAGTATTTGCGTGTATTTTTCCTGAATAATTTCATCTGATCCGGAAAGAAGAAAAATAATAGCGTAAGGTAAGAAGAAAAAAGGAAATATTCTGTTCATTATTGCCTTATGAAATGTATTGAAGCACTGTTTGTACCAGTAGTTTGATGATGATCTGTGCAACAGTCAGTGACGAAAAAAATTGCCACACGGAGAGACATATATTAATTGTTTCCTGTTCTTCTTATCAGCACCACTTATCATTATCGTTAATTTCATTTACACTTTTTTCTTTTTTAGAAACTTTCGTAGTAGAACGTATGATGATGCTGAAGTCTTTTTCTTGTAGAACAATTAGCAGTTGTTATCAAGCTTTATTAATGCTTTTATCGTAATCGCTGTTTATGTTGACAGATCTTTCTAGCATTCAAATTTGACATTTGAAAAGAGATCATTCTTTATTGGAGTGATAATATCCAACAAATTGGCGGAAGATATATCTCATTTTAGGTATCATGAGTGAATGAGAAGTACTTTTTCCTTTATTTTTATAGTAAAATTAAATAAAGTCCAAACGATAACTAATCTCTCCACATTTCTCTCCTATCTGTCTTTTTCTCTCTCGAGGACATCATTTGAGGATTTGATGACATGCCATCATGCCTTTTCAATCCTATTCAACATAATGACATTCTGTTTATTGCTTCGATCATTTATATGCTGCATTTGATTTTTGCTCTCATTTCAAATCATATTCTGATCAGTATTTGCATTTTTGAGCTGGTAATATTGCAGTCGAAAAGATGTAATCTAAATGATGGCAAGGGTTTTGATGGGTTGCAAATGAAAAGAGAAGATTTCTTTGCGAAATATAACATTAAAAAAATATATAGCGATAATATTGACTCAAATTATCTCAAAAACTTTTCCAATCATTTTAACTCCTATAATCATTGGCTATTCCAGTACCCACTGTAATAGTATCGGTGATAAGAAGAACTTTCTAAAAATATTGCCCAAAAATCAAAGTTAAAATTCAGAAAAAGTGAAAATAGAATTCCAATAAAAGAGGGAAAGATGGAAGTGAATGATGCTGCTGAATCCATAAGTTCCTGGTCACTCGCTGACCATTGCAACTTATTCGGAAGGCCAAAGAACATGATGAAGTAAGCAAATTTCTCCCTGCCTGCAAAGCTCATGTCTTGGAATAACCGGATAAATTGGAGGTTCGCAAATAGTTTTAAGATCGTTTTCGTTGATAATTGTTAAAATTTTTAAGATGAGAGAAAGTTGAGGGTGGCTGGTATTGCACCTCAAAAAGTGGACGCATCAAAATTCGTCTTTTCCTGGTTAATTCTCTCCAACCTCTCCTCTACCCTGGAGATGATACAGTTGTTTCGAAAATGGGGATGGACTTAACAAACTCGGGAGATGCGAAAGGTGCACAACGAGCAGCTACAACCACCCTGACATATCTCCCTCGGTTGGGTCTTCCTCTCCTCCCCTTTTTCTGCGGTTGGAAATCAGTTGAACAGTCTTGACCTTTCGTCTGTTGCGCGAGAAAATGTCTACTACTGATCATCGGGTCACAAGTCGACCAATCATTCAATCATTTGCTGACAAAAATTTGAGGATTAAAATTAAAAATTGTTATCCGGAATTTTCCTTCCAACTACTCAAAACTTCCTTTTTCCCGGAAGAAGGACTATCTAACCGAATTTCTGAAATCATAAGATATTTGAGTACTGTATCGGCTAATATTTCAAATTTTAAGGAATTGAGTTTAGGGATTCCTTAAGACTTAAGGAAAAACTTGCGTATCAGCCAGTCTCAAAGGATGAGTTTTGCGCATTTCCACAAATGAGCTCCAAAAAACTCTATAAGCTTCGAAGACTTTTCAGCTTGATCTCTATGTTACTGTTTCAAAATTTACTAATGGATAGTAGAATAAAATAATAGGATGGTGAAGGAAAAACTTAAATGGAACTGTGATTTCTCATTCTAATCTTGAATTTTCAGAAGAACTTATTAGTTATCTCTTTGCTAACTTCTAGCGCATTTATAGATATGCACTAAATAATAATTCATTACTTTAAAAGTCTATCAATGCAAAAACAAGAAGTTGCAAATTTGGCAGTAAAATAGTTTGTAGTAAATTATTTGCAATTGATTTCTTCTCTCTTCTCTTCTTCAAAATTATTTTTCACCAAAATTCTTATTTCGCTTCAGCCACTACTTAACCATTCAACAAACTAACAAGCCTAAAGGCTTTAACTCCCTCAAGAGTAATGCCTATTTCATTTCAGCGCATTTCTAAAAGAATTCTGAAAATATTGCACCAATATGACCCAATATATATGTATAACTTGCACTCCGTGGTTTATTGAATTAAGCTTCATTGTATAAATGCATCATTTGCCTGCCCGATCATTTTACCAATCCTTTTATAACTGCCCATCCTGTCTTAGTCTTTCCTGAAGCTCTTTCCAATTTCCGTTTTGTTTCCTTTTTCATTGTTTCATCAAAATAAATTTGGCTCCACTCTGTGCTCAATTTCCATTCAGTAATTTATTATTATTCTTTCTGACATAGAGCTATCATTAAATGAGCTTAATTAAATCAACATTTAATTGTTAGGAAAAATTTTAGGCATTGGTTTTCTAATTTGCATTTTAATATGTTGTCAAGGAAGAACATAAATAGGTGATATTATGCTAAAGCATTTATGTATTAATTTACTTGCTTATCCATTTTCCTCTGATAGCAATGGATATCATTGTAGTAGGAAGGTTGATCAAGTTCAGAATTCCTTTGCTTAATATATATATACTCTCAGAATTATTTTTATCAAGAATTCCGCATTCAGTTATGAGAATGTTTTCACATTCTTTGTCAGGAATATCTATTGTCAGTTGTTTTGCAGCAAATATTTATTACTTCTTGCGCTCAATATTTTGCAGTTATTTATTATCATTCTCACAGAGGCCAATATTATTTATGGTTTCTTCTTCAAACTGTGAATTTTTTGATGCTCCGCTTTGATTTTTTGCGTCCAAACATTTTGTCTGTCATAACTAGGTTAATATGAACGACTACTTGGCCTTCGCCAAAATTTATCGTTATTTTAAAAATGCATTTAAATTAAGTATGACGAAGTCAGACGTTCCATCCTAATTTTTCAAATTTATTGTTTATCCTTTCAAATTTTTTACTTTCAATTTTTTTTCTTTTCCTTTGTTATAATCTCAAATTTCAGTGTCTTATGATGCCGTATGAGCGGCCGGATAGTTTGTTCACAAGATTTTCACATAAGTCAGCCAGCTTAGGTAAAATTCATAGTGAACGAAATCAAGCGGAAGAAATCCCGCTTCCACCAGCATTACATCGTTTTCTGGCCGCACCAACAATAAGATCACCTTCAAGTCCTCAGGTTTGTTTTATTTATTTATTTCTTTTTTTGAACCGATTAAAATTTTGTATAATTTTTCTGGGAGCTTTAAAAATTCCAGTCTGATTTATGATGTTTTTGTATGTTATCAGCAAACAGCCACCTGATGCGAAACTAGTATTAAGTAATTTCAGTACTTCAAAATAAATAAATGTTGTCCATGTGCTTTGAACTTTAACCTAATCTAACTGATTAAATAATATAGTATCACACGAATATGGGAATGGTCATATCTTTATGGATAGTTTGTATCGCTTTGAGATACACATGTGTATGCATAAGCTTGCATTGTTTGTCATAAAAGGTAAACAAAGGAATGGCTCTTATCGGAGGATAGTTTATTCATTTGTAGTGCTTGAAATCTGCGATATATTTGGAATATCAGATCGCATTAGATTTAGCTGCCATTGCTAACTGTAAAGTTACAATGTTGAACAAATTAAGCTTCTTGCAAATAATAAAGAAAGAAAAAACTTGTGCTAAATTTGTAATAAAACAGAAAAGTTGATTTAAATTTTGCATGAATATGAAATAGAAAACGATTAAATACATTATTGTACCTGAAATGTTTCTCAAATTTCGTCTGCATTCAAATGATCGCAAAAAAAAAGGAATTCTCAAATATTATTATTCGAACCGTTAAGCATTATCTATTTACCCGTAAAACATTTAACCATTTATCCCTGCTGTGGTTTCTCAGAATCATATATCACCGTAGGATATAATCAATTTCTTTTCCTCTCTTGTCTGTTTCCTTGGTAGTCATTCCGAAGCAATTGTTTGACATTTCACACGGTTATAATTCATTGTCTTCTTTGAAGTATAAGCTTTCTCATTATCTGATCTCCTTTGAACTCATCTGTAATGACTGTGTCCAATTTTCGATCAATTTATTGTTGAAATTTCCGGTAGCTTCCGTTGCAAGAATCTTGCCGGCATGCAATAATACTTTTTTTCGATCATGAAGATTCACTCATAACAGATTCCCAAACCTCATATCTTCTTAAATATATTTAACGGTACAGCAAACCACTTCAGGCATACCGAGAGTTTAAATATCACTTATTTACTTACCGTTTGTAAATGAGTGAATTGATTAGTGCTACTTAGCTAATGCTTCTTACTTTGCTGCCAATGCTTCAGATGACCAATTGACCAGTTGATGCCATCACTTTTTTGACTGTAATGATGAATGTATAGATTGTATCCACTCATATTCCATTACTCGTCAACGCAGCTGTCTCTCACTCTGTTATTCGATCATTTGTTTAAAAAAAGAAACTTTCTTGGTAATAAATTAAAAATGAAAAAAAGGTCCTCTTGTAGGATTATCAATTGTTTTGTTCAAGTTCAATTCCAGTTACTGTTGTTTTGTTGAAGTAAGAACGCAAAATAACAAAAATTCTTTATATCTGAAATAATAAGGAGGTAACTTCGAAGTTCTTTGATAAAGTATTTCCAAATGAACTAGTCACGAAATATAAAAAGTGTATTTCATGAAGGATCAGAAATGGAATAGATTTTAATTCAGCGATATTATTTCCTTATTTAACAGTTGTTCAATCATAACAAATCCGATAAAGAAGTGCCAGAAAATGTATTGCTGCAGTTTATTTCAGCTAAAAACAGTATTGCGATTAGCTAATGAAGATTTGGAAAATGTTGCCATTCATGGAAACAGCTTTGTTTTTCGGTGCAATCAGTCGGGATTTTCGAAATCGTTTAACAAATATACATTCGATCAAATTTTTGCTCCCGATACTACCATTGTTCGTCATTAAATTAATTATTACACGAAGTATCATTCTGCACTGTGAAGTTCGGCTGCTTTGCTTTAAAAATTTTGATTGTAATTTATACAATACGTAGAAACTTCCACTGTATGATAGTGACACTTCAAGAGTTTATTAAAGAAACTGCAGAGGTCGTGCTTATGAAGTCATGGTACTTTAAAGATGGTATGAAAAATGACAGTGGAAACTAGAATTATTATTTTCAGCAACAAATATGTTCCGTTTGCTTACCGGATCTATTACAAACATGTTTTAGTGGTTCTGATGCTTGCTTCATCTATTTTGGTGCTGTGTCAAAAGGTATCAATTGTTAATTGATAGGCTCAGATTCTCTAATTTTCTTTGGAAAAATGAATCTAAAATGAGGAGATATGGGTGATCGCATATTAAATTATTCGTTAGATTTCATTCGATGGCTATTTTATTAGTTATTAATGATCATATACAGTAGCAATTTTTATTGTTTAACGCAATTATCGCGGTACTTTATTGCTGCTTCTAAAGCATTGAGAATATTCGGTAATTAGAAATCCTGGACGAGTAGGCACAAATAAGAGTGGTTAAAAGCGCTGAACGTATATGATATATGCAATCCATTTTATAACATTGATTTTGTGATTGTCGTTATTTGCATTTGAGTTTCATAATTTTGATCATTTAAAAGAGACTTCAGTTCTAAAGAAATTTAAGTTATTGATGATTATTAAGATTATTAATAAATTAGCATACGTTAAGTAAATACTTGATGATGTGAAGCAGCGGAAATCTAATTGAAACATTAGAAAAATAATTGGGTGAAGGATGCTCACTATTTATCTTTGAATATGATTTCCAGTGGATTTCTCCTAGGGAATAGTATCAATAAAATAAAAGCTTTTGGAGGAATTAGATTTGAATTCTCTTCTTTTTGCAAATTTTAATGTTTGAAAAGAATTGATATACTTTAAACTCGCTATTTCTAGCTAAAAATGAGCTACTGTATTCGAAATATAGTCAACAGGATTTCGCAGCGGTGTCATTGCCCAGTACGACTTCAAATTTGGCCAGTTCATCATCTGGAACACAATATCCAGGTATTTTTCCATCTGCACTGCTGCTCACATTTCGACTAATATCCGAATTGCGCCAACGTCGGCCGGATTTTCATCATTCTGTCCGCATTTCGGCGCTCTATTATTCTCAACGTCGTAATGTGCTCATCGATCTTCTTGCTTCGTTTATTCTGCCCGGTTAGTTCATCCAATATATATTTATCTTGATATGCTTGTATGGATTTCTACCGAAAAAAAGAATCCATTATCATCCATTAAATCTTTCTTGCGAAAAGACCAAAAAAGTCATTAATCAACAAGATTTGCTTACTCTATTCAATAGGATAATCGATAGCTATGCCAAAGATGCCAAAGATACATCATATTTTTTTATCTTCTTAACATTAGTCTGTTGGAAATTGATAAAAAGGCCACAAATTGAAATTTATATTGAAGAATTTTGAAGTTCTGAAAATCATATAGAATTTTTTCAAATCTGAAAATTTTTAAAATCCAAAATAAAGCCAATGATCATTACTGCTTATAATCCTTCCAAATTCATTCCGATATCTGATCATTAGATCTGAAATTCCTAATTGTAGTTCCCTCACGAGATATTGTTACCATTCGAGAAGATTCCGTACTGGGAGTCAAAATTGAGAGTCGTAGCGAAGTGAGAGTGGATTCGGTGCAACAAGCAATGTTGATGATCGATGACATTACCCACGCCAGACTTACCGGTACTTTCCAAAATCTCTTCGTATAAACAAAAAGAATTCTCGAATCTAATAGCGAACTGATAAAGTCAAATTATTTTTCATGTTTTATACATCTTAAGTGAATTGTAAATTCTTTTGTGAAAGAACGAAAGTGCATTTTATGAAGAAAATATCAGAATATAAGGAAATGATTTTCAAGGGAAATAACGGATGAAGATCTCCTTATATTTACATGAAAGACGTGAATGCCGTTAGTAATCCATACTGCAAATACGGCATTCACGAATAGCACCATAAACTTTATGTTTGCTGTCTGTGTCTACCAATTTTATGATTCCCTTCTAATGAAAGATTTATACCGCCATTCAGTCATAAAAATTTCTTAAGTTCATCAGGCAAAAGGAAAAAAGTTCGAGTTCCTACGCTATGTCATAAAAAGTTGGCAGCTGCGGATCCTGATGTAAACGAAAGATTTGCATCGCATCCAAAGTTGTAAATACAAATCTCAAAGAGGCAGCAGTAAAACGCAATTTGTTAGAACCTATAAATGTGTATAACTCTTTGAATTACTCATAAAAGCAAACGAAAAATTTTATTGCCTGATGATTGAAATTTGTCTGAAAATTTGCCTCTTTTCGATATCCCAAAATACTTCAAAATATAGCAGGAAAATTAGTTTAAAAAATATCTTTTCTTCCTACCTTTTCATCGAAAAATCATTAGAATACACTCAATTTCGAAATGATAAATCAGAATAGAAATTTCAGTTTAAAAAAATTAACAATAAAAAGAACAGAGGGAAATTAGAATTCTAATAAATGTGATTGCACCGAAATATCATGCTTAAAGCATTACCGCCATCATCTGAATGCAATGACGCTTCTGTTTCATTTCAGAAGATGAAAATGAACAGCGATGTGGACATCTTTTCTTCTACATCAATTTGTACAGGTACTTTTGAAATAGATAGTCTCAATGAAGATAATTTTTTTATTAATTACGGTATAATGTATAGAATATCTGTAATTTTTACATCTTGAAAATTCGGGAAAAAAACGTGCACACTTCATAATCTAGCGAATTCTTAAGTAAATCGAAGTAATAAATGCAAAACAAAAGTTTCTCATTCTATCTGCTACTTTTTCTTTTATTTAAAAATTAACTTGATATGATTATTAATTTGAATAGTTGAAATTTCTTCCATGAAAATCTTATTTTTCCAATCCAACAAATATTACACTTAGTATTTAATCGAAGAATGGTTAAAAATATAAAATAAGACAAGAAATTCTTTCCATTCATGTCTTACTACTTCTCTTTTCTATTCCGATAGATTGAGATTTTTTTTGATAAGTGCGGGCACCGGTTAGTCTGACGTTAAATTTTTTTCCCTTGTTACAATGAATTATGAATTGTGTGCCATATTTTTATGGCTGCCAGTTAAATTGATTTTGCAAAATTTCAATCTAATCCAGCAACAACTGTTCACACACACACCGATTTATTTCACACTTTAAACTGTTGACAAATGTTTTGATAATAATTCACAGCGATACACGATTACAACAATCACAATGAGTATCACTAAACAAAAGCACCGCATGACAGGAAATGTTGATCCGGAAGGATATTGAAATTTACACTTATTTTAATCATTTCATGTTACTTTAATTGCCGATAACTATTATTATTTGTCCGGCAGTTGTCTCATTTTACAGCAATGCAAAATGGCTAGAATGAGAAATTATAAAAATATCTGAAAAAGGAAATGAGGCATATCATTTTTCACAAGTTATAAAACCTACAATTCAATTAATTCAAAAAAATTTCATCAATTATTTGATAAAACTACTGAAATCATTCCAGGTATAAGAAGAACACATCTCAATTAATTGGCGGTCGATCACGATTATGTTTAGTAGATTTAGGACTTGGTGAACGTACATCAAAAGGTGATATGCAGACAATGACTATGCCTGTTATCACGAACCTTCTGGTTGCATTGTTTCAAGGACAGCGATACCTTCCAAGCAGGTTTCTTCCTCATATCTATCGGAAAAAAATTTTTGCGATTTCTAAGCATGCGATAATATTAATCACAATGTTTATTTGTCGTAACATTTGTTCTTTCTTTCTTCTCTAACTTTAACTTCAGACAAAGTCCTTTGTGTATGTTATTAAAAGAATCATTGGGTAGTGTACAAGTGAAGGCATCGCTTCTTTTCGCTTCACTTTCCGATCGAATTCCAGAGTCAGAAAATATTTTACAAATGATGTCCAAAATACAACGTGCTGCTAAACCAAGAAAAACACATCGCGTAAGTAATTGCAGTAATTGTTAACTTGATTAATTGCACTTTTTTTGACTTTTCTTTTTTAAAAATTGCTGCAAACAATGTTTCAAAATATCTCAGTTGTTCAACGTTAGGCTAATTTGGGTCATTTTCGAAACAGTATTTGTTCGTCGTTTTTTTTCTTTTTATTTCAACGTTCAAGTTACAGAAATGGTTCTTTCTAGTGGCTAGAAAAATTATCATTAAATGGGATATTTTCAGGTTGGAAGTGATTCATCTTCTTCGGACTCGGCTCGTCAACGTCTGGCTGCAAGTAGTGAAGGGAATTCGAGTTCAGAACAGTCGTGCGCTGAAACGGTCATTTTCCTCGGACCTTCTGTCAGGTTCATCTTTTCGAGCTTAAACATTTTTTTTACTGCACTCAGGCTAGCTATGAGACGCTAACCTTAAAAGTTTGATCAAGGAGTTGCTTTGTACTTTGACTCAGTTATTCGCTATAAGCTAGCATAATAAAAGAAAGATAATTAAAATAAAGTAGAGAGTTTTTGAACTTCATTTTCTCATATTTTTCTGTACTATCCAAAACCAGAACTGGCATTTGTGCCAGTAGGATGGTCCACATTATCAACGTAGACTGTGATTCAATTCGTAAAAAGAGAGTTTTGGCAGACAAAGCTTTTTGTGAATATTCTTTTCCACTCACTTTTAATATCCGAAAAAATATCATTTATGCAAGAAAATGGCTTCATTTTTAGGTCGGGTAAAGAAGCAAGGCGACGAGTTTATTATAATTAAGTAAAGCTAGTCGAACTACATCTGTCAACTTTTATTTTTTATAGATAATTTGCGAAATTTAACAGTTAAATTTTAGGAACGCTTTAAGTTTGAAACGGGTTTTCCGATTTTTTAGAATAGAACCAGCTGCTGGCCAACAACAGGCAAAACGAAGAACAAATGAAAATGCAATTGATTCAGTGAAACGGAAAATGATCCTAGACTGGATCAAAGACACTCAGGAAAACAGATACTCTGAACCTATTAAGGTTCCTTATTTGCTCAATTGAGCCTATTTTTCATATATCACTTTTGGCCATTTCGTATGTTCATTATTATTCGATTTAATATCATAATTGATTTTTAGATTAATGTTTGCGTGCAATGTAACGAAGACGACATAGACATGGAAAATTTACAACAATATGGTTGCCGACGACAATTAGACGATATTTTGGAGGATGATGAAGAAGCTAGTGGATGTCATTCACCGCGGTGCCTACCAGTCGCTGAACAGTTCCTTGAATCTTTCCAAAATATCGGAACTCTTCAGCAGCCGCTAAGTATTCTTAGCCTGGATAAAGTTTCTGCTTCAACATCCGGAAAAAGTGCATCCGAAAATGTTTGTATTATTTCTTTATAGCTCGTGCAATTTTTCAGCTGCAAATGCAGGTATCGTAAAGTTACTACGTCGTCTTATATCTATGAAACGGTTAGAAATCACTTTGGAATTGTAATCCAGCAACGTCTTTCATTTAAAATATACTGTTCATTATTTATTTACGTATATGAGCTTGCCACATTTATTTAATGTGTATTGGAGTAAAAGCTTTCTTGCATTTTCGTGTGTTTAATTATTTACTATCTTAATTTCATTATCAGTTCATTATCCCTTCTATTTGTTCCGTAATTCAGGAAGTGGAAGATGACGATTTAGAACGAGCGATGGCTGCTAGCATCAGTTCCATTCGTTCACATGAAATACTTTCACGGTTAAATGATGATTTATCAGAAAATCAATCTGAGGTTAGCGTTAACATTTTCGAGCTAAAAAAAAATCACACAATGATATCATTAAGTATTTGTAAACAGATCAACAAGTAGATTGTGTAAATTATTAAGAGAATATAAGTAAACAAGGAAAGACTTCATGTCACTAACTATCAATAATGAAAGAGCCAACTATTAGTTTATTTGCAAATAGATGGACAGTTATATTACTAGACAAATAAGCTATATTATCATAATCACTTGATTATTTGAATACATCTAGTGAAGGGAATCTGTCGTCTGATTTGACTTAATTATCTATCAAATATTTCAGTGTCTATGTTAGTGACAAAAATATTTTATGATTCTAATGATAGATTTGGTACAAGAGTATTTCAAAATAATTATCTTTAGAATTTGAGTTGTAAACAGGTTTATTTATTTATTTTTTACTGAATTTATGACAAACTAATGGTCATGTACACTTTCATCGTACGATTTTGTTGACCATAAAAATTGCCAGTGTAATCATCGTTTAATTGGCTATCATTTGCCGCGTCAAACCATTTCAACGACTGTAAATTTGCTCATCTCAATGGCAACTAATTGTCAAGAAAATTGGTGGTCTTGCGCTGCTTGGTTTGATATAGAGAGATTTCAAAAGCAGTTCAAACATTTGAAATTCAAAAAAATGGCTCGTGAAAGTTAAGACTAAATGCCAGTCTCGTGAGAGATAAGGCAAACACCAAGCACATTTTAATGGAAAATTGATGGATCATTTATTACAGCGAGAAATTGTAAAAAGATATCACTTGATATGAATTACAGGGAAAGCAAACTTTTGAAATAAATTTATTGGTGACGGTATGCATATTTAAGAAAGTTTCTGAGGATTAATCATACCATCTCTCTTTCCTCTCTTCGTAGGAAATCATTGCTATCTATTTTTAATCAAAAATCTTTTTAATTTTGATTTAGAGTTTTAAGCGAAAAATTGTTCTACTAAATTTAAAATTGTCCTGCTAAATTTAAAATTCACGAAAAGGCTATGTAAATTGTTGTAAATGTGAAGCATTTGAATGTATCAAAAATTAATTTAAATTTACAACTGATTACAGAAATCAGTGAAACTAGTCCTCAATTTCATATCCAAATCTTGATCAAATGTCATAAAATAAAGAATGGCATTGAATTCCCAAACGTGATTGATTAAGAATGACATTTCATAGTACCCAACATGATGATGACACGTTAAATTTACTGATTTGTTCTTTTGTTTCTTTTTTCTCATTTTGTTCTTTTTTCCATTCTCCTCATCGATAAATAAATTCGAAATTTAATTCGATCATTCAATTAAAACTGGCACTGGTTTGCAATAGTAAAGGATGAAAATATATGTTTTCGTGACTGACATTGAAGAAAACTTCACTTGTAATTTTCCAAACAATCTTTTTTTTGTTTTAAAAAAATTAGAATAATCTACATGTAAAAATTTATACAGAATAAATTAAATCTCCAAGTTTGGATTTAAGTTCTTGAATTTCTTCATACAAAATGAATCAAAATATTTGATATTTTGGAGAGCACCAGTTTTGCACTCAACGAGAAAAAGTCTCAGATTGAGTAATTATTAATGACAGCTTTGAAAACCGAACATGTACCAATGATCTGTTGCAGAATATATCAGAAAGTGATAGTTCGTTGTCGGGATTTTATCGAGGAACAATGAAATCGGGAGCTTATACAGATGAAAAATTGCGCCAACTTAGTGCAACTTACGAGAAAAAGAAAAAGAAATTCGTTCCTTTAAGCTGTTGCAAAAATAGCATGGTTAGCTGAGAGTTTCATTAATGGATTCGAATATTTTGAATGATACACAAAATTCAGAAATTGAGGAATTAAATGATGATCTTGCGAAAGCTGCAACTGCTTCTATCTTTATGCTCATCCTATCATAGCTTTAACTGCTTTATGGAATTTTTTCAACAGATTTTTCCAAGATATTCCCGAAAGATATCATTTTTCTAAAGGCATAATTTGGCTTTATTATTTCTTCATATTTGCATCTTCAGCTTTCATCGGGAAGTAGTAGTGGTTACGGGCAAGCTAGCTCATTTGCTATTCTAAAAACAATAGAGAAAGCGGATGCTCACGAGAATAACCAACTGGCTAGTGATGCTTTTCCATCACCTTTATTGGATCAGCCAGTGGTTATGAAAAACAGCAAGAGTATCACATTGAATACCACATCAGTACCACGATCCAATACGCATCCGCTGAATAGTTATGCCACTAAGAAGTATGTTCATTTTAAGGTATTCCAAAATTGATTCATTAATAGGAGGACTGTTATCATTATGATGAAATGTACAGTCTTTTTTTGCAGTAATCGACCAGAAACATTACCGAAAAGTAAGTTACCACGACGGACTGCGGAAAGTAATATACGTAAAGCATCTCCCGAAAAACCAATTTTGTTGGAACGTACGTCACCACAATACCTCGCTGCCAAAGGTTCACGTCGTGATTCATTGGATTCCAAAAAAGAAACCAAGAAATGGTAATGCTTTGTGAGAAATTTAATAATACCTTATTGCGATGCTAGAAAACCGTTTTATCTAAATTTAAATTACAACGAGGGTTAACTAACTATCGAATCATTAGTAACTCAAGCAGTGGATAGGTTGACAAAATTAATTTATGGAGCCTCGAGAGACCCATCTCGTGGATGAAAAAATAATGATAGTGAATTTCCAACCACTCAGTAATTTATTGCAGCAAACGCATTATTGAAAGACGAAATTCGAGTGAGGCCAATCAAAAGACGACAAATTTTGTACCGTCACCTTATTCCATGGCAAATTTTTTTCTCTTTTTTTCACAATTAGCAAGCATCGATTTAACGAATGATTTTTAAATCAGTAATTAAAGAATTATTGCTTGCCGTTTATTTCTATTACTAATTGAATCAGTAAATACATAGTAACCATGTGGTACATGTGATACATGGTTTAAATTTAGGTAACTGATGCAAAGCAGGAAACGGGAGCATATTCATCAGGCCATGGGAGTGATGAAAATGGTTCAATTTATAGTCGGTCATTGTTAACCCTATTATCACCTCGTTCTAATCGACCTCGAAATCGCGAAAGTTTTTCGGCTAGTAGCGGTTATGAAAGTGCAACCGGTGTGGACATTGCTAAAAATTATGGTGATCTTCTTAATAAATCCCCATTCTCATCATAATTTTTTTTTTTCCAATCTCTTGATAATTTCAACATGAAAAACAGAGAAATCGAAAATATATGACCTTTGAATTTTTGATCCTTGAATGTTTTGATTATTTTTAACTAAAGAAGTCATGTGCAGCATTCGATTAAAATTTATATCTGAAATTTTCAGGGTCACTCTCAAAAAGACGACTTTTTGAACCATCACGAAATCATTCTTCAAATAAAGTAAATCATTTCATGAATTTATTTTTGAAATTCTTCAATAATTTTTAATGCTCTTATATTTTATCTACTACGGTTTACTTGTAAGCTTTATAGTTTGAGATGGTAAAGTTCAGATAATTTACTAGTCTGCAATAAAAATTTCGTATTTTCAGCATGCATTATTGATGGATAAACGAGTTAATTTAATGATTAGACGACAAAATCGTCTTCGTGAAGATTTACGTGAAGCGAAACGTCTACTAGGTGTTGCAGATGAACATTTCCTTACCGCATCTGCATCTAGTCTTCGAGGAGTAACCTTATTAGAAGCACTTACTCAGGTATGTATACTTCATCAATTGATATTTTATGAGCTATTATGAATAAACAAACAAATTAATCTATTAATTATTATTGGTTTGTGAAAGAATAATGAAACAATGGCTTTAATATTATCTCCTTCTAAATCTTCTTCCTAAAGAAAAGTAAATTCGAATACGAATTATTTCTTTTCAGGAAACAAAAATTTTGGAAAAACGTTTGATAGCATGCCGTAATCATGCAATGATCGTAACGTGCCTTTTGTGATTTTCTGACGTGATCTCGTGTTGATATATTGTACATATTTCTTCGCTATTCACACATTGATATGTAAAGTTCAGAAGATTAATTAGAATCAATTTAATAAATATTGCTAAAAGATGTAAGAGATAAGAAGGCATTAGCTAGAGAATATTCCGGAGTATGTGAATCTGATTCATCAATATAATATGTGAATCTGATTCATCCATATAATATGTGAATGCGACTCATCCATGACTATGTGAATCTGACTCATCCATATAATATGTGAACTCGATTCATCCATGACTATGTGAATCTGATTCATCCATGACTATGTGAATCCGATTCATCCATATAAATGGAATAATATTCTCTATAAATTTAAATGAGAACATTAAGGGAACTGTAGATAGATACAGTTAGCTCGGAGTTTCTAGCAAAAGAATCTCTGAATTAGATTTGATCATTCGTAATGAACACAAAGAAGTGAATAAATTCGATGTCCGAAAATAAGCTCCTGCAAATGACCTCAAGCTTCATAATACAAAATGACGTACGTGTTTACTTTGAACTGTAAAAGATAAAAAGCAAGTTTGGAAAAATGAATAAAGGATATTTTTGCATGTCAGACGCTCCGATCTTCCAATGAAGTAGAGAGGTCAATGAAAGCTATCTCATTCCACGTGACCTTTACTCGGTAGTAATAGACTTGCGCTAGTAACAGACTTAGCTTCAATTGTCCGTTTCTTCATATGCTCTGCGCCGATTGCTTCAATTCTACTTTAATTCAGTTCAAATTGAAGTTGAATGTAATCTCGAGACTTTTGGTACGTAAAAAAAGAGATAGTTCTGTGCGCATTGATTCTGATCAGTCAACCTGTGGAAAAATACCTTCCCGAAGAACAATACGTAACAGTTGAAACATACATATATATTGCAATTGTGGAAAAATAACTTCTTGAAATACGTACGAATAAAGTGAAAAGCTGAAATTTGAAATCATTCAGAGATTTCGTTAAAATTTCAAATCAATGGAAAGATGTCCATTTAAAGAGATAGATATTTTCACAAATCGAAGTGTTTCGTTGTGCAAATGAAATTGCGTGGAAATGAGGCGCTCGTTTTCCCGTCATAGTATCACTTTGTGCGCTTCAGTAGACGGATGTTTTTTTTTTGAAGTGTTGATGGTATATCATTTGAATTTTTGCTTCAATTTCAGTTATTTTTTCATTTTAGATCATTTCTAGCGAATATTTGGCTTTATTGGATTGAACATTCTCTCATTAACTCTTATATTTCTTCGCAAGGCTGAACATTCGGAAAGCTGAGATTCGTAAATCCTTTTTGTTATCATCAAGGTTTTGAGCTTAAAAATTATTACATCTTTTCTTATCTTGTGACATATCTACGTTATCTACGTAAAAATACGTAAAAACAAATCTAATGTAAAATCTACGTTACTCAGAATCTTACGGAAAAACACTGAAGCGATCTTTTTTTATCTTACAGCAAATCTACGTTATCTACGTAAAAATACGTGAAAACAAATCTACGTAAAAATCTACGTTACTCAGGATTTTTACGTTACGGAAAAAACACTAAAACGATTGCATATAAAATGTGAATTGTAGACAAAGATTTTTATTAATAGTACAAATAATTTTGTGTCATTTATTTTTATTACTAAACAAAATAGAATTTTATTTGTGACATCATATATTTCTTCTAACATGAATGTAACAACACGTTTCAGATTTAACAATGAGTAGCAAAAGTGATACATCATGTGAGGGTGCTGATTCAACATCGGAGATCGAAATGAAACGAATCACTTCATCTGACGATGAACAACTTAAAGTAATTAAAACATTACATATGAACATCGGACAGTATCACCTCTTTCTTTACCAGTAAATGTCGTGATGTTTATAAAATCAAATAGTGTTATGTTATCGAAGCAGATATTTTTGCTTTATTTACTTTTTATGATTAGTTTCTTTATGATGTTTCAGTTTAGTTTTTCCAAAATGATGTTTACAATGTGTTTGTTTCTTTAATAATTTCTCTATCCTAATAATTACTTATGATAGTTTCTAAAAACTCTAGTGAACTATTTTTGCGAAAACAAAATTAAAACGTTTTTTTTTGACAGCTGTAACTTTGAGAACTTTCCGTATATTTTAGGATTCATCGGCAAAAGGTAAATCGAATCCGGACAACGAAGATAATAAACAAACAAGAGCAAGGCGTTCCACTCGTGCTATTCATCAGAATAAGAAAGTGATCGAGAGCGGTATGTTCTGTTTATTCATTTTTAAACTGATTCTATGAAAGATTATTGAAGATGCACAACGAAGGTAATAAACTTCAATGTAAAAAACGGAATAGTTTATCGATTTTCTGTGGGATAAAACATGGGTGTATTGTTATTTATTCTCGTATTCTTCCTCCAATTAGTTGGGATTTGCTGTCCGTTGCAAACAAGTCCATCCTTCTGATTCCATCAATGACTCACATTCTGTTATAATCCTGGACATCCAAAGATCTACTTGTTGTTTTCCAGGTACATCGGAAGAGGATTCGGATTCGGATGTAGAAGCTGCAACAAGCAACAGGAAACGTAAAACTGATAAAAAACTTAGGAACCGTAGTAAAAAAGCGCGAACTCAAACTGATAGCGACGAAGATAGCAGTGACAGTGACAGGGTAGGCGGAAAAATCCGTTATTCCGATAATTTAATTTCCAAGTCATATAATATTGTTTGATAATCGACCCAGTTTTTGTCGCAGGTGTGTAAGAAACGTTTAAAACAAAATAAAGATTAGCAGTATTATCCAGTTATCAGCAAAAACTGGTTGCAGAAGTCGTTAGTTGATGAGTACGATGATGATATGTTCTTGGATGAAGAAGATCGGCGTCGGTTAGAAGAAATGACGGAAAAAGATCGAGAAGCTGAAATTTTCAAACGTGTTGAACAGCGAGAAATTTTACGTGCAAGGTACTTGAGCTTGTAAAATTTCAACTAATTTCAAATCTTATACAAAATTTTCAAAATAAATGATAAATGATTTCATCTTGATTGCTATTTCAGACTCATTTCATACGATATTTCCTTGACGCTAGTAGATTCATTGCTATATATCTTCTGTTTATATTGTTGTTGGTTCTGATGAAAAAACAAAGAATATTTTATTTACGATAATAACCATTAACGCAATTTAACATTTCAGACATGCAATCCAGAAGAAAATCAAAGCTCAAAAAGAAGATAGTGCAGGTCTGTCAAAAAAAGAGAAGAACGAGAAGAAAAAGAAGCAAAAAGAAAAGAAACACGAGAAAGAAGGTATGAAGTTTGGTTATAAGCAAATGATTTGCCAATTTCTCATACTTCATTTATGAGCACAAAAATTTTTTTCTATTGTTTTCATTTTTGCAGTTAGAAAAAAGATCACTGAAAGTATTGACGATACCGATGAAAGAAATGGCGCAGATGGAAGTGCAGGTCCGTGCTTTATTTGTTTTATAAAAGGATTAAATTGTTTGAAAAATGTAAAATCATTCAGTGAAAAGTAGTATAGTTTGAGATGCTGGAATCTCATTCCAATACAATGTGTGAATGTTTCGAGGTATTGGAAGTTTCTCTTATAGGATGAACCAGAATGGTGAAGATATTGAAATTAAGTATTGCTGCGGAAAATATTAAATGAAAATAGGTGATAAAAGCTAGATGTTTTTAACGAGTATAGGCTGAAGTTCATTTAGAAAGAAAAAAACAAAAGAAAACGATTATATGCAGAAAAAAATGAGTTATACAAAGGCGGTAAACTTTCGATAAGCAGAAAGAAAGGGTGGAGTGAGGGAGATATATTGAATTTCACAAAGTTAGGTAAAGGTATAACAAATTTTTCGAAACTTTCAATAAATGCATGTTGTGAATTATAACTCAAAAGTCAACCTTCCATGGAATATATTTTTGTCTTTTCTCTGTTACCGTATTTTCGAAAACGTGCTTGTAGCAATTTTCAGCACTTTTGCATGCTGTTTCTGCGAGCGATAATAAGGATAACAGCGACGAATACGATGATTTTCAGCGTCCCTCAGAAATCCAGAAAAAGCAGAAACAGAAGAATGCAATGGCCGATCTTGTTAATCGACGAAAAGAGAAACAAGAAGGTTTGCTTTCTTATGTCAAAAATGAATATTTTTTTAATCGCTGAATATCGAATTTTGTGTAGCGCTGAAAATTTCCCATGGTTCATGAAATAGTTCAAATTAAAAGTTTGCTATTTTTAAGCTTTTTAATTCCAGCTGCTCAGAAGAAAAAGACTCAATCGCATAAGTCAGAGCTGGATATCGATGAAGTGTTTGGAAATGATGGTAGCGATGATGATTACGAAAAGAGTTCCAGCTCATCCACTCGCTCGAGCAGTAGATCTACAAGTAGGAGCACAAGTAAGAGTGGAACTCGCAGTCCGTCGCCAGAAAAAAAGAGAGAGGTGGGTTACATGAGTTTTGTATTATGGCATATCGTTTTGTGTGTTTGACAATATGTCTTTTTTCTAGTGATATGAAAGACATATAATTTATAGTTTTTGGTTTAAAGTGATAAACTTGATATGGCGAATCAAAATTAATGATATGTTGGGATAAATCTAGTAATTCATTAATAAATCATTACGTTTGCCGATGTTGAAGATTTTTACTTGTTTTAAATATGCCTTACTAATGGAAATTACTGTGAAGTTTTAGAGATTGGCAAGATTTTGACCCATCATTACTGGTTAAGACTAAGCGGTGACAAATTTACTACATTTTGAACCATCCATTCTGTTATTTGTGCATGCATATATTTTTACAGGTGAATTGCCTTGCTGATTTGTCAAGAATACGTTTATCTCGTTTCAAAATTTCTAAAATGGTTCATGCACCTTTTTTCAACAAAACGGTGATTGGATGTTTTGTTCGTATCGGTATTGGAAGGAACAAAGAAGGCCGAAGTGTTTATCGTGTAAGATTTTCGTGTATATTTGATTGTGTTTTCATATTCTTCACTCCAAGAGGAAAGTGCTTGTTTTGCTGAGCACTATTTTAGAGAAGTAGAAGTTGACATCATAATATATATGCGTGCAGATATGGATTATTGCTTTAAATGTAAAGTTTTCATATTTTCTTTATTCAGATAGGTAATTGGAACTAAGAAAAGCAAAACTTTTGTTCAATGGATATTTTAGGCAGCTCAGATTCTGGACGTTGTTGAAACAGCCAAAGTTTATCAGTTGGAGAATACACGTACAAATAAGGGACTCAAGCTGAAACATGGTGAAGAAGAGCGTGTCTACCGCCTAGAATTTGTTTCTAATTCCGAATTCACTAACCATGAATTCAATAAGTGGTACGATGCTATGAAATCTAATGTTAGTTTTGATCTTTGCTTTAATCAATGATCGTGTGTGCCGATGATCAATATAAAATGATTTCCAGCTGTTGGTTGGAAATAAATTTTAGAATAGAATGTAAGGATTATAAAATTTGCTTTACATTTCGGTATATTTTGATATATCTACAGAGCGTTAGATAATTTTTTATGCTACACAAATTAGGCTTGCTGCAGAAATTCAATCAGCAGATTATTGCAGAATCTCGCAATCCTTACAATAGATCAAATAGAAAAGAAGGAGGCTGATATTCAAAAAGCTGTCAATTATAATTATACGGACAAAGATATTGAACTGGTTAATTTTTTCCATATAATATAACAAATGCTGCTGAAATAGCCAAATCTCGATAATACCCAATTTTACCTAAAGTCTGGTTGTTTTATTTAGCGAAAAACAGATTCTCGCTAGGTACCAATAGAATCTATTTGTTTAAATTCATAATTTTCGAAATTTGTGAGCTTTCTAAAAAAACTAAAATTTTTCCGGAAAATAAGGTAATTTTTGGAATTTGATAAAGTCAACTTAAAAATTTATTGAGATACAGATGGTTCAAGAGAAAATGAGGTTTCAAAAAACTCCTCTCAATTATGCTTTGGAAAAAGGAAATCTTATCAAACTTAAGGTTAGTTTTTTCTTTTTTAAAGTAACTTAAAAAAATTCTCGTTTTATTAGAGATAGCATCGGATAAGGATTCGTTTTTAGATTTCTCTATTTCATCATAGTTAACTTTTTCTTTTAATTGCCAAGTTTCCGAATTTAAGTCCTTTTCTTCAGAAAGAAAATTTTTCATTTATCCTCAAATAATAATCTGGTTCCAATCAATAGTTAATAAAGTGATATAAGATATAATTATTAAAAGTATAATACTGGTAATAAATATACCAGGAAATTATTATGCAGTTTTGTACTGGGATGTGAAAGTTTCACTTTATGCATGTGCTTAATATTTTGTATCCTGGCAACATTAATTTTATCACATATAGATTTATCATTAAAAGATGCAGTAAATAAGTGAAACGGAAAGGAATAAGAAGTTGAACACCTGAGTGAAATGAAATTTCAAAGACTTTAAAGTTTCATATATATTTATATATCGGTGATAAGCTAGGAAATTACTTCATCTTAATTTATATCAATCTCTGAATGAAATCTTTATTCTTCATATCTTACCCACTTTTGAGAACTATTCACTTTTTACTATGTCAGCATTTTAAAACTTTGACTATTTCTTTCTCTCGCTTGCTTTATTGCATTTAATGAGTATTCGTTGAATTCTTCTTGAAAATTTTTGGATTATATTGTTTTAATCAAAAGTAAGAAAATCATTTTTTTTTTTCAAGCGAAGGATTTAATATATATTAAACATTTCAAGACAGGAATAGTATCTATAGAATCGATAAAATCACAACAGAAAGTATCCGAAATCATCTATTCATAGTGTAGTCACTGATTGATTTAGTTTGTATTCCTTTAATTAAGTCGTGCCCTTTTAATTTTTTTTTTGAAGACATGGGCTTCAAATCATAGAGCAATTTGCGGACCAGAAGGAGGGACCAAACACATTGTACTTGGTTGGTGATATTGATCTAGGTTCTATTAACTGGAAATATTTAAGGTCTTTTACTAATTACTAATAATAACGTATTAATTGTGGAACAAACAGTGATTCTAATTGACGGTTTGGTTCATGCCATTTCGGATCCCTGACTCCTTTGTAATATTTCACTGGGCTCGTAATATCGGCCTGGTTCGCTTACCGGCCTAGCTGTCTGCACGATTCGGGATGTGGGTTCATTTTCGCCTCGCCATGCTTTTAGTTTAGCAAAGGTTTCGATACCGAAGAGTATTGTCAGTGCCACACATATTATCTGCAACAATTTTAAAATCATTCCTGTACACAGTTATTACTAAGATATTCAAACGACAGTTATTACTGAGGAAAATTTGCACTTTTATTTATTTTAAATCACAGTCATCCAACAATTGATAAAAGATAAAGGACCATGTTTCAAACGATAATCATGTCTTATTCAAAAAACACTTTTTCAATTTGGTTTAAAAATAAACTCACTGCATCAATGATAGCAGAACCGCGTCCGTAAGTTATCCAGCTTGCCGAAAGATGTACCATAAGCCATATTGCTATGAAGAAGAGTAGTGTTGAGATACCGTAGAATATAAGCTCCTGGAAATTTAAAAGAGCTAACTTAATAATCTTAATGTATGCATTTTGTAAGCAATTGTCTTTAAAGTGCTGAATGAATCAAAATTTTCGTTTCGACTTTTTGTATTTAAAGTACAGGATAGGATGAAAAATTTTTCTGTTAAATCTACTATTGAATGTTTAGATATTGAAATTTCGTAAAACTTTGTAAGAACTAATAGGATATATTTTAAAAATACTTCTTGTCTATGGATTAGCCTGTAAATTATATTCTTTCTTCCACGACTTTTGAATTACATATTAGTTGGTAACTTATCCAAAATTGCTAGAAAATTATACATTTTATGAGTTTAAACAATTACAGATCAAAACCCAAAAAATAATACCGTGACAATAAGTCCTTCTCTGGTGGGTTCATTTTTAATTGTCAAATGTGGAAAGCAAACGTAGCCGATTAGTAGTCCAGAAATGATGACTGTAGCTGCGAATGAGATATTCTCAGTCCAAGCTGCAGTTGTGGCATTACGGTCTGCACAGATTGCCAAGATGAATGATATAAACGATAAAACCTATAATTAGTATTGCACTGAGATTTTTTAACAGTTTCATTTCCATTAGATTAAACATATATATCTTTGTATGATTCGACGACACTTTTCTGTCAAATGATAGTTTTCTAAGCTTTAGAAAAAATAAAATATTTTTTGAGTAGAGCGAAAATATATTTCTTGATAGAAATTTAAGACACGGAAGAAGAATTATGCGGAGTTCCTTCCTGGGATTTTCCGGCTCTTTTTGGGCATTCCTATTGCGTTTATAACTATTCTAACGAAAAGAATAATACCTACAATTTCGGCAATTTTCAGTACGCCCGGAACAGTAGCAAGGAATGCTGTATTGAGTTGACCTTGACGATTGTCTGGTATTATTTGTATTTTACTGGACATATCAAATTTCAAACGTCGTTTTTGTTGTTGATGTTTTGGACTGTAATTTAAAAATGATGAAGTATCTGTCTCAGTATTGTCTCTTTAATGAATGGTACAAAAAGGAGAATAGTTGGAAAAATCAGAAAATGCTTACCACTAACAATGTGCCATCTCTTTTCTTCCTAATTATCAGATGCACCTTTATGACTTTGTGATAAAAAATTATATCATTAGCAAATAAGTAATCAATTATACCTGCTATTATGAAATATTTTCCTTCTGTAATAGCTTCAGAAGTTTTTATATTGTTCCAAGATAGTCCAGTGTTGAGCAAAAACTACTAAGTTGTCCAAAGAGTCAAAATAAGGCTCAGCTTTTACTGCTTGCTTTTCGTAAAAATATTAAAAACAATAAAACCTGGATGGCGCAGGTGTTGAATATGAAGGAGGTGACTGTGGCCCGCCGCGATCTTGATTAGAAAGATTCGTTGTTACATTAGTTGCTGTTGTCGCCTCGATAGTTGCTGCTGTATTTTGTTCCGGTTGTTGCTGCTCCAGATCTTCTGCTTTTAGCATCCTTAAAGATTTATCACTGATAAGATCAGAGATCGGTTTAATAATAACAGTACCATATTGTTTGCTATTGCACTGTTTCGAACGGTATGTTGACGTAAGCAGATGAATATGAGGAAGAATGTAATGTTCCAGGGTTAGGCTTTGTTATTAAAAACTGCAAAATAAAAGCTTTAAAAATTCTTGCTTTAAGATTTTATTTTTTGCTCCAGATTTTCTCATTTTCTATTCAATGCTGTAGTTGGAGAAAGAAAAAGAGTTTTGATCAAGGCATAAAAATGTAATTATTTCTGAACACTGTTGTAGATGACAGCGCTGAAAAAAAATGTATAGATGAGAATTTATTTGGATACACTTGAATAATCTCTTATAAGATAAACTATTTTGGATCTGTTTTTTTCTTCATGTACTGATTGATTGCTCTTTCATTGTTAAAAACATCGATTCAGTATTTCTTCAAAAAAAACTAAGTTGCATGAATTTGACTGTTACGTGGAACGAAATACTGAAATAGGCATTAATTGAGCATGAATATGACTGTAGGTTGCATATTGGTGTAATTTTCGTTAAATTTATATTTTTTAAAAAATCATAGATTCGTGGGATTTCATATATGAAAAAATCATAGATTTGGTCTTTTTGATGAAATTAGGTATATATTTAAGAAAGGTAAGAGCAAGGGCTAAAAAAATCCTATAAAATTTTTGTTGTTTTAAAATTATTTGCATCATAATGGGATAGAAATTTAACATATACTAAGCCGAAATATGATTTCGACAGAAAGGGGCGTTAAACTAAATTTCAGAATTTGGAGCAAAAATGAGGTGATAAAATAGTACAGTTACGGTGACAATTATAGAAAAATAAATGAAAAAGATTGAATAAATATATAAGTTATGTAGCTTTTAGCTTTAAATTACTGTAGTTGAATCTGTTGAGTTATAAGAATCGAATTACCGAGAAAGATGTACCTCTATAACTTGTCATAATTAGATGTGTAGATATATTTTTCTTGCTCATTCCTATTCATTTACTTTTTTAGTACCACTGAAAACGTTCTGTGTGACATAAAGTTTATAACGAAATGATTTTTAGAAGTAAGTATCTAGATGAGGGATATAATAATTTGGAAGACAAACTCTACGCGAATTGTGTGATGGAACCAACCAAAGGTTGCGATATAAACAAACTGAAATTTTGGGCAGTGTTGAGCACACTGCAGAGAGGCGGTTTGGCAGTGGGAGTGAGCGATTTTTGATGAGAAATGAATTAAAATTTATAGAACTTCTTCAGTTTCCCCATGATACGCCAACAATGGTATTGCAGTGAACAGGGTGTTGGAGAAGCAAAGATGAAAATAGTCCATGAGGTAAAAGAAGCAAGGACGGGCGGGGGTATGGTGAAAGTATAATAGAGGTTGAGTATGACATGATTTACCATCTAACCTCAAATACACTATTAAGAAATATTTGGAAAAAAACTAAAGGAAATTATGGTGATACTGGATAATGGATCTATTCACAACATTGGACAGAAAGGAAAGGAGAGTGGGAATAAGCTCTTACTATATAATAGAAGATTTGAACCAGATCTGTAACGCTTATATTGTGGGACCGGTTTCTCGTATTGCAATGAGCCAGCAAATGTCATTTATACCCGCGGAGTTTTTTTAAAAAATCTTTTGCCATTTCAATTTTCTATCAGTCATTTCTCAGAGAATTTCTCATAGCGCAAGAGTGCAAGGGTCATGCATTTCCTATGTTTGTTTTACTTTTTTGTCAAGGACAGAGAATTCTTTTCTCGAAAGAAAATATTTCTTAATAAATCTTAGGAGGCGAAAACAGTTATGTTAATTAAACTTAGCTGAACTTCGTCGTAACCGATTCCAAAATATCTTCACAAGTTCATTCTGTTGGGAGAAAGATTAAAGATATCATAAATTTCCTATCGAAAATTTGGATCAGTTGAGGAAACTTGAGGCTGGCAACAATCTTAAGAACTGCTTGTAATTGAGAATGTAAAAAGACAATTCAACAAATAGCAAAAGCAATACATAGACATCTTTCTATTTGATTTAATGTTGATACCAAATGCAAAAATTACGGCCAATCAAAATAATTGTCGTCAAAACCTAGTGATAGCATTCGCAAAAAATCTTTATAGTTACAGTGCTTCAGTCCTCTGCCGATGAATATTAAACGTAATAACAAGGGTAAAAGAAATTCTTTCAAATTTCAAATTTCTACTTTTTGACTGTCAGTGAATAAAAGTGGGTGGTTAAAGGATAGAGTTGCGGTTGCAGTTTGCTTAGGAAGTCAGTGAAGCGTATTGTTTGCGAGAGGCATAATTTTAATGCGTAAATGTAGATGGGTGCAGAAACTTGTTGAAATTAGTCAACAAATATATGAGTAAGTCAAGAATTCACAAATGTTATTTTAAGATGACTGGTATGATAGTAGGAAAGGGCTGAAAGAAATATAAATTAAATGTAAATAATAAAAATGGAAGACGAGCTTATTGCTTTGCTTTTCATTTTACTTATCTTAAAGATGTTGTTTTGTTTATTGCTTTACTTTCCATTACATTTATACCGTAATTTCTAATGTTGCTAGTGATATCAGTTTTGTTTTGTTTACTTATTTGTCTGTTTCATTAATGGAGTAATAATGGAAACTTTGTGAGAGTTTGAAAGTTTGGAAAGTCGCACCGTTGAAATGATCAATTTTGAAATATAGCAGAAGATATTTTTTCTTTGTAATTTTGTCAAAGAAAAGACGTGCAATGATAGAAATTGTCCTTCATAGATAAATTGGTTTTAATTAAACGATGACAGGTGAAAAACGTTTATCTTATTTATTCGAAATACTTCATTTATAATTCGCGTCATTTTTCTCATATTTTTTACCACGAAGTTTATTTGGAACTTTTATATAAAATTACATGAAATAACGAAAGAGTTTATGTTCGGGAAGTTTGATAATATTCACGCGGATCAATTTTGACAACTTACTCTATGATTGATATGAATTATCAGGGGAAGTGAAATAATATTGGTGGACAAATAAAAAATAAATAAATAGTTAAATGCAAGTTATTAATGTTATTTATTTAACCACATCAAATTGGAAAACACTTAATGATTAGTGATTAGTGGTTATAGATTAATGGGATAGAAATAGAAGTAACTTGTCACCTGATTAGCAGTCGGGCTTCTCAATTCACTATACTGGTTACACTCATTTTCCCTTATGTATTATATATGATTTTGTCACTTAACTAGTTTTTGCTATTACCACTAATAGTAATAGTAGAATGTATTTGTAATGAAAATTTTGCAACAGCTCGACTGCGTTACATTTGAAAATAATGATCATGAATTCAATACCAAAGATTTTTTCTGAGGTAAAAGAGGGATAGATTGGAGAGAATAGGATGAGTACAAAATATCAATGACCTTCATTGTATTTCGGACTCAGCAGTAGCAGATTAAGTCAGACCAAAAGCAGAATAACTTCTAGAGAATATTTTAGTGAGAGATAATTTTCAGAAAATGCTTCTGCGGAATATTTCAGTTTGGCTGGTAAGTTTTTAGTTCCCTTTGTCTCCTTATTCCTGCATTAGTAATTGGTTCTGACCAGCGAAAACAGTTAAGTACGATATTTCAATTAATGTAAAAGAGATTGTGGTTAAATAAAATCTTCTGTTCATTTTTTATTTCGCTGCCATCTGGAATATAGTTGATACTTCTTAGTAGAAGTTTAAATGGAATAATTTAAATGTTGGCATTTTGAAGAAATGCTAGAAATGCAATCATACTATCAAAGCAATAGATCGATACCTCATAGTAGATCTTTGAATCTTATTGGTGAAGGTTTTTTCTAAAAAATACTATTGGTTTTTGGCTGTAGCACGGAAGGTAATTACACTAGTATAGATTTACATAGTGGAATATTATCTCGAAAATAATATCAAGATCAAATAGTTTGTTTAAATCATTTAATCAAGAAGAATTTGATGAAGATTAAATTTTGATTAATGATTATAAGCAGTACAATTCATTTAATATTCCGTTCTTTTTAACTTCTGCATCTCACTCTATCTGTGTGGTTTTTTTAATTTGTTGATAGGAGACAGCGATTTGAAAATAATTCCCTGTATGGAACTGGAAATGTATGTGGGCGAAACTATTTCCTATAGAAAGTCTAGCTATTGAAATGATCATCTGGAGGCGATCTGCACATGGTTGTCGTGAAATAGGCTGATGATGCCGTCTGTTAAATCATACCTTTTATTTATTCAATAATTATTGGTTATTGATACTGCTGTTATTATAGTTAAACAACAAAAATGCATGAAGATGAACAGATGTATAGAAGGTCCTTGTTGAATCCTTTTTGATACGGGGAAACGTGTAATGGAAATAATAGTAGTGAAGAATTGATAATGATAAAACTGGTAGTGTCGATAATAATGATATAAAAGGTACAAAAGAGGCATAGTAAGTAACCTAAATATATAGTTAAAATGTGGAAGTAAAACATAGTGAAATGTATTGGTGCATTGCGATAAAACAGGATAAATGGAATATTTATCAGCTGAATTGTTTTACAAATGTAGTCTTTTTTTATGCGCAATTTCTGAAGATCTGTTCTAAATTACTTTTCTAGAAATTGTGATTGAGTGAAAAATTTAAGTATGACATAAGGGTTTTAATTAGAGAAGTACTTAGAACTGCCGGAATTTCTTTTTTTTTTTTTTTAACAGAAATTGTTCTAAATTTAAGTCTAAATTAGATTGATTAAACAAAACCGTTTGGCCATTGTACGCATAAAATATCCTACATGAAGTCCCTACATGGTTTTGACCGATTTACGAATCTGTCAGTACTAAAAAGAGGAAAAATTACTGTCTACTTAATGAATGAACTATCTTGATAAGAGAGTAGTCGTGTGATGGTTCATTCTGAGACTGATTTGTTTCCTTTTATTTGAATATTTGAGGAATTTCATTTGTAACCAGTGGTGATAATGATAAGATAACAAAGAGGACTGTTGAATTGACTGAGTCGATTTCCTTATAAATTGAAAGAATTAACCTTGAAACAGAAAGTCAGTTACAAAATGGTGTAAATGTACTTTTATCTTATCAATCGAATTATCTCATTCATTTGAGACTTTTTCTTTATATTGAGGTGATGATAGTGGAAGAAGGTATGGGAATGTAATCCTTTACAAGAATAACAACAGCAGCATGAACATATAGTCAGTCTCGTGTCGTTGTCCTCGATTGAATCATGTCCTTCCTCAGTTTTCATTTATAACGGAAATGGGGGAGGAAGTTAGTGCGTTATCCATAATATCATCATGTGATGGCATATTGTACAACTGTCGTAAGTAGTTATTCTTAATGCTGGTCATTTGTACACAACAGTTTCTTAAGTAATAAATGGGATTAATTACCGTTAAGACATTTTTTAGAATATAAAAATATATTGTAAAAAATTTGTCCACATAGTGAAGGAATAGGCAGTACAAAAGAAAAATGATGGACAAAAAAGAGAAATTGAGCAAAACGCTTATATCCAGCATGTGTGAATGAATGAAGAAATTAATTAGTAAATATAAAAAAAGTGTTTGTTCTGATTTTCATAAAATGGGCGCGATATCTTTTGTCGCAATGGTCTCTAAACCTCATTCATTTCTATCTTCGAAAGCTACGATTCATATAAATTGCCTCGTAGTCAATTGATTAATGACTATTGATCTGAAATTATCAAAAATACTTGGTTGATGAATTTGTTTTCTGCGTTTTGGATGGGAATTAATGCAGGATATTTTTCATCATATGAAAATTGCAAAAAACATTGTCAGCGAATATTTTTTTGAATAGGAATGCTGGTTTATAAAGCTGACATTCTCGACCTCAGTGAAAGATATCAATACAGCTGCTGAGAAGTTTCTCTTTTCGAATATCCATTCAGTAGTGCAATTTAATTTATTTGAAGTCATACAGATTCTTTTACAAAGAGATTTCAGAAATTTTGAAGTACTTGCTTTGATGTTAAAGTCTGATTAAGCTGTATTCTTCAGTTGTTATCGCTAATGATGTTCGAGGTAATCATCTCAAATCTAAATCTATAATTGGCAATAACGCAATTAATAGTTTAGGGTCGAGAAGCGAAAGCAGTCATTAAAGTTTAACTCAGTCTGCTGTACATGTTTACTAAATTCTGAAATTTTTCGTTAAATGAGAACGATACATAGAGGCTATAAAGCCTATTTGCCCTTTCATTTATTTTTTCGTAAGAAAGTGGTGGAATGGCGATCGAAAGGAAGCGCAATTTACCCTCTATTCTTACATTATTCATTTCCTTGAACGAAAAAATTGCAGCAATTTTTTAGTTTTGAAATGATAAGAAAAAAACATTTGCAATTTATTAATATAAGAGTATATGAGCGATGTGAAAAGGATATTGTAAAATGGAAAAAAGAAAGAGCAAATGCATAAAAAATAATTCCCGTTTCGATTGGTAAAAATGCTTTTATATTTAATAATTTATTATTGTGTTCAATTTCTGAATAAGTTATAATAAAGATGTTGTTTATTTATTACTTATGTGATTTTAATTTATCTTTTACTGGTTTAAACTGTTTTTGTTTTCTCTAATTCGCACCATATGTTGAAGATGTGTGATGAAGATAGCTTTGCTCCTCCTTTCATTCTGAATAAGTAGGTTACTTAATTAATATTATGAAGGAAGAAGAACTGGCTATAATAAATTTGAAGTTGTATAATAGTAATCTACGGGAATTAATTTTTACTGAAACAAGTAATGAAATTTCGATAATCAGAGATTATTGAATATGGAAACAGTGGATTTGGAGGGTTAGTTAGATATATGAAAATGATGCCTTCGTTTTGGTGACATTGGAACTTAGATAATTGGGCGAAAGAAATTGTCAATTTCGGATATTGTTTACCATTTTACGGTTGATGGAGCATTGTTATGTTGCCTCGGAATTGTTGTTTTTTATCATTTTAAGCTTCCTATAAAATATGTAGTGATCAGCAATCGTGACAGCTAGGCAGCTGAGTATTAATCGCTTGATCATTGGACTTTTTATTATTGATTGATGATTAAATTGATTTAGGCCGCATGGTAAATAACATTTGATGGTATGGTGTTAAAACATTTTCGAGGGTATCGTGCCAGTACTATAATGTAGATACCGGTTTTTGTTGTGAATCTGCTAGTGTACATTGTCAACTTATGTTTTATAAGCATTTAATTCCTTTGGACCACAAATAAGCAAAATTTGAATATGAATTTTGTATTATTTCGGGACCATATATGGACCGATTTTACCCTATCTTTATGAAAATTTATGAGACACTGATTCAAACATTTTCGACCTTGCACTTACAATGACTGATGAATCAAGTCATTTTTATTTACTGCTTTAAATGATCTATATATTATCGACAGCTACTTTTGTAAATGGTGATGAAAGTCCATGCACAGCTTATTGCTTCTCTCGAAAAATGATTATACACATTCCGAAAAAGCGACACTACTAAACTGAAATTCAGATGCAGTGGAAATTTTCGTGAAATAAGATCATCTAAATACTGTTTTCTAAAATGCGAATGAAATTAAAATAAATGGCTCATTTTTTCGGCTATTATAAATTAATAGTTTAGATATATGAAATTTTCAGAGAAATTGATCGGCTTATTCTTTTTTGTTGCAAATACATATATAAATGGTAAAAGTGAGAGCAGTTATGGTCATTCGTTTCTAAAAAATTGCAGTTGTTGTTTGCTTTTCCTGAATTTTATTTCAGTGCATTGATGACTTTTTCGAAACTGATTTTTGGTGTTAAGAGAGCTGTGAATACTCATGGGTCTTGCTTAAGTTTTCAGAAAAAGAAACTAAAGAGGTATTTTGAGGTATAAAACCACTTGAACAATTATTTTATCACTATTAGTTTTTCCAAGTTTTCATCTTCTTGCATTTGATATTATATTATTGCAAAGTTTCTTTTTTTTTTTTTTTCTCTGGAAAACTTAAGTGTCTCTAAGTTTCCAAAACTCTTGCGTTCCCAAGTTTTTTTACGAAAAGTATGCCCTGTGATCTGATGTTATGGAATTTTTTTGAGAATCGAAAAAAGATGTCGAGGAAAAGATAATGGGGAATGATGGTGGGCGATAAAAATGCCTTTCTGTTGCATTCTTGCTTTCATTCCGGGAAACATTTGAGAGGTTTACAATTTGAAATCATCGTCCTAAATTAATGCTGTTGACTTCAACTATATAACAAATTCACCTACAATTTCTGATATTATAATGACTTTGATTGCATTGAGATAGCACTAAAACAAGAGCGGAAATACTCAAGAGGTTTAAAATGCATTATTTGTTTCCATAAACCAAAATAAATATAATCTTAAATTAATAACACAAATATATCTCTGCTATATGTGTATATTCAGGAGGTCAAGTAACTAATTATATTTGCATTGCCGGTGTAGTTTACGTTCTATATCGTGTATATCTCATACTTCCCACATATGCCGAACTGTTATCCATTAGGCACTAAGTTTTAGGAAGCTTTCATTTTTTATTTGAATCCTGAATCCATTCTTTTTGTAAATCTAGTGTAATCTGACGTGTTGTCTGAAAAGTACCATTTCATATCTTCTATCTCATTCTTTTTATCGCAATACTAGCTAATTCGGTGTGCCAGACACACTTCAGATTTCGAAAAACTTTAATAATAATAAAACTAATAAGTAGTATACATGATGATACTTTTGAAGATCATGTAGAATTCATGAGCTGTGATGTTTGGTCTTACCTTTCCTTCTTATTTATCTGTCCTTTATTTTTTATACAGAAATATCTCAGGAATAGCGAAATTTTTTGCTAAAACAATAGTTACTTTTTTTCCCTGTTGTAGCAAGAGGCCGAACAGTATGGAAATGTTGAAGAAGTACAATTATTACAGCAACAAATTGATGATTTGGAAGCAAGGGCTGCTGAATTGGTATACTCCTAAGAATTTTTTCACTTTATTTTGCTGCAACACTTGAAAAGCACTTTTTTTTTAAATAAATCTTTGCATTTGATGATCTCTATGAAAGATTAAAGTCACCAATCACTGGTGATCGAAATTTATTAAAGTGATCGTATCATAGGAACGACGTCGTTCACAAAGTATTCGTGGGATCAGTTGGATTAATCAGCGTAACAGACATGCCATTAAGGAAGCTATTCTTAGTGGACAAGTGCGTATTGAAACATCCAGTCAAGATGATCCGTTCACTCGAAAGAATGCGCGAATAAAGGTCCCATCTTTTGATATTTCCCAAAAACACATAAATCACGCATGACATGCGATACTGTAAAAACTGAACGTTGAATTTGCAATTGCTGCGCAACTTTCAGTGCTAACTAACTTTTTTTTTTGTGTTTTGGAAGCACAGAATATAAATAACTTTGTTAATCATTGTTATACTGTTTACAAAAGCGCTGATTTTTAAATATTTTTAAAGCCTGTCTCTGGAAGAGATAAAACAACTCAACGACTGAATGAAAAGAAAAATACAGGCGCTAGCAATAGTGATGAATGTAAGTTTCTTATAATTTTTGCATTCTTTCTTATTTTAAAGACCTTTACTTCGCGTTTTGAAGGATTTATCCTTTTGAAGAAGTTATTTCTTGATGTTCTTTGATTTTATTAAAAGGGGATCACTGAAAATGCATTATAGTTAGTATAATGCATTGCAAGTAAATGCTATTTTGATTATTTATTCGAAAGATTATTTCGATTATTGAATTTGATTGTTAGTACTAACTAATAGAAATCTTTTCTGAATCACTCTAGAACTTTTCTTTGCTTTGATTCAAATCTACTTTTTCCATACAATATGTATAGGTTAAATTTCATAAAAGATAATGAAATAGTAGTTCTAATCGATGAAACTCATTTATAATGCATCTTTTCAGTTATTTTTTTCAATATTTTTCGTTCATTTAAAGATGCTGCACAAAGCTCACAGTCGACAGTTTTTGAGCCAAATGATCAAAAGCCATCATCTTATAAAGGAGCTACAAACGGAGCGCGAGGTCTAAGTGGACCTGTTTCGGATCTTTTCAATGCTCATAATTTTGATGTTGATATTGACATTGCTATACCAGGTAAATATACTTCATTCAATGACTACTTCACCAAACAAAAGATTAAAGCATCGAAGTTTCATTACACGATTTACTATTTTAGTATAAATGATGGGTTGATATAAATTGCGCTTGGTGAAATTTTGACGGTTATTGTCATTGACTATTTTGCGATGGAATGAAGTCTAGTATTATTCAAACTTTTTTTTCATAATCAAGAGATAAGTATAATTTTAAATGACATAATTATATTTCGTTTGATTATTATTTGTTTCAGCAGCAATGACATTGCCTTCCAATGCTCCATCACTCACTTCACTTGATGTTTCAAAGCATCCTGGTCTGGGTAGTAATCGATCCACAATAAATAGAGGATCATCCAGACCATTAAGTCTCGAAGATTACAAGCGTCGTAAGAATCTTTCATGAATGCATAGAAAACTTTTCTTTTTAATTTGAGTTACTTTAGACATCGTTCAAAATCACTTATGAATGATCAAAAAGTAAAATGATAAAACTTTTCTGTAGTGGATGAATCGCTAGAAAGATTTTATATTTTATCATTTGTATGATTACGGATCATTTTAAAACAATTTAAAAATAAACGGAATGAGAGCTTTACAAAAAATTCTTTTTTGTTGTCTTGTAAATGAATTCGTAATTGTTTTGATTTGTTGAAAAATTTTAATTTAGATATTTTTCAGCTCGAAATATTACCACATCTTTTTCGTGATGTTAGCATTCTATTCCATTTTTAGAGCAATCTTTTTATTAATAGAAATTCATCTCAAGAATATATTAAGGTGCAACAGATTTTGAAATGTTTGACATCCTAACGCTATTAGATCTTGCTCAGAGATGCAGTCTGCTAGAAAATCTGATCTGATTGGAATATGAACAAAAATGCTTGTAAGAAATGCGATCCTGGAAAATTTTGATCCAAAAATGCGATCCTGGAAAATCTTGATTCGAAAATTTTGAAAGGCTTAGAATTCTAAAAATAGAAAAGATGAAGTAATTACAACAGTATTTTTTTATTTATGATATTCTTTTTATTTAATCTTTCTTTCATTTCCAATCAGATAATTTAGGCAATTGTTTTATATATTTTATTTATATATTTAATTTATACATTTATTTAATCTTGTTTTATTTCTTTTTTTGCATCATATGAGGAAAAAAGCAGATATTTGGGTGAAAATTGAGTAATCTTGCATTGTTTGGATTTCATTCTTGTTTTGATGGTAATCTAAAAAAGAATTTTTAATTAATTGTATTTAATTGAGCTAAAATGGAATTTCTGTTTTTCACGATGAATTTTTCCATACTGTTACTTAAATATGATATCGCTTACTTTCATATAATTTTCTGGATTTATGTATTTTATTGCACATTTTTTAAATGTACATATTCTTTTCATCTGTTGAATTGTATTTATCTCGTGAAATTATTGCTATTATATTTTGCTTATGTTGTTTGTAATAATGGCAATGTTTTTATGACTATGTGCTGTGCAAGTTTTTTTCTTGTTTTTTTTGTTTTTTGACGAGAAATGCTTATCAACAAGGGCTTGATGTTCTTTTTTTTATTTAAAATCTAGTCTATCCAAGGTGGCAATGAACTGTTTTATTTTAAGGTTCAAATGAATCAGGTTCGCTCGTACTCTTTCTTTCTCTTTTTGTTGTCAAAAATTAAACAGAATAAGAGCTGTATGTGTGTGTGTGTGTTTTTTTTTATGATATAGTTATTAGAAATTTGGATAAATATTGAAATCACAACGACGTTCTTTATTCAATATATAAGTGGTTAAATGAAAGCAACATTTCAGATGTCTTTTACTGCATAATAATAATATAACCAAAATGATAATATAACGATACATAATGATAATATAATCAAAATGCTAAAAGTGAATTAGGCCAGATCGGAAAAAAAAAAAAAAAAAAGATAAAGGAAGTTGTACAGTCACAATTTATGTTATCAACGAACAATTTAGGATGCTTAAATATAGAGCCAAGGATTAATTGTTTAGGACTGGTCCCAATAAACTTCACGCAGAATAATACTTCTTGTCGATCTAAGAGTTTTGCTAAAGTATCGTATGTTTTTTTAGACACATATTAGTGATGTCCGGTGTTGCATTATTCATTTTTACGGACCGCAAAATCTTGATTACCGCCATTTTCAGGTTTGATATTTGTCCTGAAAAGCTTTGGCTTTTAGCAATTCTGGATTAGTATAGTGGGATGGAGGAGGGTGGAAGATTTATATTTCAAAATGGAAACTATTATTTATAAATTTAATTTTTTATGTTAAACTTATGATTTAATTGAAATTTCCATAGCATATGCAGTATACCTAAGGTTTTATGGTACGTGTGATCCGAAACTTTTGAAGGTAAAACAAACAATTTAACTCCGAACTATCCTATTTAATTATTCTTTTTCACGCTTCTTAATGCGTTTGTGAATTTTCAACTATAATATGCTATATTCTATGCCTTATGCTTAACTATACTTACACAGTGTTGTTTGATGCTTTTAACAAATAAGCATCAAAATGCTTTTTTGTATGTGAATTTTGTTGCTTTGTCGATATAAAATTACATAAGGTTTTTATTTCAGGAAGTTAGTACCATTTCATGTCAGACAATTCCTGGTATCGAGTGGAGCGTATTCTCTCCGAGAAATACGAAAAAAGGGGTGCTCGATTAGAGAAACTCTATCAGATATTATGGGCGTAAATTTTCTTTAAACTCGAACGATTTTGGAATGATTTATTTTTAGACATTTGCAGTATAATAAAATGAATTATTTTATCCTGACAAACAACTTGTCTTTGAAGCTGATATTATCTTTGAATGGTTGCCAGAATCATCACTTTGACTACTTGCATACAAGATGTCTAAAGACGAATTCTTGCTCTGTTTTGCGATAATAGCTTTGTAGGCTCGAAGTAATTTTAAAAATCTCGAGAAATATCAACAAAAAATTGGACTGATTGTATTCGTTATTTTCTATCTTTATTTTTTGATGAAGAATTAACAGTATGAAAAAGAAATTGTCAGTGGTTATGGTACACGATTTTTTGATTGTCTATAGGCCTACATGGGAACCGGCAAAACGAATAAATGCACAAGTTCCTTTAGTTGTGGAAGCATATGAAAAACAAAAACAGAAAAGCCATTTGAATGACGAAATAAATACTAAATCTTTTGACGCAGCTGCTAAACCTGGTACACAGGGTTCTAAGCGAATTCGCAATTCGGTAACTCTTTAATTTTACAATTATATTTAACAAAGCGAAACAAACTAGATAGTTTCATAAAATTTGTTTACTGCATGTCTGGTGCAGTTTACATTTCTGTAATTACCAAATATGAATTCGAAAATGGCCAATGTTAAAAAATTTTTAACAATTTTTGCTGAAAAATTTTGAAGCAAATGAAATGCTAATTAGTCCAATGGCAGTAATTTTATTTGCAGAAAAAGATCAAGATTATTGGCGTGGTTAGTGATAATGGACGGGATGTTCAAAACTCAACGTTATTAGTTGAAAAGTAAGTGTTTTTTTACAACAATGTTCTTGTATAATTCATTTACTAATGCACAAGTTTATATTTATTGCAGTTGTGAGTTCCTGAGTTCTTAGGATCTAGTCTTCGGCCATATATTGTAATATCATTTGTATTGACTCGCTGTTTGTTGAACATGGACTACTTGAATGAAATAGTGCCAATTATGAGACTGCTAATTATATCGTAATTTTTAAATACAGACAACAGCTTCTTTTGCAGCGAATGTAGTGGTGAACAGTGGTGTATGCGATATGAAGACATCAAGAAGGATTATTCAATTGAATTAATTGAATTCTATGAGGGATGCATCTCTGGTTTCACGAAATAATTGTAGCATGATTCACCGAAACCGAAAAGGCAGTATTGTCAATTTGTGTATTCTAATTTTTTTTTACTGTGAAAATAGGTTTTAAAAAAAAGCAATCAAGCAATCTAAAAAAAAAAAAATTTCACAAGCAATCATCACTCAGCAGAAGCCAAAAACAAGGCTACTCTGGTTTTCTTTGGTGAATGTATATGAAAGCTAAAATTTTTCCATTCTTTGTTTCGAATTCTGACTCATGTGGCATGCTAGTTTTGTTTGTTGTTATTTGATTCATTTGTTATCTTGTACATATTGGTCGTTCTTTTTATGATCTATTTATATCATTTCTGAGGATGAATGTTCCCTACTCTTTGAAAACAAAAACAGTTCTTCGCCTCGCTCTTAATTAACTATTCTCAAGAATTTTCCAAAGTGTAAAGCTTAATAGAATCTACATTTCCAGAATTTCTTTTAAAAGCAACATCTATTTATGTACAGAGAGATGCTTATTTAAAAAAAGCGAAATTTTTCATGGCGTGATTATCAAGGAACTGCAGTGAGTGATGTCCATTGGAAATATTTGGATTTGAAATTATAAAATGGAATCACAAAGCTAGCATAGTAAGATTAATTTTTTAATTTGAATTCTAAGCAAATTGAAAAAAGAAGCCATGCTTTATAGTTAATTTAATATATACCACTAACTGGATTTATCACGTTTGACTATTACGCTTCGTACATCTTTTGTTTTTTCATTCTTTTTTCAATAATTAATCTTTACAGTTTGGAAATCCTTGTACGTTTAATGTGCTCCGTTCAAAGATCTCTATCTCATTTTATTTCATTTTGCTCTATGAATAAGAATACAACTATGCTGGCTGTCACTTTTATCAGTTACAGCAATCAAGAAGTTGGAAAACAAAAAATTGGTAAATTGGATTATCATATACCCAATTTTGGTGTTCTATAATTCCATACCGTATTTCGCACGTCTGTTTTGCATCCAGAATAAAATTAACTGTTGAAAATTAACTTTTTTTTTTACCATGAAAACGTTATTGTAATACTTGTGGTTTGACGTATATGTGCAAGTCACATCTACACCATAACAGCATGATATATCAAATTTATTTAAATGTTATGATCATTATAAAACAATAACCTGTAATGCAACAAATAATCAAATACATTAATACTTAAATAGCATACATCAACTGGTAACCGAGATTGACACTGCATAATTCACTTTTCATTTCCGATACTGTTTACTGTGAATTTAAGTCACAGACTTTTCTAATTCTAGAATTTAAGAAATTGTTTAGAATTACTGAAGACAATTTTAACAAATGAGAATACGTACTTTTTTTAAATTCGTACACTGTCCTGGAAACTTGTTACTCCTAATTTGGGACCCTTCACTTACTGTACCGATTCAAAAATAAGGTGAAAAGGCTCTCCTCAAACTTATCGAATTATACTTCTGTAATAGATGAAAATAGTTTTGATGAAATCATTTGTTTACTTCAACCTCCAACATTTCAGTATGGACTATTTTTAAGTGATACAAACTTGATTTGAAATTATTCCAGCAACAACAACATTTCAATTATGATCATTTCAAAGTTTGTAAATATTTAATGAGTGCTTTTAGTAATAGATCTGCTCACAGAACAATAGTAATAGTAGTAATATTAGTGGTAGTTGTAGCAAATAATGAAAATTGTATAGGACACTTTAAAGCTTTGGTGATATCATAAATAATGGATAAGCTCAGTCATCCGGTCGAAGAATATCCAGAAATGGGTTCATTCGTGGTAGTGCTGACTTTGTTTTTCTTACTGCTACTGATGATACACTCATATCTACTGGAAAAGTGTGGATGGATTTTTTTAAAATCATAAACAATCATTTCCGTAAATCTTGCTTTTTTGAATTCTATATGTTCAACCAGTAAATTATCGAATTATTCAATCTACCAAATTAATTGAAATATTATTTTAAATTTCTCAGAATTTCCCTCAAAACACTGCTAGAATCTTTTACAACATTTGTAAAATAATTAAGAATTGTCATAGGTTATGCTAAATCATGTTAAAGTCAAAAGCTATTCATTAATTATTAACCATGAATTATATAAGCGGAAAACTAACCATATATAGTACAGTTCAGCCATTCGTCTATTCTAATTTGCTTATTCCCATCTCGATCACAAAAGCGTAGAAAATTTCGGCCACATTTTCGAACTTTATTCAATAGACGAAGTTCATTTCGATATGATTTCCATTCTTTCCGTTCCAATCGCTAAAACTTTTAATTTCTCTGTTCTTCTTTCAAATTCAGTCCTTAAAAAAGAATGTAATAAGGCGGTTAAAAACAATAATTATCTTAAGATGATAAGGGAATTTATTCTCCTCCCTTTTCTTGTAAGATAGATTAATCAAAATAGTTAATGACTTATTGTATATAATATTTGTTGTCCACAGTCTTTTATCACTGGTCGATAATATAAACAAACCGAATTATTATTGACATCAAGCTGTTCGAACTTCCATCGGACAGCTTTATCCTTGCTTGTGATAGCACCATCATTTGTCTCATCACCCAAAGCCAAAATCCATTCACTAATTAGTGATGAAAATAATCGCTGATAAAATTTGGCTTTTTTTCCACCCGAACAACCTGTAATTCAAATTTATGATAATGATCCATGAATTTTTCTGTCTAGAAGTATGTACATTGTAATACTTCGATGCAGAATGATTAAACAATTTAAACGAATAAACAAACATAATCATCATGTTATGTGGAAATTTATTCTAACCTTTAATTTGTCGCTTAGAAACATCATCCCGTTCAATTCTTCCACCACAATTTGGTTTAGCGTTATATTTAGATGTACCGGATTCTGGAATGCCGGTTTCCGGATTTACACACCAACAAATATGTGACATACGATGACATTGAATTCGATCAAATAATCTGCAAAACAGGGGAAGTTCAGCAAAAAGAAAGGGAAGATTGAAAAAGTGAGTTTTTAAATTATTACTGAGAATTACTTTGAAGTAGAAAATGTAATTTTTCACTGTTACAAAAACTATTTAAAATAGAAAAAAATATTTCAGTAATGGATCAAACGAAACCATCTATGAGAAAGTTAGAAAGACGGTCTTGTCTGACCTATAGCTACCGTGAAAATATTTGTAATTATAAGCGTCTTCTGTTGTCCAATGACATTACTTGCTTCAACTGATATCCTCATTTAACACTTTTATCATGCAGAAACTTACATATCACTGTCACCAGCACAGGTTGGTATATAATTCCCATTTTCCGGATTATTTTCTAACTTTCTCATGGCTCGTTCTCGTTGTGTACGACAATCTGTTTTTCCTGCATTTACTGAATTCTTGCTCTGTTAGCAGTGTTGACAGAAAAAAAAGATAGTAATTGGCTTTAATGCAAAAAAAAAATGCTGGATTCATAATATCTCTTCGAAATTCGTTAAATTTATCGTCAGTGCTATTGATAAGATAAAAAGAGGAAGAGATATTAGTCATAATTGAAAAGAAATTCTTTCTTCTATTTGAAACTCAATAACTCACACATTTGGGAAATACAGAAGATTTCAGGCTTAAGTCTTATCCATAGAAGTTATTCAGCATTGAGATTGAAATAAATTTCACAAATTCGAGCAATATCATATTAAAGTGGTTAGGTCATAACTTCAATTTTAAAAATTCTCCACTTCATATCAGTTAATATAAAGCAGTTTATTACAGAAAGCTAACTAATATGCCTTACCAAAAGTATTCTCTTTTGCATCATTTCGTTCCTCCTCATCTTGCTCACGCTTTAATCCGGTTTCATTTTTTCGCCTGCTATCAACAATTGACATACCATTGATACCTCCTGCATGTACGACACCTAAATAAAAAGTTACTCTAACATTTCTCAGTTCACCACTATTTTAATTTTATTACATTGCTTGATGTTGATAATTAGTTTGTATTAATTTGATTAATTGGTTGTCGCAAAGCAAAAGATGAAGCTTGTTAAGTTGACCAAATTATTGTGCTGATCAAGTAGCTTTTTAATTATTTTAAAATTGATCTAAAATATCTTCCAGTCTAAGAAGTAACCTAACTGGAACTGATACATTATTTAGCAAAGGTGACTATTCAAGAAATAAATATAAATTGTTTAACCTCTAGTTCAGGATAATTTTAAACTTTGAATAGGAATGATTATGAGTCGGAGGGAGCTCTAGTTGTATCGCAGATAGTAGAAGATGGATTTGATGACAAGATGATAATGGCATGATATACGTTTCGGTCCGTTCACTTGTACATCTCAGTGTGACAATTCTCTCTATTATCTCTCCCATTTTTTTGTATCAAAAACTGAATTTATGAAATGAGTAAAGTTCAAATTTAATAAAATAATTAAGAGAATTTTCAAAAGCAAATCATCTCATAGCAAAGTAATTTTTAAAGAAAATTACTAATGAAGAAATGAAAGGAAAGGAAGGAACCATTAATGGAACCACCAAAGAATCCATTCTGTTTCTTTGAGTTGTCGCGGTTGTTCAGTATCAATGCAGAATGATAGCGGGCATCGTTGAAGCTTAATAAATAGTTGAATAGCAGCACTGCTACCCAACCGTTATCCCTCAAGGAATGCGTCATCTCTTAAGTAGTAACCAACAAAAGTAGCCATGAATAATAGCTATAGAAACCGATAGTAATAGTTAGTATAGTAACAAACTATTTATATCCGCAATGAATATAAGTTAAAAAATCAGCGATGAAAAGTATTTTTAGCATTCAATGATTAAAATTAACGTAAATTTGTCATTTCTTATCGGGAATAGAAAGATGATAATTGAAATTGAAATTTATTCGAAGTAATCTACAGTTATGATGACAGAATTTAGACAATGTTGAACCTTTGTTCTTGGAATGATGACGGATGACAAAGTTATTGATATATGATGTGGAAGAATATAACTGAAGGTGTCAGCCTGGGAATACAGTGACAGCATGGAAGGGAAGGAACAAAGTAATGGACACATGATTATATAAGGAATCATTGTTGAAATGACCGTACCATGAATGATAAAAAAAAGTGAAAAGAAAGGAGGAAAAGAAACTACACCGATTCTTAAGTAGAGATTCTATGCTCCATTTGACAAAGTAAGTTATGAAAGTAGGCAAATCTATAAATACTAAAACAGATATTTTGAAAAAATCTTTTAATTGTAGGTATCATCAAATTGCCCTAATTTAGAGCCTAGTCACAATAAAAGAAAAGTTTCTAACAAATTCATCAGAAAAGCTTTGAGAGGAGAAATTAGACAAAATAAATAAGCTTGGTACTCTTTTACGTAATCATCTAAGTTGCATATTTAAATTAGGATTGAAACTGAGCGGAAAAATTCATAGATTGAAAGCAAAATATATGTCGTCACACTTAACATTTTCGAACTTCGCACTTTCTTGCTCCTTTTTTACGTGTCCTTGGCTGCAGTGAAATAAATGACTAATCAAGACAAACTGGAATATCATTGGAATTTAACCATTCATAAGAATTTAGATTATAAAGGCATAATCTTTATTTCAAGCAAAACATTTCTGGCCTCACATATAGTTTAACTAAATATTTGTCCAAATACTTCATATTTCACATTTTCATTTCACTTTATCCTAATCTATTGAAGGGTAAAAGGTGGATCAGTTATCTGACACTGGAATACTACTAAAACTCTCACTGGCTGAATAAAAATAATAACACTGATTTTTTGGAAGAAATTAAGAAAAAACCTGATTTTTATCATCATTATCTCATTTCAACAGCAAGCTGATATGAGATCAAATGAATAAGGGTAGCATGAATGCTTTATGACAGCAATTAATAATAATAATTATTATTATAACAGTGGTGTAAGTGGGATGCTAATAGTATTGGTGTATTATGACAATGAAAGACGATGAGAGCAAAATAAAAGTGATAACAGAAAATATTTGTGTAATATGAAAATTTTTCTACAATAATCGATATTTTGTGAAGGAAGACAACTTTTTATTATAAGTTTGACAATGTTATTTTATAATACTATTTGGACAATAAGTTCAAAAGTCGGAAAAACAATTTAAATGAACTTAAATGCACAAAAACATAGATTTTCGACGGCGCAGAAGTTAATTCATTTTGTTTTTTGAGGAAAATATATTGTGGCACTTTTGAGAAAAAAAATAACTGTGGCACTTTAGACAAAAAAAATAACTGCTTTTTGGCACCTCTGCGGATCTGCCGCTGTCTTTTCTCTCAGCAATAACTTATGGTATATAAATAACAGTTGAATATATAAATAACAGATATATAAATAAATAACAGAAATATCCACTAATGATATATCAGGTAAGTAAGATATTTCTCTGAGAGACAGAGAGACAGGAAATGGATTCTAAGAAATTGAGGTGAAAGAAAATTGGTGGAAGTGACAAAGGTGTAGGGACAAATTGGCGTGAAAGAGAGGCAAGAAAAAGGGAGGAAGATTGGTAAGATTACAATCCGATAAGAGCAAACGATCTACCACCTTCTTCTTTTAATTTCATTTTGTTTTTCGAGCAAAAAAGGAGAAAAATTATTCGACGGGAATCATTTGATATAAACAGAGAGTTCAAATGGGTCATTTATTGAAGGAGAAGTTTCAAAGAGAAAATTTTGGGACAGAACTGCATGCGAACATTTTGACTATCGTAGCATTTTCAATTTCTAAGTGAATAAGCAAATGCAATTAAAAATGAGAAATTCCCTTTCTACAACTTCCTTCTATTTAAAAAAAATTTCCAACAAATTCTCGGAAATTTGTAGTTTTCTTCATTAAAAGTAATCAAAATTATGAAACTGCATAATAAATGAGTAAATTTATTGAGAAGTCTTCAACAATTCGTAGAAGAGAGAAAGTAAAAAGTACCACTCGGTAATCGAAAGCATAACCTCTGAAACTCAATCCCTTAAAATAGTAATTAAAAAAATAATGGTAATATTTGCGTAGAGCATTCATCTCTTTCTCACTCATTTTTAGGATGAATTAGGTTGTTCACCCTGCTTCATTTCCTGTATCCTTATTGATTGTTGTTGTTGTTCCTTATAATAACCATTATTAAATACCATCGAAATGTTGTTACTGTTCGTGTTATTGTTGTTATTGTTGCTGTTGCTGTTGTTGTTAGTAATGGATGCATTAGAACGAAGAGCGTTAAACATGTTATATGATACTGCAAAATTACTGCAACGTTAGTGAAAGAGAAAAATTAATTAATTAAAAGAATAGCTAGTAACTGATTCAATTAACCTTACAATAGCTATTCATTACTAATATTTCGTAGCGCACATTTAGAAAAAAGAAACATCCACTTATTAAAATTCACAAAATTCAAATTTAGTTGACATTTAAAAATAACTAAGTGGAAGCAGTTCTAGCTTTGCAAACGAAAGGTGTAATCGAAATAAAAGTGGAAACAGATATTCATATCTGCTAGGATTTTGAATCAAGTAGGGGATACTTTATATTTGCTCAACGTAATCCTTCCTTAACTGCTGACAATTGACTTCGGCCTAAAGTCATATGCTCATCTGTCCTCACACTCTTCATCACGACAAATCACTAAACATTGAAGGCAAAAATTAGATTTAAAATGCAAGCAACCAAAAAAAGGCAATTTAAAATAACAATTACCACTTATGAAATATGGCGCATATTCTGAAAAACGTGTGAAAAGTGCAAAATTATTCCTAAGCTTGTAAGAAACAATGTGCAGCTTTAATACGTTTTCAAATTCCAAAAAGACGTTATTTTTGTTGCCTATTTCTACGATCCAATTACTAATCAGTATCTTATCAATCAATTAGTAATGCAAAATTTAGAAATTCTTTTTATCTAATTGTACTAGACAAATATCATATCTTCTTGGTACTAATTTTTTAATCAGTATAGCTGCTTCTGTAATTGCGAGAGAAAGCACGGGAAAAACGAACTTACTGGAAATGTCAATACCTAAGCAGGTGATCCATTCACGAGTACTTATTTCACCATCTTTATTCAAATCGCAATATTTTGTAAATTTTTTTGCGCAAATTTTCGGCGTAACATGCTTCCTAAATTGACAAATAGGTTATCATTACAAGATTTACATAAGGATTTTAAACGTATGAATTTCATGTTTACTAATGGATGCTATAGATGTCACTAGAATGTGACAAAAATTCTTTCATCGATGATAGAATTTGTCCATCATCTCCATCATTTCATCATCATTAATTTTCCACAGTAAATCGTTCATAATGTCGAGCAATAATATTGATCAAACTATCCACAAAATTCGAGGAGACATTTTTGTTCAAGGCACTTTTGGAATAAAAAAAAAAATCAAGTGAAATGGTAAATATATAATGTTAAAATGGAATAACATACCGAACAAGGCGACGTAGACCACCAAATTCTCTCGAACTTAATCGGCTGTTATTATCATTATCAAGCTGATCAAATTTCCATAATAATATCTTTTTATCAGATGGTTGCATTGCTCCATTCGTATCTAAAAGCAAATTTTAATGTAATGAATTAATTATAAAATATACCACTATTTAATTATTCTCCATAAATTAGTCAATCATCGTTTCTCAGGTGAATGGCCTTCAAATATCGCCGTTAATTACACTCATTAATTTCAATCTAGAATGAATGTTTGATCCTCAGAAGGAACAGCAGAACAGTTCTTTTGAAAGATTATTGAAGTGAAAAGGTTTGATTCAAATTAAACAAAAAATGAAGCGCGCTTTTAATTTGGAATTTTTTTAAAATTATTTGGTATTGAAAGGATGAAAAAAAATCGTCAGCAACTTAGATGCAAAAATTGCTCGCTGCGTTCGTATTCCTTCTTAAAAATGTTCAACAAGTTTGCATTGAATGTCGATCGATCGACTGTCGAACATACTGTAAAAATGGCAATATTTACATTAACTTGCCAATGAAATAGTATTGCCAACATCCCGAAGAGGCATACTTGAGGGACGTACAACTAACCTTCCATTTTTGAGAGAGCTTAAAAATAGTTAGGACAAGATGAGTAAACTCCTTTGAAGCAATTAAAGGAAGTGCGAACAGGAGATCCTTGCCGCACGAAGAAAAATTCACACTTCTAGTTTCAATGCAAAAATATTTCATCATCACATGAAACATACAATTTAATAATACTGCATCACCGCTATTTTTTCGATGCGAACGTCGTCCAATTTTCATCTCTGGAATCATCATCATTAAGAAGGAGAAACATCTTCTATCGGGTATTTATCATTCTTTCATAAACTTCTTTTAATTGCATAATTAACGGTCATGTAATGTACTAGTGTGTTATCCAGTACAAAACCTGGTTATGGCTAACTTCGAAATGCCTCTGTTTTTAGTCTCTAGTTCATAATTGATTCTGGCCAATTCAAAGAAGGATTTGCACTACACATTTGACAAAAAATTATTTAAATACATGTGAAAAAAAAAAACAAACTTTGCAAAATATGACAATTCGGAATACCGTATCGTTTGGATGTGCTTGGTAACGGTCGCCCGACTCGCGTCACACACCAACAATAACCAGTACTTCTGTGACACTGTAATATCTACATTTCACAGTCGTTACAAACGCATCTCCTTTATCGAATCAAAAAAAAGTGTATCACTTACCATAATCAAAGGTTACATGAAGAGCAATACAGAGTTTTAATCTATGAAAGTCATAAAATGTAAAAAAAAGTGTCAATAAAATGGATAATTAATTAAATCCACTTATCTAGAAAGTATGAACAAGCCTGTATGGTAGCATAGGAACCGTCGATAGCATTACATTCCGGTACGTAAATCTCGCTGCTGTTCATTTTTTCCGCTGCTAATTTCAACTGATAAGCTCGTTCCAGTTGGCATCGCAAATTTTCTGCAACAATTTCTGTGAGCCATATGGCGTTCCAAAGTTTCCAAGAAAAAATTAATATTCACGAAATTGCATATTTTTCTGACTCGAAAATCGTTTCACGGAAATATTAATTTCGCAATAGCAATTAGATTTAAATTCCATTCTGTCATTTTTGATCTTTGAATATTGATAAGACTTATCAAAAGCTTAGAAATTAGGGAAGGAATATACCAGGACAGGGTCCGGAGAACTGTTTTTTAACCGGATTGCCATGGCATATAGAGCGTTTCACCTCACAGTATGAGTTATAGGTTTTTCCATCACTGCCACAAATGGGTTCGACATTCATTTCTTCGTAATTGCATAATTTTTGCATAAAACATTCCTCTTCTCCTTGCTAAATACCATGATAAACGATTAGGTATAAAAAAACTTAAATAGTAATTAAAGTTTTCTTGAACAAATAAAATTGAAAAATATCACTTTGCAGTTTTCATTAAAGGTTAATCAATCGAATTTGATTATGCACGATTCATTGAATGTTTAAATTTTTTTCAGTTCAATAATAGATGTTAAATTTTTAAACAAGTTTCGTCAATTCATCAATTTCTCGCTTTGCTTTTTCTTTCGTATATTTTTTGAAAATTTAGAAAATATTCATCCTTTGTTTCATTTGATTTAATTAACTTGTTAAAAAAATATCCATCAATTTATCGGAGAAGGATGAAATTCAAAAAATTATTTGAATCTCTTCCAATTGCTGAAATATTTACACAGTTTTTTAAAATTTCGATTCTTCGGTGAAAATTTTTTGAAATATCTTAAAGATCTTAAGAATGCAAGCAGCATAAATTCATGTAATGCACACATCAATGCAGGCACATAATATTAAATGAATAAGTTAAGAATGAAGGAATATTTTAAACGCTTCATTACTCACTGCTTATTTTTGCGAATAATTTGAAGTGCCTGCATTGATAATTTCTAAAATTTTGAAATAAGTTCATTTGGCAGCAAAAATTCACGGATTGCTGCAGGTTTATTTCATCTATTACAAAATAATAATAATCTATATTAAATTGTTTAGACCCCTCATATCTTAACTCATTGAAATCCGCTTATAAAATTTATTTTAAGTGTTATATTTTTGATGTTATTAAAGGAAAACTTACAGATCGCTGGCTTCTAGGTTGTGCAGTTGTAGTTAACACAAATGCATTTGTACAGATATTATTCAAGCCAATAAGAAAATAAACGAGTAATAGGCAAATTAGCATTGTTTGAGAATGATTTCTGGCCCAGCAGTCTATCCAACCCACCATGCAATGGTTTCGGATGCTGCTTTGTTAATAGCATTTCCTTTCATTACCACTGAATCAAAATATATAGATAGAGAAAAATAACAGAACCTGCAATTGTTGACGAATCTCAAAAGTGATAGTCGAACCGTTAATTGAAATATGATACCATTTAGATCAGTTAAAATTCTTAAAAGTATGATCATGATTTAGTAATTATTCGAGAATCTCTAAAAAGAAATATTGAAGTCAGTAACAACTTCATTATTACCGTATGCAAATGATAGATCAAAAAAATGCTGTGATATTATCGAAAATTACATAAGAACCTTATATAAGTTCATATAAGAGATAATATCATAAGAGATTTTCGGAAATCAAATAAGAACTTTATACAAGTTCATGCGAGAGATAATATGAACATTAGTTACTTAATTTGATGCTTGTTGCTTTATTAAGAGCTTTTCTTTAATTTCTTAGATTAATTGAAGCCCTCAAAATCATTCACAAAGCACCAAAAAAAGATTCTCTTTGAATTTGACCATCTGTCCTTTTGAATTAAATGGAGAAAATAAAAAACTGCAAACCTTGTCGGTAAATTATTTTGGACAACGAATAGATTTTTTTTGATAATAAATTTACATTTCAATGAAATTATCTCAACTGTACTATTTTATATCTTTCATTGATTTTATAGAATATGTAAGATATGAAAACAAATATTGTAAGTAACAACGAATTTGATTCATACATTATGTGAATGCAATCTTAATTGTAATAGTTCAAATGTCATAAATAAGCTTTCCTACTATAAGTACAACTGATAAAATTTTAGGCTTGGCCGAAATTCTGGTTTCTTTATTAAAAATAAGAAGAAAAATACTAAGAAATTATCTTTTAGTTACCAGGTCTGATAATAAAAAAAATAAAGAAATTATCTTCTAGTTATCAGGTCTGGGACAATCCTTTAGAGTCAGTGATCATATGCTTGGATGAGATATTTGGATAAGAGTTTTTATCTAATTAATTATTGAGCTGTGAGATGAGAAATCATGAATTTTTTGTTCTCAAAATTCGAATGCATTGTTGGTTAGAAACAGACAGAGTAGGCGATAAATTCCTTTAATTTTACTACCAAAATTTGTTTTCGAGTCATTTTTGTATCTTTTATTTGTTCACTTTTATATTAATAACAAACATGGCCAGATGTGATTACGGAAGAATTTGGCCAGATGAAACAAAAAATATTCTCGAAACTTCAACTTAGAAATAGAAAAAATTAAAGAAGTTTCTGATTATCATTTGCAACAATCATACGGAACTTCTTTTAATCCTGACATTTTTGTAATTCGGTTATGAGAATTTTTGTCACACCACTCGGATTAAATGGCTCAAGTGTGTATTGGACATACCTGTATTGATAGCTACATTTTCGAGGGTTCAAAATGGAAAAAAGACAATAAAGGCATTTGAATGAAATTAGAAAATTTCGTTGAAGAACTCAAAAATTTGCAATAAAATTGCAGACGCATTTGAAGATTAAATGAAAATGCAGAAAAATGATCAGAATTTATCCAATTGCGGATTTCAATTTTTTTTGTCCTTCTACTATTCTCGTTTCATTTTTCTTTTCTTGGAATTCGACGCTTTCTGAAATACTTGATGGAAATCAAGCGGTGAGATTTAGTAAAAGCGGTTTCAGTACTAGAAATGAGTGGCCTCGAACTAAGTGTTGACAAGACAATATATTCCGATTTACGTTAAAACTGGGTATTTTTGAGGATCCTATTGAAGTTCAATGCTTTTAGCATTCAAATGATTCAACACAATGATCAAAAATCTGAAATCTGTAAGAGAAACGAGTGGAATAATTTGAAATTATTTTTTGAACTTTTCATTCATTTTTCTACAACGAATATTGCCAGTGGATAATAACGGCTAAGAAAACCGAATTCTTGAGTTCAAATGGATCACATGTACGTGATATCACATGACATAATAAAAAATGGAATCGCTAAGATATTAGTGTGAACAATGATATTGATTATCCGTTTCAGCAAAGATGTTCGTAGCGCTTTCGTGAATGAACTTAATACCAAAGCTCCAATCACATTACACAGTTGCAGGTATCGTAATATAGCTAGTCTCAATCTGAAAGTGATGATTTAAGTTCTATTGGAAATACATATAAACAATTTATGAGATAGCTTTGATCGGATTCTTAAAAAAATAGGAATGACAGCTTGGCAAACAAAAAAAAAAATTTAAAATTTTTGGTATTGAAATAAAACTCTAAGAATGCATGCAAAGATAAAGATCAGTTAAATATAATTTTTAATCAAATTTTTTTATGCTTATTCTACCGAAAGTACTTGGCCGGGAACGTGCAGCAGTCGAAAATAATGATTTTTTGCATGTAATTTTATGGATCGTGTGAAGTTGCAGTAAAATTTTAGGAATATTGGATATTCGATATCTGGTGTCTTCAAATTTAATTGACATAATTATAGTCATAACAATCTTGAGATGACAATAAGTAAAGCAGGTGTGAAGTTTTTTTCAAATTGTGAGGTCTCGGTTCAGCAAAGTATAATCTCGAAAAATTACAACAAAATACCGAGTGACAACAATTAAGTTTTTCGTGTATTCATAAATCTCTATAAATTTTATATGTTGTATTTTTTCCCAGAAATTTTTTAAGAGATAACCAGAAATTTTAAAAATTTTTTTCCTTGTTCCTCGTTGGAAAATTTCTAATGAAATGATAGTGAGAAGTTTTAGGCATTATTTTGTAATAATAAGATTATTTTGTAATAGTAATAATAATAATTTAATAATAAGTAATGATTATCATTTATTGGGAACATCAAATTAAATCAACCTATTTAAAATCCATGTAAATATTCAATCTCTTGTAGATTCAACCTCTTACCATTTGACCTTCTCACTTTCATTAATAAATTATAAACTGCCTCTTATTCATTCCATCACAGTATTATGCTTTAAGTATTTCTGTTATCTATCGTGTTCTCTTCTTCCATTATCATTTATTACTATTGCCAGTTAAAATAATTAGTCGTGACGACTTTTCATCTCTCTATCAATCATTACCTGACCATTTCACTCTTCTATAATTTTTTCTTTTGAGATAATTCGAATGGTCTGAAATGTACTTTATCGCATACTTATTGAAACTTTTTGGATGGGTAAAAATCAAAATTATACAATCAAGAAAAACTGGCGCAGCCTAGATGATGACTTTGACTGAGGGCGAGAACACGATGTGGACTAGTGGTGTAAGATGATTTCTTCGCACATCTGTAAAATGGTTTCTTCGAAAGACATGAAATGTTTTTCTTTTTCTTTTTTCATTCTTTGAAAGGTAATCATCAAAATTCTGATGGTTCCTTTGGCCTGTCTGGGACAATATGGCACCAGACGGCGCCGATTACTATGCTCATCCTATCCGCAAAACAATCCATGTCATCGATAAAGTTATGATGACTATTTCATGCATCTTTGTTAATGCGTATGTGATAATGAAGATAAAAGCTCGAACAAACCTTAAATTAAGCATAATGATAAAAAACTAGCTCAGTGCTTTACTCAATATCGAGAATGCCTAAAGGCTGAAAAACAGTCGATGACCTGATCCACATAGCATTACAGTAACTGTGTTATTTATTTCTGCATGATCACCATCTACAGCACCATTCGTTTTATTATTGTTCTAGGACAACTACAAGTTTTTATAGAGAACTTCTCGACGGTAAAGAATTAGAAAACAAGAACTGGATGTTTGCAGCAAAAATTAAAACTATTTTATGAGAAGAGAATGGAAAAAGGGAGTAAGTGCGTCGAAGGATTTATTTGAATTTGAAACTTTTCTTGAAAAAATTAAAAAATTTGTTCACGAATAAAACTATCGCACAGTTACATCAAAAATGTTGATTCATTCAAGCAAGATTGTTTGCAATCGAAAGTAAATCGAAAAACAAATCTTTCCATTTGAAAAGTTTTGGCTGACCTTTGAATTTGATTACCTTCTAGAAATAGTTTTATCATGAAATACTCATAGTATGCAAATATTGTGATTTGGAAATACGGAATGAACCCATCACCTTAAACTACATCACTTGTTATCATCAAGTAGGCAGACTATAACTAACTCATATTTCGAAATTGCTTTTACTATGGCAAGCAAACGTATAAAGTAAACGTAGTAAACATGGCAAATTCGAGTTCAGGTGAAAGAAAGTGAAGTTGAATAAATGATTCAAAACGCTAAACTTTTTTTTGGAACTCTTATGAATAGATTTAATGGTTAGGAGCTTTCAATGTTAAAAAATTGCATTTGCTGATTGTCGTTTAGGCTGCTTTTCTCTAAATTTTTAAGGCTCAGATACCGTCGTGTTGGAAAATGATATTGAAAATAGCTTAAATAAATTTTTTTCTCAAAATATTTTTCGAAAACATATTTTGTCTACACTTTTTAAAACAATTACCAATATTTCCTTTTGAATAGAAATACAAAACCAATTCTAATATCTGATAAACATTTTGCGACTTCATCCTTTTCCCTTTATTCTGTGCCTTATTTTTCCATGGCTATTAAAAACGCACGCCTTTACATTTACATAAAATATTGCAGTGAGTTTTCGATTCAACGAATTCGAAGACAAGTGAAAAAAAGTGGAGTTGAATAAATAATTCAAAATGCGAAACTGTCCGATCATTGAAATTTAGCAGTTTTTATAAAATAATAAAAAACTGTAAGCACTAAACAACAATCCTTGATCAATATTTCAGTTCAAGTTTTAAATTCTAATTTCTACTAACAATTACTATAGCAAGAAGAAACAGGATAAAAGATTTATGAATTCAGATCATTTCCTGGTAAACTTCAAATTACTAAGCTCTTAAGTTAACATTCAAATCTTACGAGAACATATTTCACAAAAGATCTTTTGCGTGTATAAATTCTAAAAATCTTGGATGAATTTGCGGGATCTTAATAAATGCTTCTAGTTAAGTAAAAATTATTTTTCATTAAATTTGAATAATTTATTAGATGGATTTGAAATTAAAGAAACAAAAAAGAAAACAGATGAAAAGAAAGTGTTACACGGAGGAATTCCAGTTGAAATCTGTTATATCACGGAGGACGATAACTATCTTTCCGAAGTGCTTTACATGTAATGAACAAACCGTTCATCATTTTTAGTTTGATATATTGCCGACAAGAATTCCAACAAATCACACTTCAACATTTAATTTATTATCATTCAAAATGTACCACTTCAATAGTAAACAGTGCGCCAAATACATGAATTGGCAATTTTATACACTTATTGATTGTGCTATCGCTTCATATGAAGTTTTTCTTTTGAAAAAGATTATAACTGGGATAATTAAATGTGTTATACATAAATTTATTTCTGTTCTAAATCGTTCATGTATAACCAGAATTGTACGGTGATGCTTAAATGGAACGAAGTTTCAGGAAACATCAAGCTTATTTGCCTTTCGCAATCAGTGAAGCATAGTGGTTATTCTCGGTTTAATTTACTTATTAAGGATGCAAACATTTTTATATTATTTCAGGCGATTTACGTTAGCAAATGTTAATTAAAACGTTTTTTCGATTATGCTGCAATTGGAAAAATATCAAGTACCTATCATTCCCCAACGAAGCTCTGACTTATCAATAAAATTTCAAAGATTTGTAAGGAATAATGGAATATAAGCATATAAGGAATAGTGCGGTTTTTTTTTTGCAGTGCTGATGTTGAATATCATACAGTATGGGAATCCTGAAAACCATCAAATTATTCTGTTTATTAGTTTTTGAATAACTAATTGTAATGCTTTAACTTTTTAATCATCACCATCATCTTCCATTCAAAATAAGTAGATGGATTGTTTTGCAACATGACTTGATCGATTTTCTACCATTTCTTTTGTAACAATTTACGGAAAAGAATTCATTCCGGAATTTAATGCTTTAAATTAAACTTACACGGTGACTACTATGTCCAGCTTCATTAAAAAACACAGCTAAAGTAAAATGCTTCTCCAGCATACTGCCATTTTAAACAGCCAAAAATAATTTATTGGGCTGAAAATCATAACGGATGCCATAAAGCATTTTGCAAAAATCTTCATATTTAAGTATTGGGAAGCTCATAAATTGCCTTTCTTGCATTCTTTTCTAAAATTTTACATCTCTTATAAATTTTATTTCAAATTTCTTTTTCGTTTTATAGATTTTAAAAGACTAATCCATATTCTTAGCCAATCCACTTGCTGCTTGAGTTTTTATAAGGACACATTCGTAGCACAAGTTAATCTTATAAGCAAGAAAAATCAATTATCCAGCATTATTAAAGACACCCTCAAAATTCAAAATTCTTTTATTTGAAAAAAAAATCGTCTAGTGATAATCGATGAATGTTCTGAGTAATATTGCAACGTTTCCAAAAAACTTTTAACCGGAATTTTTTTGTTTGTGAGGATAGAACGAGACTACAATTAAATGATAATCAATTCAATTAATTTGATTTTCAATTAAACCGACTTTTAAGATCAAATCAAACTGAATGATTAATTTTCAGTGAGGAGGATTGCATTCAATTTCAAAATATTTAGGTTATAAGAAAATGTCACTTTTAGAAGGACGAAACAATAAGTCGATTAGAAATATTTGATCACATAAATAGATAATAAATTATAATGCTTGGCTTTCGTTTTTCACTTTTCTTCTCAGCTTTTGAGACTTTAAAAGCTCCAATATTTTATCAAAAACTAAACAATAGCTGAAAGTTTCATGCAATAACCAATTGAATTATTCACAGTGTATTTTGATAATATCCCAACATTTCTGAAACTTTCTCATTCTTCGAATTTTAAACTGAAATTTTTATCAGAACAAACGTAAAGAAGCGAAATCTTTGTTCCATCGTTTTTTAATTTCATATTTTAAGCATTTTTTCAATGAATAAATTCACATAAAAATCTTTTTATATTAACACTTGAATTTCCATTCTGTAAATGAAACCACGTTATTTCACTTTATCATCCCAAATTTAAAGATAAACAACATCCGTTAAATTCACTCGTACAATTTAGATTTATATTGTCTCTATGATTGCCAATTTATCATCAAATCTTATCACTTTTAAATAGGAATATTTCGCAAGTAGGAAAACTTACTCAATTTTGACAGCAAGATATTATTCATCTGTTTTTCTTGCTCAAATTTCTTTTTTATTCTCAATAAACGAAGGAATGTAAATCTTCAACTTGGCGATATAAAAATAGTCAAAACAAGCTTAAAATGGCTGAATTTTCGTCATCATACATCTGAGACACCTTCCAGCATTTGCATGGCCATCTTAAAATGAATGGAGAAATATCAAGGGAGCTATTTTTGCAAAAATTAAAAAAAAAAGATTTTCGGCCGTTTATGAAACATGCAAGATTCTTTGGTGTACATGACTTTTGGCCATACTTCAGCAGGTATTCTTAATTTGATTCTCTCGATTATTCAGGATGAAGCAGTCTGTAACTTATAATATTTTCATCATGCTATGATTTACAAAACTTTGAAAGTTGTCCAATTGCTTTGCAATAATTAATTTCAAGTTATTTGGTTTATAATTTGATCTTTTGAACTGAAAACTAATAATCTCACTCTAATAGCGCGCAATATTGAAAAGCCACTATGGTAATCTCTATTTGCTAAGATCAGTTGAAACTTTTTTACTGATTAAATGATCTAATCATGCTCGATATGTTACTTTTTTTGGGAATACGTTAGAGAAAAAGTTGTTGAAACGAGAACAGAGGATGGCAAACTTGTTTTTTTAAATGTTTTCTTTGAAAAGCCGAACCAATTCATCAGCAATGAACAATGCTCGAGAAAAGTGGAGAAGGAGTAGAAAATTGAATTACTAAGTTTTTTCGATAGTATTGCATGAGATGATGTAAGCTTTTATTTTGCATAATACTTTCAATGGCCAAGTTCGACAGGACTGAATATTCATGAAGAGAAAACAAATTGTTAGCTATACGGGAACATTATTATAATGCTATTTGCCAGTCTTTAATTTTAATTTTAGAAAAATTAGCCTAAATACCTATCTGAAAGATATGACAAAAAAAAGCAATTAACTATAAAAATTTTCCAATGAATCGATTATGCTTCTCATTTTTAACATTCATAACCTCTGTAATTTAACCTTTCGTAATTCAAAAAATATTGTAGGCAGATAGGTGAAACATGATAGTATTCTCGGTTAGTCTGTGTGTTATTTTACTGCCTTCTATTACTCTTCTGTTTATTTAAATATTTGTCTACTTAATTTCACATCTTCATTGATTCGTTTTCTTTCCTCTTACTATTCTGAAGGGCTGTAATAAAGAAGAATCATCATCCCTCTATCTATCACGATGTTACGGAAGCGAAGTAGGCGATTGTGCCCAAAGTTTTCTCATCTCAAACAGTTAACTTGTCATTCAAAACTAGCGTCATTTATATCCTATTGTTCACTCATTTCTCAGTTTTTTTTTTTTATTTTGCTAACTTAATGCTTCAATTAGTCTATTTTTCATGACATTTAGTGCTACTTTTACGATACTAAGTATTTTGAAGTTTCTTCAACGAAATTACACATTGATGCATCTTCAGCAACTGTATGCTGTTTTATTAAATCTAATAAACTTTTCGCATTATTTTGTCTCAAATGAAATTTCTTCCTTCAACTCCTTTTCCAATCTATAGCTAAATTTGAAGTAGAAATAGTTGAAATACTAATGCGAAATTGGAAAGCACAAATTAAAAGAGAATTAAAATGAAGAAGAATACAACAAACGAGAAAAAAAAGAAAGAGAAGACATTTCAGCTGTTTATGCACTAATAAATCCGTTTATCGTTGAAAAAAAAAAAGTTGTTTTCTTGCAAAATATCACCTTCCACTTTTTGTGCTTTCGAAAGTTTTTCGCATTTCACAAAAAGGATCCCTTTCAAACTTTTGAAATTCAATAAGAATACTTTTTCTTCGACATTTTTTCATCTAACTTGATTAATTTTCGTGCTTTCGTAGAAGTAAAAAAAATATGAAGCATTTATCTTTCAAATTTTACAATTTAAAAGGAAAGAAAATTTAAATTAAAATATTTTTAGTCATTGTGTCGTTGATAGATGGAGAGATTTTTAGAATTAGTAAGATTTCTCAAATTTTTTTTCTTTCAGAAGCTCAGAATTTTTTTTGTGTATAAAAATATCGATCCTGATTTGTCATATTTCAACGATCATAAATTCTTATCTAGTTATGCCAATCTTAAATATAGTAATATCATGGACATGAAGAGTACTTCGTGATAAAAAAATTAAAAATTCTTATCAAGATCCTAATATCTATCAGCTTCAATTTAGGGTGTCTTATTTATTGTTGGCTAGTCAGTTATAATTTGTAATGTACTCAATTGTATTTCCCGATGTTTGCCCAAATTAACAGCAAAACTAGAAATTACCGTAATGAGTGAGGATAAATTTCAAGCCATACATTTGGAAATTCATTCATAGAAATATTGCTTATCCTGCAATGGCTTTTCTTCGCAATAAATAAACTAATGGTTTTGATCTTTCAAATAAAATATACCAGATGTAATTGCTTTTTCGATGCAAAATCATTTCTGAATGAAGACAAAAACAAAAAAAATGAATTAAAAGAAAAATTTTCTGTTGAAAACAATTTTTATTCTTTTATTTATCTTTTTATTATTTTCATTTCAATACTTCACTGTTGTTGCTATTGTTTTGAAATAAATGAAATGAAACGACAATAACACTGCCAGTAATCTCTCATTATTTGTCCAATAAACTTGACCGGAGATTCTAATCATTTTTTTAAATAAAATTATTAGTAATTAATAATTGCATATTTTATCGTGTACAATGAGGGAAAGGTTGAAAAAGAAAAATGTTTTATAAATGCCTGGCAGTTGTTTTGGCCATCATTCGTTTATTAGAAAAATTTTCTGTCGTTCATTACGAAATGACTGAGACCAATGATATCATCAAAAATGATAAAAATTAATTAAACTTTAACATCATTCAATCATACTAAATGTTTTACTGATTAGCAGCAAATTCTGTCACAAACGAATCTATCAAACTCTCAGGGCAATACTATAAGAAAGATTGACAAGAAATCTCTTAAGCACTTGCCATAAATATGGATTTGATTTAGTCGTTAACGAATAGTATATTAAGATAATGCTAAGCGAATGCGAAATCTTGAATATTCTTAGTTAACGTTCCATTAATTGAAGATATTGTTAAGGGAATTCATTTAGTATCGATGATTCTTTATTACTTAGCAGAAAGTTCATAATAAGCTAAAATTTCTACCATTTCAACGTTTATTTAATCTTCACTCCAATCAAGTTTGCCTGATCGGATTCCTCTCTTTGCTACTACGTTCACTGAAAATATCTGTGCAAAGAGTTGAAGTTAAATTGGATATTTCATTATTATTAACCAGGTTTTGAATCATCCGATTTTGTTTAAGTGTTTAATTAAATTTTTTGAAAAAAATACGAGTGGTTTGGTTTTCAGCAGAGGAAATGCATTGATCAAGTGAAGCATTTACATGCTATAGGCACAATTCGGAAACTTTCTTTGAAAAAAGTCGGAAATTTCAATTGTGGGAACAATGAAATGCTTCTTTGCTAACATTCCTCCAATTCGATTACATGTGCACCCATACGAACAAACACACAGAAAAACGTAAACATACATATATTGAACAAATAAGGGAAGTACTATCAGACCCATAATTTCCAAAAAAAAAATTGCAAACAAAAGCAAACAACTCATTCCAAAAAGTAAACAGCATAAACTTTTCTTATTTCGTGAGAAAGTGCAAAATTGAACGGAATCGAAAAATAGGAGATATTTCAGCTAAGCTAACAAAATTCTGCATTGATTAATGAGTTGGACGATTTAATAGCACTCCTAATTAGCAAAGAAAAAATTAGTATTATTTTTATTATGTGATTAGATAAGGTTAAGGCAAAATACTTATGCTTCTGCACCAATTTGCTCGGACCGACTTTAATAATACTGGCTTCACATTTCAATCTGACTAGATTCATCATTTATCTTACTTGTCTAATATTTCAGTTTTCTGTAGAAAATGACTTATTGGAAAATGAATTAAAGCAAATATTCCAACTTCAAAAATGCTCCGTTACTTTCCAAAACAACTTCAGCAACCATCTATTCAGAATGAAAATGTTAACTGAATTGAAGTGATGAAAATTGTGTCTATGCATGTAAAATATTGATTATCTATTCTGAAAGTTCTTAAATGAGTACTTCGCTGAATTTGAAAGTCATCCATATTCTTTTAAGAATTTTCATAAAATTAAAATCAATCTTTAACTGTCAAAGTTTATATTGGAATTCATAATCAGCTCTTTCAAATTGTCTCTATTGTCTCTCTCTCTCTAACCACAAATTATTTTGGTAAGCTGAAATATGGCTTAATCAAAACTTGACCATTGTAATAAATCTTTGACAATAACACTAATTTATGAGATTTATAAAGAAAGCTAACACTTAAAAATTATTAAAAATATCGTATTTCAATTCCTGTAGCTTAAAGGATATCGAGGTGAAACTACACTGCTAAAGAGACAATAATTAATAATCGGACATTAATTTAGAAAAGATCATTTCAAGTGTAATTTGTTAATATTTATGTATTTCTATATGAATGATAATTATTTTATATATTACTTCAATTAAACTTAAAAATCACAAATGCCTATAAAATTCTGAAATCGGATAATAAATTTTATGATGCATGAAATTTTAATCAATTCAGTCAAGGTCAATACAGAATGTATTTTAATAGAAAATGAATGAAAGAAAAGAAACAAAAGAGAGATAAAGAAAGAGAGAGAAAGATTATTTTCTTCAATAAATTCCGTTTTCATCTATTTCTTCACGAAAATATGATTCAAAGTGCATCAATTAAGGATAAATGATTTGCAACCTATAATCACTTCCGTTTCAACAGCATCAATTCAGCTCTTTTTTTCCTTTTCCGGTTTCATTCACCTTTTTTAAAAGTCTTATAACCAAAGATATAGTCACTTTATTTTTCTTCTTACCCACTAAATATACTTTGTATATTACCATCCATTTCACTTTTATTTTATTTCAGTCATTAAGCCATTCAATTTTCTAAGCCTGAAACATCATTTTATTTTAAAATTAGTCTCGTCAATTTCAACTTTTTAGCTAAAATATGAAATTTATTAGAGCGAAGAAGTATGGCTAATTATGGAAAGATGGAAACTGAATACATTTAGTAGTCTTTGTTTTACTCTAACGAACCACTTATTTTTGTGAAATTTCAGAAATGATTTCATGTAAATTTAAACTATTATCTGGAATTGATTTATCATTCAGAACTATCTAAATCTTGCTTTATTGCGTTGTACAACATTATATCGAAAAGATCGAATTTCGAAATTAATATTTTCAAAATCGATCACAGTCTATTTACGGAATTAAATTGATCAGCATATCGTCTTGCGCGGTTGATTCTTAGAAGCTGAAACTTTCTTCTGAGAAATAATTCCGCTCATCTTATTGTAATAGTTTTTTGATTTGATAAATGGAAGGAAAAGTAATAAATGCAGATCCAGTCAAAGTATATCAGACTCTAGTGATGATGTCATTAAAAACTTATGTCATCGAAAACAATTTTCGTAGATAATAGATGTTGGAATGGATTTGAATTGTTTTTATCTTTTCATATCAATTGCAATAGTAACAACTTAGTGAAATGATGAAAATTTAAATTTTTTTTTAGTAAAATCAACTATTGTTAACAATGGATTTCCATTGTCTTTCTGTAATTATTTCGAGGTTTTTCATTTTTAAAATGTTCTATGCAAACATTTTTATTGATTTAATCCGTTAAATTTATTGCTTTTGTTAACAGATAATAATGAATGCTGTCAAATATTCAAAATGGTTACCGGATGCTATCAGAGAAAACTGGAAGTGATGAAAAGTTTCTGTTAATTCAGTTTCACTTAATTTCATCTATTTGAAGACAACTGCTCAAGATTGTTTTAGTTAACTATCAGCTTTGAACTCAGTTCTAAATAGGATTTTTAATACATCCTTCTTCCGCTCCTTTTTGGAGAATTAAAGATGCGAAAAGGAATTAGTTTTGAAAATGCAGTATAATCGTACTTCCTCGATTATTATCTATAATGATTTCAAATCTGACAACTTTTTGTACTTACGCTATATTCTCTTTGCATCTACCTCGATAATAAGTCCATTTTTTAAATCACTACATCTATTTTGAGTGTAATTTTCGTTTTTTTCATAAACTTGCAAAAAAAATTGTCATTTGCAGAGTCATTCTTGGGATCTATTAATAGTCCTGCTAAAGTTTACAATTTTAAAAATTATTTTAAAAAATTTAAAAAAAAATCGAGTAGAAACAACCATATTTTTGATTAATGATAGTCATTCAGTGATTTCTGAGATCTCTGCTAGATGATTTTGAAAGTAGGAAAAAAAAAAGGAGTAAATGAATTTTTAAAATAGTAAAGTTTGCTGTAAAAGTAATATAATTTATTAAAGATGGTCAAATCCTCATCTATAGATTTCAGTATTGTGTAAAAAAATTCAATATAGTGTATTTTGAATGGAAATATGAATTAAAATCCATTGATTTATGCAAAGATATTATAAATAAATGAGGCAACTGCTAAAGGCTAGCAGTTAAATTATAATTTTTTTAACACTACAAATTTCAGTGTTTGAAACTGCTATTTAAAATGCATGTAAAACTTTAAAAAACGTTTTTCAATTTAGAAGAATCTCCGATTGGTACAATGATATCGTTGGTCATATACTGATTATAGTTTTTCCTGAACTATCTTCAGTCTAATTCATCGATGTGAATTGTCATCAAAAGAAACTATCGATGAGCGATGAGTGGTGATCCATGCGAGATTGGTTCAGTAGCATTTCAAAATGCCACTTGGTTATTTACTACACTATCTAACTTTCATATCACATATGGTCTCATGCATCCTTATATTGCTGCTGTACTTTGTTTTACCGGTCAGTTATCCTCATTCTTAACGCAGATTTAAGAAAGCTCTCGAAAAACATTTGATTAAGTCTTCTTTGTAAATTCAATTAACAGTTTTCAACGAGAAACTAAACATAATGAAATATATCAAAATTTTATTCAATCAAAAAAATGAACCCAGTTATATTGGATTAAAGAAATAAATCAAAATTAGTTCCCATTTTTGTTTAGAAATGAAAACAATTTTTGAGCTTTAGGTTAATTGTTTTTTATTTTATTTTTTGAACAAAATTACTGCCAATTAATTAATTTTAAAAGAATTAACAAAACGATGAATAAATTAAAGGATAGAGCATAAATTAACTGATTAAAGTTACTTATCTTTACTGTATTTCAGAAAGAATAACTGACTGATTGAATCGCTTTTTGGACGGCTTTCAATTTTCTATTTGTTAAACTAGTTGTCAGATTCCGACAAGAAATTATAGTTTTAATAAAATTACGGTTGATAAATTTCTTGAAAAACTATTTAATCTTATTTTTCTAATTCTTCAAATAAATAATTTGATAGAATCTTAAACTATGTTTATCACATTTGCATTATTACATCAGTTCTGCCATGAAAATGTAACTGCGGAAAATTTGCTGGAAATAAAAGGTATAATTTATATTTCAGGGACATTACTGAACATGATGACAATCGCGGTATTAACCCGCCCATCGATGATTTCACCGGTAAATGTATTGCTCTGTTCAGTAGCAATTTGTGATATGGTTGTTATGGCGTTATATCTTATCTTCGTTTCGCATTTCTTGATCAATGCAGCTAATCGTTGTTTACATACCGATTATAGCTATCCATGGACTATCTTCACTCTAGTTCATGCCCATGCATCCGTCATTCTACATTCTACAAGTATATGGCTTACTGTTAGTATTAAATTTTATTTTCTCCAAATGCTAATTCGTATTGTCACATGAAATTAATAATTCGGAAATAACTTAAGATGAAGATAAAAGACTGAAAGACTGAAATTTATTCTTTTCACTTCTGTAAGTTTTTGAAAATAAAATATTGTATTCTAATTAATTAATTTAAAACATTTTAAATATAAATAAGTAGATTAAAATGATGTTGACAAGGAATTGAAAGAGAAATGCAGAAACGATGAAGAAATTTATTATAATCGCTTAGAGAGGAAAAACGTATAATTAGAAATATGCAAAGAGAACGAAGTTGAGTTTATGGATTAACTTTAAAAAAATGTTTCTTGTCTTCGGAGTTTTTTATAATAAGAAAATTTTGATCTGTTGTAACAGTTAAATTTTGACTTTGAGCTATAGTTCGGCCAAAAACAATGGTAATAGCTTAAAGTTCCTAATTTTGGAGGTTTTGCTGGCTCAAATTCGTGTCTTAACAATTCGTCGTTCTACGCTGCATCCGTCAACTATCGTTACAATACGTTTCACTGCTTTGCTCAGTCTAGCTACATGTTTCATCATGTCGCTATTCAATCTTCCCAATTTTTTAACTTTTAGAGTATGTTCATTTCAATGTTTTTGCTTCATACTAACAGAAATCTTAACAGTACGTTTTTTACAACGTTTCAAATAACTATTTATTATCAAGCTGTTTAAGGTTGCTTAAAAATATTAATGTTTCTATGAAATTACAATCAATAGTATCTAACTGAAGTGTGAAATTTTAGTGAGTAAATGATTAAAGGTTGTAAAGACATCACCAGAGTTATTCCTTCCATGCTTAGTGAAATATTCCAAGAATTCATCATTATACAGCAAGTTTAACGATGATTACTTTGATCACTCACAGCATGATGATGAGCATCCGGTTTACATGCTTGTCGCATCAGAAGGAAATTGCATGAAGCTCAAGGTACTTCTGCATAATCATAGTACTATTTACTAATTATTCTACGAAGGATGTGTAAAACCTTATTACTATAAAAATTAAAAGTAATTGAAGAACAAGGACAGATAGAACATTTTCATTATAATTCATAATGAAATTGAAATGATATCGAATTCCAGTTATATAGGTAAATTTCTCTTTTGTTTTATCATCATGAGAATTAAGATGAATTGTTTTCTTAGTTAAATTATCGATCCTTAAGAAATTGAAGAAAGTTTTAACTACAGTGGAACTCTAAAACTAGCAATTTATGATCAAAATGTTTTTTGAAATATGTAACCAAAGTAAATGATTTCAATAATTCGTTTAATCACTTATGGAATTAGTTCATAAGCATCATTTAAGAATGTAAAGCGTAAGCCAGATGTTGCTGTTGAAAGCACTGAGAAAATTTTATTAATTCTACAAGACATTTTGTTGCATTTTTCACATCATATTTGAAGAAAAAAGGATCCAAAATTTAATCAATTTTTAATGATATCTTTTTTTAAACAAATATTTGTCGATAAGTGATATGTCGATACGTTTCAGTTAGCATTTTGGTCAAATGGAATACTTTTCAAGGTAGTTCCTTGCTTGCTGTTAACTGTATCAATTATTGTACTGCTAAAAGTGATCGCCGATTTGTCACGTAAAAGACGAACTCTTGCACAGGTTGAATTCATTCACAATCCGAAAGCTTTCTTTCTTTTTTAAATAATTTTAAAACATAATATCTTACTAATAATAAGCAAATTAGAATTAAATGAAACCAAATTTTGAGGAATCTTATCAGTTAATCTTATCAACCGATTAGGAAATTATTTTTGCATGTTTTTTTCTTCTTTTCAAATATTTTAATTCACAGCATTTGAATATTTGGATGACATTACTGGATTTGATTAATTAAAGAACAGTTATAAAGTGATGGGTAATTACCTAGACATTACAAACCCAGTAGTCTAACCAGCACCGATTTACTAATTAATTAAATAATATTTTCCTTTACAAATTACAATGATATTATATCAAATAAACCAAATAATATTATATCAAATAAGCATTATTGACTTACAAAAAAAAGTTTTTCATACAGTAATTGAGAACACACTGGTATTTAATTCATTAGTAAATAAGATGCGATGTAATCTATTGCAAAAACCAACACGAATTATTTTTCAAAGTATGCAACTTCAGTCGAACTTGCATGTTTATTATAATTCGTTGGGTTATTCAGTATTACTACTCATATATTTAAATAATATTAAATCAAATAAGCATTAATTAATAAATTATTCGAAATCTCCCGGATGAGTCTCATCGTTTCCCTACTTGATAAAGCTTCGAGATATACTCGATCACAAATGTCATTTCTATCCGATTAAACATTGCGATGCTCTCGATTATTTGTGATGATAGATATAGGCTATCACAGAAAGAAAAACGACATCATATCAATTATTAAAATGTAAAAGCTTTCTAGAGAATACATTAAATCTATTTCCTTTCAACTAATTATCACATGTTAACAAAATGCAACTTGATAGCTAATGAAAAGGAAGATACCGAAAGACCACACAACACCGATGCTTGTAGCTGTTCTTTCAATATTTCTTATCACGGAGCTACCACAAGGTGTTATGAATGTATTGACGGGCATTTTCACTGGTGAAACTTTTCATCAAAAAGTAAATAATTTATTTGTGATAAAATTTTTTATTTTTTTTTTAAATCAAACATTAAAAATAACAATAAGATTAGAGCTTGCTTGTGTAACATTTAGTACTGCTCTTCGAGAACAAGAAATGTCTAAACAAAGAGAACGATTTTTAGTCGTTTCAAAATTTTTGGTATTTTCTGGTTTTTTTTCTACACTTTTCTTATATAAGTTACTTATGAATTACTACGATAGGATTATAAGGAATAATAAAATATATATTTGTATATACAGGTTTACTTACCCTTGGGTGATTTTATGGATCTTTTGTCACTAATCAATTCTGCCGTTAATTTTTTAATATATTGCACAATGAATAAACGCTTTCGTGCTACTTTTCTCCAGTTGTTTTGCGATTTTTTTACTGATCGCAAGATTTTAAGGTATATATTATCAATCTAAAATAAACGTGTATGAAATGTTACAAATTCGAATTAGTAAAAAATTTTCATACAAATTACAGCAATCTACCAAGTTATAATAAATGCTTGATTAATGGAATTTTAAACATACAAGCTGCAAATTATTCTTCAAGTACGATAGTTTGTCCAATGCTTTCAAGTATGACAGTCTGCTTTAATTCCTAAAGCATGAGAGTCTATTTAATTCCTGATAAAGAAACTGAATTAAAGCTATCAATTTAGAGTTAAAAAAAAAATTCTAGAGTAATAGAAGATTACAGCCGTATGGAATATGCTTACGATCCGACAGGACGACGTAATCGAAGTGCCGACATATGTGGGACCGAACAGGTATAATTTATTTCAGAGAAATGAAAAAATAACATGAAGAAAGAAGAAATTACTAAAGTTATTCAAAATTCCGTTATAAAATTACATGGAATGTATATTATTTTCCATGCAGATTAAATAAGATATTTATTAATCAATGATAAAAACAATCGGCAATTTCATTAAAATCAAATAACAAAAATGAGAGAAACTAACATTTGAATATGAAATTAGAAGATGAATTAATAAAGCAAATAATAAAGATGCATAAAATTAGCAAACTTTTTCAGCTTATGCTAACATCATATAACCGTCCAAGCGCTACATCACTTTTTAATAGCGTATCATTGGTACGAGAAGAGCCGTTAAAGAATCATAAGAAATTTATGGGCAACCTGTTAACTGTTGAAATCAATTACAGTAGAGAAATAACTATTACGAGTAAACAGGTAAGTTATCATCATTAACCTATTGCATGTATTCTTTTCACTCAACATTTTTTTCGCAATCTCTGCTTTCATTATTTCAATTCTTTTCAATTTCAAGGACAAAGAAACTTCATTTTTATTTTATTTCATTCGTTACAGGAAGACAGTGAAGAATAAAAAGTGTTTTTGATGAAAAATCGTTAAAGTGATATCATCTTAATTTGAAGAAAGAGGAAAGAATCGTCGATAATCGATTGATCATCATCCTGTCATCCCAATCATCAGTGATATATGATATTATTATGCATACCTCAATCCCTTTATTGTCCAAAATTTTGCTACAGTGATTTATTCTATAATCTTAATAATAGGTTCTTTCAACTCAACTCTTTAAGCCTATTTTTGGCTGAAACATTTCTGAGGAGTACAATATCCCGGGATAAAAGTAAATCACTGATACTGATACTGATAAGATAATGATCTAAGATGGCTTTTTTTATATGCAATATGGGAATGATGCACTAATTAATTTGCAAGATTATCTGAAATTTCAATCTAATTTTTTGGAATATAATCCTTATTTTTCTTTCAAAACAATTGCAAAACTTTAACAACACTTTCTTATTCTAGCAATATAAAATCAAAAGTAGAGATTGGAATAATATAGAATGAGGAAGGAAAGGAAATGAGAAAAAGAAAAAGAAAGAGCGATTAATACTTCATGAAGTAATGTTTTCAGAAATGCCATGAGGCTATTCTGGCTAAAAAAGACAAACAAAAATCACTAAATAACTTATATGTATATCTATTGAAAGTTCTAGAAGTGAAATGAAAAAAAAATTTAAACATTCAAACAATAATTTCAATAAAAAGTCTCATTTCAAAATTTCTCTCTCCTCACCTGTCATCCATTTTCAGATTTTATAAAAAACAAAAATTCCCCAAACATTAAACTACTGATAATAAAAAAACTGGCCATAAAAATCTCATCCAAGCAATTAACTTACGTCTTATATCTCATAACACTTTTCTTACTTAAAAAATAAACCTAACCATTAGCTTCTTAGACTATCTGTCATTTTCATTAGCGACTTGCGTAGCGAAGGTATAAACTTTCTTGTCTCGAAATTTCACACATTGATTTCTTCGTTAGAGTTCATCTTCTAAGAATACGAACTATCCTGGACAAGATCAGATCTAATTTCTTCCCATCCAAGGAATCACTCTTCCCAAGCATTTTCTGATCTCCCAATAGCTATACAAGATTAGATCTGATTTCTTCCCAACCAGAGAATCACTCTTCCCAAGCATTTTCTGATCTCCCAATAGCTATACAAGATTAGATCTGATTTCTTCCCAACCAAAGAATCACTCTTCCCGAGCATTTTCTGATCTCCCGATAGCTAGACAAGATCAGATCTAATTTCTTCCCAACCAGGGAATCACTCTTCCCAAGCATTTTTTGATGGCTACTATCGCTTCATTTAAATGGAGTAGTGGTAGTGTGCTCAGCGCAAAAAAACTGCAATAAGTTCGACGAAGTGCCCATGAAGTGAAATAGAATGACAAGCATATAGCTGATATTACCTGATGTAAGGACTGTTTTCTGAGGCGCACATATTCTTTAGTTTTGAAGGGATTCCTGAATTTGAATTCCAAAATTGAGACAAGAATGACTAGCACAGGATGTCATCCTTGTGAAATTGTTTTATAAGTTGCAATATAAAATCAATTTGGTAAAAGTTTAATTGTCCTTACATACTACCATTTAAATGCTTCAATTTTTTAAACTGAACTCTGAACAGAAACATTGTTAAGGAACTGCAAAAATTTTCATAGCAATAATAACAGCAACAATAGCAACAGTTTATTTATAAAATATTGTAGCAATTTATAGATTTAATTGCAACTAGAATTTTAAGTTATACATTAAAGCCATAAAAGGTTTTCTGAAATTGTCACTACTTCTTGGTGTGCATTGCCTATATCAGTTAATGAGGGTGATGAGAGGGAAAAATTACATCAGCAAGAAATATTTCCTCAGATAATTTCAAAGAATGAAATAAAAATTTCATTCTGGAAACAATTCTTTAGGATTCATAATCCCTTTTGGATCCAAAGCTTTCTTGATGGCAATCATCGTCTTTACTGCCACCTCACCACATTCATTCTCGAAGTATTTTCTTTTACTGATTCCGATTTCATGTTCATCTGTACATGAACCACCTAATGCTAATGCATGCCTAAAATGAACTTTACTGAACATAAATTCATTATCAGATTATGACAATAATTCAAAACAGTAATTAAATACTATAAAATCCATTATTCCATTATTCAGTTTTTTTTATTTTTTTATTTCCCGTTTTTTTTACTACCAAAAAACAGATGTGATGTGAATCAAAATGATATGAATCAAAACTAAATTTCTCAAACACTTCAAATACACTATCTCCACACAAATATTATGAAATAATTATTACGAATTAAAATAACTTGCTATACCATATCCTCATAATTCTCTCAAAAATAAGCTATAAAATATATAAAGCATAGATTTTTTAAAAAAATACTTGATAATACGACTTGATAACTCTTGAATGATTTTCATCTCTTCCTGGTTTGATTCGTCAACTAGAAAGATGCAATGAAAGCTGCCATCACCAACATGACCCACTAGTGCTCCTAAATATATAATTAGTAAATAATTAGAAAATGAAACTAAACAATACTATTGTTTTCAATACAAAACTACTTCGAAGGAAGGAGATTGAAAGCTAAATTTATTCGGACGAAACAGAAAGCAGTAAGATGACTATAATCATTCAAATCTCAAATTCTCTATTTTTCTTCACAATGTGCAAAAAAGCGCTTTTTCAACATTCCTAACCTTCACGTATAAAATTAAACATAGTAACATGAACAGTCTACCACCAAACATAATCACCGAAATAAAAAAAACCAAACCAAAAATGCCAGATTCGTCAATATCCTTCCTTATTTCTACTATGCCTTTAGTCAACGCAGACGTAGGAAAAGAAAAGTGTATTGTAAAACCCTGAAATGACTTCAGTAGAATTCATACGAACAATAACTGAGAATGACAGTTGAACATCAACATTAATATGATTTGAAGTAATCTTGTCATATCTTCTTCTTCCTTATACAAAAAAGTAGCTTTCCCATTGCATTATGTACCTATATTTTTTAAATTATGTAATAATAATATGGATTTTTAAACAGAACAACTAGTTTTTCCGGGTTCACTAGGCATTTTTCATTAAAACAGATTTTTCGAAGAAAATCAAAAATGAGCAAGTTATAAACAATGGGTAGCAGAAACTTTTGAAAAAATGATAACTTTTATAAGTATTTAAACTTAGTTTTTTAACAGCAAATTTTTTAACTTAACAGTTAAAATTAGAAGCAAAATAAAGAAATCTGAGAACATACCTTATTATTATTTTTCTCTGATAAAAGAGCATAATAGGCAGAATGGAGCGAAGTCCAAATTTTTTTCTGCTCCTCAGGCGCATGGCACCATGTAAATTCTCTTCCATCGTTACCAGCGAATATTTCTTCTATCAAAAAAATGATGTTTAACATCTTTTACGTTACTAAGTACGAGAGCCAGTCAACTAAATCTAATCAGCGGTAAAAACCTGCCGAACCACTTTTTCTGACTACTTTTTAGGGATGTAATTTTTCGATTTAAAAAATTACGCATCATTAATGAATGCTCTATCTCAATAATTTTAATAAGTGTTAACTATAAATTGTGAGCTAGTCATTATTACCACGAAAGAAGTGAGAAATTTGAAGAATTACCAATGAGGGTAGCCTGTTCAGCCACTTCCGCTTCGGAATTACCGTGAAGTTCCAAAAAAACAGTGGGTGATTCAACAAGTGTTAATTTATTATAACGATTACAGGCCGCCACTGTAGCAGCATCCAGAAAATCTGCAGGATTTCATGAAATCATACTAAAAGCATTAGAGATACTACAAAAAGTAAAATCGAAAAGATGAAAATCGTGGAAAATTTTTGAAGACGAAAGCTACAGTTAGTGATAACATTGTCTGGTCTCTTAAATGAAAAGAAGTTCTTACTTGAATCCAAAGCAATTTCGTGGATAAAAATTTAGAACCAAATTAACATAAAAGTGATGGGTCTAGAAGAATTGTACGATAAAATAAGGTAAATTATTAAGATACCTATTTTTGCAGTTGGTACTGAACATTGCAAGGTAGCAACAACCGCTTCAATAGCTTTGTCTACGGTTCGAAATGGGCAAATTGCAACACTACATACTGCTGGCCTTGCATACAACTGCACCGTTGCCTGCGTTATCACTCCCAGTGTACCTTTAGAGCCCACAAATAGCTTCGACAAGTTATAACCTGCTACCCACTTCCTGATAATTATAAGTTATATAAATCAACTTTTGTTTAATCCAACCATTAATGCTACGAACTGATAGGGTACAGCAGTATCGAAATGCATTCACCCTTCTCGGCTATAATTACTATGAAATACAAGCCTTTAAATTTATCATTTATTTCTTTTTAAACAATACAAAAAAACATTTTTCAAAACACTAAAAAATTAATAAGAATAAAGCTCACCTTGGCCGTCGATCTTTCCCAGCTGTGTACAGTATATCACCATTGGCAAGCACAACCTGTGACAAAACCAAATTGGTATTATTAATGGAAAAAATCTATTTAGCTGATAAAATGTAAAAGGTGCACATGGAAAGGTACCTCCAAGTTCAAAATATTCTGTCCCATAGTACCATACCGCACTGTATTTGTACCACTTGCACTCGTAGCAGCCATACCACATATGGAAGCACCGGCACCTACATCTGCAATTTTAACGCTCATTTCAAAGTATGCGCAAAAAATTAACATCAACTTCCTTCTAAGTCCAGTAACTCGATAACTTGGTGCAAACATACCTCCAGGAAACCAGAGACCTGTAGTGTGTAGATGCTGATTCAGTGTCTCGTGTGTAACGCCTGGTTCAATAGTACAATTGAAATCACTCGTGTTTACTTCCACGATTTTATCCATTGACATCAAATCCATGAATACACCTCCCTGAAAAACTATCCGAAAAATCAAACCCTAAAAAGAAGATATATTTAGAAATTAGTCTAAAATAATGATCATCGACTAAATCATTTCTGGTAAAGTAAACAGAAATCAAGAATTGTAAAAAATAAGAAAATGAAATAAAAAGAAACAATAAACCTCGAGCGTATTAACAAAACCATCTAAACCAGTGGTTGTACTAAAGGGTACTACTGGAATACTATCCGAATTGCACATCTTCAGCACGGAACTAACTTGGCTAACATCTTTGGGTACCACAATCACATCTTGAGTTCTACCTCTGAAATTTTGTTTTACATGAATTAATTAATAAAGAAAGTCTTGTTTGAGAAAAACAATGAAACATTCTGTGGATAAAAGTGGATTCTGTAATATAATGAACTATCGTCAAAGTTAAATTAGTGATCCACGATGTCAAAAAACAGAACCACACAATAAGCCATGCTATACAATGCGATCAACGAATTGTTTGAATGAACTTTAAATTCAAACCTTAAATAAATATATCCTAATCTTGTAAGAAACAAGAAACAAAAAGAGTGTTATGCAGAAAAATTAAAAATTTGAAAACGTACCTGCGACGCCTCCAACCATGCAAATTTTCATCTTCTCCTGCACTTGTTACTTTAACAGCTTCTTTACCCAAAACACGCTCTAATTGTGAAATAAAAGGTTGACTCACCTGAAATGACGAGATAAATACACCTTAATTTAGGGATGTGAAGTGAAGAATCAAATCCTATACTAGTTTATTTTAAGTTACTAAAGCTTTAAGTACTTTTCAATTTCTGAACTGCTAGTTTGGCTATAACAAGTTTTACTTCACTATTAAGAAGCAATGGACAATGACCCAAACTTCAGCGATTTATCATTCAATTTCTTTATTTTTTATTTTGTCCAAAGGAAAATAGCAGAATCATTTTAAATTACGGAAAAAATTTTTCCATATTGGAAACTGGAAAAAATTCACTTTTCTAAGGATTAATTTGTAATAAAACATCACCTTGCTGAGTAGACGACGACTCAGGAACATAATTTCTAGCACTATAACTTGAGGATATCCTGGTCAGTCAGGCTCGAAACATTGCCATTCCTAATATGTTTCCTATTTAAATTATATATTATTCAAGTATACACGATGCAATTAAAATTATTAGAATCACGAAAACCCAAATGTGCAATAAAACAAAGAATATCTAAATTAATTTCTAATTTTCATTTGCTATTTAACTAAATACAGCAAAGAATCATGCTCATCTCTAAAGCTTCAAATTTAAGCAACTGTAATCATTTTGAGGAAATTAGTAATCGAAAGGAGAAAATAACATTTTAAGGCCCTGCAACTCGTCCAATCATTGGATTTCAAATTTTTTGCGAAATTTTTGAAATTTTTTGCTATAAATTTATAGCAAAAAAATTCGCCAAAAACATTTTCGTGGTCAACAATTAAAGATATTTCCTTTGTTTTTAGCAACACAGCAATAAAAGTAATTGTTCGTCCAGTAAAATAAATATCATCAGATTTGACGTGGAACTTTTTGTAATAATTTATTATAAAAAAAAATTTAGCAATAGAAAGATGCTTAAAAATATGAAATTTGACGAAAACCGAAATAAAAGACAAATGTATAGATTAGTTTACAGTTGACTTTTTTATCAATTTACAACCGTAACATTAAACGGAACTGAAAGGACAGATGCAAGCATTTGGGAAGGTATTATTATGCATTGGTAAAATGAAAAAAATTTATGATATTTCTTTACCAACGATCTAGATTCATTTTTATTGAAATAACTCTTAAAACTCAACTTTAAATACCAATAATTATACTCCATATGAAGAAATCAACTGTTGAGAATTTTGATTTAAATGATTAGAAAGTACATTTGCCAAGTTGAGTTAGAATTTTTAAACCCATAATATCATGAATAATTTCTACCAATTTTCATATTTCATTTTAGTCTTCAATTGCTAAAAAGAAGCGACTTTTGATATTGCTTTGAAGATGTACAGATGAAACAATAAAAATCGAAACAAACTATTATAAATGATCAACTTCTTCCTAAAGAAGAGATAATAACGACAACTAAGGATCACCAAACAACGGGAACCAAGATCCGTAGTATTCTTTCATCTGATAATAGTTTCGCTTCAACTTTTTTATAATCTACCTTTACTGGAAAATAAATATCCACGATTGTTTGCTGCTGATCAAGAATTATTAACAAGTGATCATCGTTCATACGAATATTTAACCTAAAAATGTAGTAGAATGGTTTGTATAAGTCATAAGACAGAAGCAATAATAATTCAAACTAGCGTTTAAATAACGATTTTGTTATTTTATGAATAATATACTGCCATTATAAAATTTATAACTATAGAAGATATCCAACTGAATAAATCATAACAACCTGTCAATATTTTTTATCGGTGGTTCTACATTAGTAAGCTTTAAGTTTACTTCCAGCTGTTTGCCATTTCGAAGAACAACCAGACAATTTTTTGGAAGACAATATTGCTGCAATTTTTCCGTAAATTAAATTTCGCCCGAATAAACATTAAACATTCAGTTCAGAACTTTTCACAAATACTGATGCTGAGTTTTTCAATTTTTTTAGTCACTGATTAATCAAAACCATGAAGTTCCTCAGATTCATTAATAATAAAACTGAAGAAATGAGGAAAGTAAGAATTTTTGCAAAAAGTTCTCTGTTCCTGCAGTAACTACTAGTTTCAATAATACAGTAAACAAAAGGTACAGCACTCTACTGTTTTAATTCAAGCAAAGGAAAGACAATACATGTCTGGAAATATAAAAGGTAATGAAGAACTCAGTACCTCATGGATCGGTTCTTCTGATTGTTTTACTGATTCTATTTCACTTATAAATGCCTCGTGTGGTTTTTTTCGTATTCTCTGAGCACTCAAATCGCCCATACACTTCCGGTTTTTTAACTTAATTGCTCCCTGAATATGTAAAGACTAATAAATTATGCAAGATTAACTACACACTGAAAAAATTTCTAGTGAATAGCATGATTACAGTGATGCAATCTCAGTAGCATATTTTTGATACTGAGGAGAATCAGTATGAATGGAACTCAAAACCAAACATACCTTTACATCTATTTTAATACCATGTTTCTTCTCAATTGCTTCTGATACAACCAGCAGCAATAATTGCCGGAAGAATTCACTCTTTTCAAGCTGCGTCAAATAAAATGCAGAATTGATGATTACATCGATCTAAAACACACACAACGTTGAAAATAAAATCTGGACTCAAAGCATCATTAGCAGCCTTAATATGAAGGAACAAATATGAAAGAGGCCAATTATAAGTAAATAAAATAAGCCTGAGACCACTGTATGAGTGAAATAAAGCATGGATTTAAAATACGCATGTGATACCTGCTTCCAATTATGAAATGAGCATCACCTTTACAGAATTTTCTCCTTTTCTATCTAAAACCACTTCAACATCGCCAACACATAACGGTATACGATACCTTGAAGGATCATTTGAATCCAACACCTGCGCAACTTCGTCCTGAAATTTCTCTTAGAAAGTGGCTTCATCAAAAAATAGTATCAATCGTTTATTGAAAATCGAGAATGATACTAACATTTATCGATTACAATTGATTATTTCCCTGTACACTGGAATCACTTCTCCAAAAAAAAACAAGTGGAAATAACATTCGACTACATTTACAGGACTTAAAATCTTTTATTAAAATAGAATAATTACCAAACGTCATTTGTATTATTAACAATTCATCAGAAAGGAACAGAAACATACCTCACTGAGATCCTCTGGAGGGGGTAATTGTGCGCAATGACAAATATTTAAAAAAAGTTTACATTTCTCTTTCACCAATAATGTGCGACAAGTAGAATCTACCTTAAAAAAAGGAACATCAATGTTGGAGTTATTATAAGGCTATTGATGTAATAAGTCTCAATCAACACTAATGTGCAAAATCAGTTACAGTGTAATCACAGATTCCATACATTAACCTTTAAATTATAATCCTGTAAATAAGAACTTAGCATATCAATAGTTCATCATACTCCACTAATAAATTAACCAAACAATTAAAATAAAACCGTACTTCTTTGAATTTTACAACATAACCAGGTGTTGGATGCACAAGCCATACATCTTCCGCATTCATATTTGCAATTGCTTCATTCAATTCACTTCTATTAATCATTAATTTTTATCTTCTTTATGTACCTTTTGAAGTCGAAAATTTTGTTCGATGAATCTGTAGCAAAAGAAAAAAAAATGATAAAACCCCGAATATCAAAATCTACCACAGCTTTTCATTACCATACAGTGAAGCGATACTTCAGCACACACATGATTTGAATCTCCAGAAAAAAAAAATCACATCCGTAAATTGAATATGCGAAGAAGCCATCAAATTAAGGCTTTAGTTCTCAATTACACGTTGTTAAAATAGTTCATAAATATCCCTAGTATCCAGGAAAAAAGAAAAAGAAAACAAAAATATGTATTTTTGCTTCTTCGAATACGGATGAATACGGCAAAGCATTTTTAAATACCAAAGCACGAAAATGAACAATTTTTATTAATTTATACAAATTATGTTGTTTACCATCAATAAAACCAATTCAAAAAAGATTGAAATATAAAATAACCGTACAGGTTCTATTCAATAGTTGCCTAGAATGATCCATTATTAATTATATGGTAGCGAATAGTATTCAGGAATCGAACGAAAAAAAAAGTATGCATGCACACAAAATGATAGACATCGTCCATCTATTATTCACATATTTACTTTTGTACTTGTTACTAATATATTTACTTTTTTTGCCTAAAGGTAAGATTGAAATTTACTCCATGATCAAGTAGAACCCAAACAGTATATCCCCCGACTAATGATTGATGCACCGATTAGCTAAAACATTACATAATACAAAATAAAGAGAATAAATTCATACAGAAATAAAATTACAGAAACAGCCAGTAATCCGTAGCAATTCTAAATTAATAAACTTTAAAAAATCGCAAGAAGAGCAAAAACACAATATAACAAGGCACATGGATATGCAACGAGCAATCGCTGTCCATCCAAAGATAATGTCGTGATAAATAGTTTAGATGAAGCAACACTGCACCATATTACTGCCGCACTTGCAATTAAGTAGCCCAACACACCCTATAAACATGAAATAATTAAATTAAAAAACTACTTTACGGAAAAATTAACATTTCGATCTTTCATTATGTCTTTAATGAACTGAAGATAACATCAATTAACCAAAGACTTATTTTTCTGAAATTATGCACTTATGTGATATCGAAATTAAGTGATACCTGAAAAGAGAAGACTGCAGCTATCATACTTAAAATAGCCATAGGTAGTAAACAATATCCAAGAACGCTAGCAGTACAGGTAAACGAAATTACATTATCAGCAGCCATTAAATTCAGCAAAACGTATATTCCGACACATCCCAGAGCACCGATTCCATAAATATATCCAAACTGAATCTAAAATTCCTGTATTAAATAATACACTAAATAAAGTATTCAAACTCCTTATTTTACTGACTTATAAAAGTTCTACTTCTTTTCACCGATGGCTCTTCTGCTGCATCTTAACCACGGTAATGAATAACGACAAATTAAAGATACTCTGAAAATATATGACCAATGTACAGTTGAAGACAGAATGAGTTCTACACTTCAAACTATGTTATTCCTCATCAGAGAAAGCAATGATTAAAAACTCCTCAAAAAAAAAAAAAAAAGGAAACAAAACACAAGCAAATTAGCTAAGTTAGTAATTCAGATAATAAATTTCTCACAAAAATTTAACTAAGTGAATTTAAATTATCAATATCAAAACCCAAACAATAATACTGGTCCATATAAATTTGAAAAATATAAATACTTTTTTATGATTCATAACTGACCTTTCCGTGAAGCAACAAAGCAGCACCAAATAAAAGACAAAACACAAGCGGACCGGCTAAATCTTGATCAGCAATCACCTGAAAAACATGACATACTATCCTGAAAGTGTAAATGAAATGACTTACAACTTGCAAACTCACCAACCTAACATCATACTTTTAGCAGAGCTAGCCATAGTTCCAATACATGCATTCCCTCAAACCACGCAGACAGTAAGGATTATAAGAGATATCTAGAATATACTAGATAATATAATAAAATGGAGCTTACATCGGGTGCCACAGAGCCAACGGGATTCAGCACGGCAAATGTTTTCTGCTTAATGTGACCAAAATTGATGCCAAGCTCTTCCAACAATGGTGGCTCGTTCTCGAAATCATTGGTAAGCGGAGCTGAAGCAGAAAGCAAATGGGGAAATTGTCGAAATAAAAAAATGTCTTTTCTGTTGAAAAAATTGCAGACAACTATTAATAATCTTTAGCGTACTACGTACGGACTAGAATGATAAAGAAGGAAATACCTTGTAACTGGGATGGGATGAAGTACTGACCATTATACATTTCTGTATTCTGCACCGGCTGCTGTTGATAATGCTCATAATAGATTGAACCTATAGAAAACATTTTGGCAAAATTTTTTCAGAAAAAGCAAAGCAGCACAAAGTTAGCCATAAATACACAAAAGTTTTCGGTTCTTGTTTATTCTTCTCAAACTTCGAAATTTCATGTATCAAAAGCCAATTCACTTCATGCTTAAACTAAGTAACTTCGTTCACTCATCATATTGCCGTGAAGTACACGATAGAATTACAGCATGTCAAAAATGCTATCCGCCTTTATTGCTCTGCGAAAAATTTTTTAATGTTATCGCTTTTTTCATTGAATTATTGTTGACATAAAACTTTAGCACAGAAAATTATATTTTCCTCTTTCTCTCAATATGATGGTCACTTTCTAGAAGAGATTTGCAAAGAACATGCAAACTAAAATAAGTTAATGTTGCCAATTCCGATTCAGTAAAAATCATTGAGTCTGAAATACAATACATTTATGAACAGACTAAAAGTCTAACCTTGTGGAACTGATGACTGTTGTTGGCTATTATTATATTGTCCCCAACCACTGCTTGCTTCACCACTGTACCAATTGTTCTGTTGATTATCACCATTGATCCAGTAATGAGACATCACTTTTCCAACTTGCAAACATTCTTCTTATTTAATCTTATAGTAATAAATAAATTAAATATATTCGGAACATTTTTAAGTCTTAACTCTGTCAAGGATCTATGTATCTTAGATACTATCGAGAGTAAGGAAACATATAATTTACACATAAAATGTTAATAAATTAGCAAATTAAAGCATGGAAAATTTAAAACAATGCGCCGTTTAATTCAAATCTATGTATCACGTTGTAACGTTACGCATTTGACGTGCATCACGTATGCATACATATCACCAAGAAAATTAAAAAGAAGAGATCACCAAGAAAAAAAAATTAAAAAAAAAGCAAATCGTAATAATTCACTGTTTAGAAACCAAATCGTCTTTCACAAAATGCGTAATTGGGTATGGTGTTGATTGCATTCATGGTTTGTTGCATACAACAGAGGTGAAATACGCTTCTAATTGAAACGTGGTGTCACGCGTAAGGGTCCTTAGTAGGGAGAGTAGCCGCGAGTTAGTGAATGAGACAGCGGGAAAACGTTACAAGAACGTCATTTTCATGCTTTTCTCGTGAATTGAAAGAAAGAAACGACGTTCATTCTCTGAGTAGTCCTAAGTTATGACGGAGTGTGAAAGGTGTATGTTTGAGATAATAGGGGATTAGGTTACACGTAATGCACACGTAAGTGTGTAATTACACGTAGATGTGTAATTAAATATGGACATATTTGTTATCAGTGTTTGTTTTTTTGTATACTTAAGCAAAAGAATTTATGGGATGATTTGAATAGATGAAATATACATTGTAAAAGGAACTGATATAAAGTTAAATTTGACTCATTACGGTGATGTTCGTTGTAGTATTGTAATTAATTTGTATTGAGATTTACATTTCTATAAATCATTTTCATTTCAGAACAATGAGCAAACATCAGCGTCGAAAAGGAAATGTTCAGGTCACTCTTCTAATTATCATTTTCGATATTTCATTTTAAAGAGTAGGAAATGAAAGAAGAAAAGATATAGCGAGTTTCGGACATAGTATGGACAATTAATTTGCTTAGCTAAGTATTGATAAAATAAAATACTACTTATTATATTAATATTAATGTAATAAAATATTATATTATATTAATATAATAAAACATGAAATAATTCGAAATTTATGAATTTTTGCAGGCAGCAAGTAGTGCCCATGCTGCAGAATTGCTAACTAATTCTGGACATACGCTACAGATTATAACATTTGGTGATTGTGAACCATTTACATTAACCTCATTAGAGAATCGTGATACTGATGAGGACCTGTTTGATGCTAAAATGCAGATCGCTTTAAGAAAAATCACTAAAAAGGATTTACAGACTCGTGAAAAGGTAATACCATTTCCCAATTTTGATTGTAAATATTTTCAAGGCCTATTAGTCATAAAAATTCAAATTTGATGTAATTTTTTTTAAATTTCTTAATGTGTTTTTTTATCAGAAAATTTGGCATCATTTTTAATATTAGTGACAGTGTGCGTATTTATGCCATTTCTATCATTGGTAAATTCAAAATTGATAGTTATAAGGGTGTCAATTAGTTTTTCTTATAGCTGTTTTTTATTATACTCTATTTATCACGGAATAATTTTTTCAGGGACTTAAGGAATTGAGGCGATTGATTAATGAAGTAGTATTCGACGATGTGCGAAAAAGTTTCAAACATTTCGTTGCTCTTTTTTCCAGGCTGGCTCTCGATACAGCGGCAACAGTAAGATCTAATGCAGTTGGTGTCTTGAAAGACTATATTAAAAAGCTGCAAAAAAATTGTGAACCATACCTAAAAAAGGTAGACTTTTCCATAAGAATGTTGTTTTTAATAATGCTTGAATTTTCAGATATTCATCTTCTGGTCTATATCCATAAGAATATACAAATTTATTAGTATACACCTTTCAAGGATTTCACAATTCATTTCATAAACGTAGAATTTTCGGAACTCAATCGTTTTGGCCTTTGAAAGATCTAAATTTGAATAAAAAAAGAAACTCGAAAAATGAAATGAGAGTCATCAACTGCTTTATCAGTCTTTATCAAATAGAAAAACTGATGCATATTTAATGAAACTAATCGAATTTGACATTTTAAGCGGTTTCATCGAGCAATTTTTGTCAAAATAGAAATAAAAATTTTGCAGGTTTTGCCTTATGTAATATTGATGATGTACGATAGTTATTCCCAAGTTGTAAGTGAATCGAAAAGCATGCTAATCGAATGTTTTCCGAATGAGAAATATGATCTTGTCATAGAAACATTCAAAGAACCAGTGTGTGAAATAGCTCTTGGATTTATCAGCGGCAAACATTCGTTGTTGGTTAGGTACCGTTGTTATTATATAATTTCTTTGTTTAAAGAAAAAAGTTCTTAAAAAATTTTCCAGGAGTTGCTTTATATTTTTGCAGCTAGACTTTTCAAAATTCACTTATTATAGTTGTGGAGTAGAAGAGACTGAAGAACAGCGCTTCTTGAGACTTGCTTCACAAAGCTTGCAGTACCTTCATTGGTTTTGTACGCAGTCTCCTAGTGAGAAACAGCTTAATCGAATATTTGAATTTTTCGATAGCCCAGCACACAGACGATTAGTATCATCATCTGCTGAGGTAGTTTTATACTTGTTTTATATCACTCTATTACGGATTGATATTTTATTGGGATTACTTTTCATACAGTTAGCGCTTATTTATTATTTGCATTTATTTCATGCTAACATTTTGACCTTATTCCAGTTGATCTTATATTTTGACCTTATTCCTGCTTGTTTCCTAATCATCACCAATGTGAAAAAAAGGTGAATAGGGATTGTGAATTAGTATTCTAATTTCCGAAGAGTATCCTTATTTACCTTTGAGCTACTTTTGTTCTGTCCTCACAGTGATGATTACTTCAGGTCATTAGTACTACAATGATCTTAGCAAATCGCATAACGACATTACCTAACGGATGGGAGGCAATATTGAAGAGTGCCATACCGACTGCGGCATTAGCCCATCTAGACGATGTCGATAAGAGTGTCGGTCGCGCATCTGCTCTTCTCATTCTTGAAATGACTAAGGCGAACGTATTGGATATTGATAACTCAGTGACACGTCGTATCGTATCACTTATAAAACAGAAGAAAAAGTAAGCATCTGATTTGTTACAAAATTTAGCGTTATGAGCAAGCTGGAAAAATGTGCGGTCAATTATCACACTGTCATTTAAGACACATTGTATCATATCATTCTGCATGCTATTTTATTTTTTTATTCCGAAGTTGCAATATGTCATGTTATAAAGTAAAATATTTGTAATCCGTTTATTGTAGGATGCGAACGGTAAACTACTTGACATTCTTACTGAAAGACTGAATGCCAAAAATTGAAAGAATTAAAGTGTAGATAAATGCAGTAGATAGAAAAAGGAAGTAAATAAATGTTTTATTATTATAGTTTCTGGAACAACATCTCATCAATTTTGGTACCCGTAATAAAAGTCATGCTTGATAAAAAGATGGCAGTGGAAGGTCGAGAGCTGCTGGAAAGAATACTGAATGCTTTTTTTGACGGGTAATTGTTTTTGAGCTTATTAAACCTATTCAACGATTGGTCATCTTATAGTTTAAGATTCACATCTTTTGCAGCTATCACGGGAAGAAGTTACTCTTATTTAGCGCTCAATTATGTAAAATTGTCCATGCAACATTTCTGTGAGGCAAAGTATTGGTGACGGAAATAGTGCATTTCAGGATATTTTGGAATCCGTCGTTTCCGAGTGTTGCTTGGGTAAACACTTTTTCAGAATTTTCGGAGTTTGGGATTTGCTGGGCTATGAATCGATGTGCTAATGATTTGGATGTTATTATGGATGAATTTATTGCAAAGGTTTTTGTTTTTCCGTTAAAAATTTTCTATTTTATTGTATTAACTTACCGTTTCCCTCAAAAGTTTAGATGTGGCTTGCAATGAAGTTTACTCTAAAGTGGAATAATAAGTCACTGGTCAGGAAAATGGTACATTTACCGGAACGCATTATCAGTAAATGGTTCCAAAATTCGCAGATTGCATATCGAATACGTCACCAAATTCAAAATCATCTCTTAGATGAGGTTTTTTTGTTTTACATTTTTCTGTTGGATGTGCATTTCATGAGTGTGTTTTTGAAAAAGAAATCCAAATGTTCCGGTGAATCATTTTTTCAGCTTCCATCGACAGAGGCATTAGTCGAAGAGCTATTTTGTAACAGAGTAGAGCCGATTTCATCAAACTTCGTGATGCAGTTACTCAAACATGCGCATGCTAGCCAGAAATTGGTTTATAATGTGATAGAAAAATGTAATGATGATATGCTAGGTGAAATTAATTCTCAATTTGATCTCTGTCAAGCTATTTCGAGCAAAATTGACTGGGACGATACTGAAGATGCTGCATTGCATATGCTGAAGTTATTAATAGAACTCACCATAAAATTTGGCAAGGAGATCACCGAGTTTTATATGGTATTGTATTTAAAAATACTATTTTATTGAAAATGTGCTGGGAGTTCATTTGTGACGATGCTTTTTTTGTAAATATTGTTCGTTCTTTTCTCTAGGTGCTAGCGAATTACGTTCGAATGCAGAAATAATTTTTTTCTTTTTTACAGAAGTTTCACATAACTAATATAAAGCCTTTTGATTTGATTTCTTCAACTGATAACTAATTTGGAAGGAATCGCTTTAAGCAGCATTCTTTATTCGGTTGTTGAGAATTATCTGATTAGATGAGCTATTATTTCCGCGGTATTTAATACTTCGAAATTAGCAATTCATCTACAATATAAGAATTTTCGTTTGAAAAAGTGAAGTTTTGACAGTGAATTAGATCAAGTTAAAAAATAGTGAAGTTCAGATCAATAAATCATGGTGAGAGTTTTGTATGCATATATTATGAGATTGTAGAGATTATCAGTTGTTGATGCATATTTTCGTTGCAGGCTAATGATGAATTAACATCTGTGCGATTTTTGATTGCTTTTGGGTTATTGAGTAGGGAGAAGTATTCCGCAACACATTTTACGGATGAAGATCTATTACTTGTAAGAGCTATGCGATTTTGTGTTCATCAAGCAGATCTGAAACGTTGGGACATTATTATGGATATCGCTACGTCATTCTCTTGTTTCGAAACCGCTTTGCAGCAAGTAGGTTTTGTTATAGTAACTCATGTAATATCCTTTAAAATGTATGAGGTATTCAACTGTAAGTTAACTACTAATTGTGTTTTACTGATGTCATTAGCGAATTTTTTGATTTTACATGACTGTTAAATGAGTGGTAAATATCTGTTTTCGGATGAAAATAGATTTCTTAGGATTGGAAAAAAGGTAGATACAAAAAATTTGGGCGAAGTGTACATCAAAATAGACACACACACACACGTCTTATGAAATATGAATATAAACGTTTGACGGTTGCAAATGTAAATATTAAGCGAATTTGTGAATTTATATAAGTTTACTGATGTTAAGGTATTGGGAGAGAATCGTCAGGTAGACCAAAAGCTGCTTATAACAGTATTAAATAAGCGAGGACGAGAGGTATTATTTTTTAATATCTTTTTGTTTGATGAATTTCAAAATTCTGCTTTATATTTGAAGTCTTTTTAGCTTTCAAATGTAGAAGCTAGAGTAATAACAGGAATTATCTGAATTATATTTATCAGTAAAAGTTAGTGAAAATTTTTCTTAGTCTATAATACTATAGATTTCTGAATGTTTGCGAGGCGAATTGGTTGATCTTATTGTTGGACAATTTTTCGAATCGGAAGAGCTATCTTCAGGTAGTGATTCTGTGATTATTTGAAAGAATGGAATCGATTGCAAATTTTTATGTTTTCCATATTGAAGTACTGAACAAAAGCATAGTTTGCTTCGATGTAGGCAGTAGGGGGAAGTGAAAATTTTTGTTACATGTTGAAAACATTTTAATTGTGTTATTTGATTATTCAGTCATTCATTCACGGTAGAGCTATGGCAAATAGATTTCAATTCGAGGAACTTGTATATTTCCTTTATATGTAAGTATGCTTTCAGAGGTTATAAACGAAACAGTTAAACTGTTGATTTCATCTGGTGTGGATATGAATTTAGTAGCGCAAACCATTAGCAATAAAATTAAATCAAGCAATCTGCTTCAGTATGAGTATGTTTTATGAATTTTTTTGATATTATCAGATTTTTATAATGTTAATTTAGCAAACACTGAACAGCACCCGAAAATTCTGTAATATTCATTCGCTTTTATTGCATTCTTTAATTACCTTTTTTTAGTTTTTGTGATATTGAAATTGCGACAACATTCGCTGCTTCACTGCCATCATCGTACGCATCTTGTTTTATTGTTAGCTCTTCCGATTTGGCTGATAAGTTAGCCGCTCTCGATAAGAAGGTATTTATTATTAATAATATTAGCACCGTTAAATTGATAATGCATAGTGCTGTCGGAAAAAGCCAAACGAACACTCGGCTAGATGACGCTTAAGTTTTATTATCAAAAACAATTTCCGAACAATTTGAACACTGTTAATCATTCCAAAATTCTTCGGTCTCTTGCGAAATGGAGCATAATTCAATTATATTGTTAAAATCTTAGAATATTTTGAAAAAGTCTTTGGAATCCTAAGAACTAGCCCATTTTTTATCAGCTAATAGATTTTTTCTGCCATTCAAAACTCAAGTATTTCATTGTTTGGAGGATAGCAATAACGCTGTTAACCAGTAGCCAAGCCATAAGAAATTAGCTATAGGATACTGAGATTGATAATATTTTTATTATGGGAGTAAATATATATTTCACATATATATATATGCCATCTTTTCAGTATGGCTTAGAAATAATGACTGCTCAGGAATGTCTTACTTCGTCAATAGTTAAATCGGTGTTCAGTGGAAATGTGGACGATGATTCCACATTGTTATCTGACCTCGGTTATGCTTTATTTTTAATAAGCTATCTAGACACGGCATTTGAAGAACACGTTGAATACTGTGTGGCAAGCTTTCTTTATGTTGTTGCTGTTTCATCATTAGCATCTATAAATGCAATATGCAGCGAGAAGCTCATCGACAAAAGGACAAGCTTAAATAATTTAATCAACAACTTGATTTTGGTTTGTTTATCTCTTCGTTTTTATGATAATTTTTTTCATTATTTATCCAAATATTACTGAGACATTTTTATTTCACTGCACATTGATAGTTATGGCATTGTAAAAGATTATTTCGGGAAATAAGTTAAGAGTCCTGACACCAACTAATTATTCCAGACAAATGAACAATTTAAAGTAAACCTTCTTTCTGAGTGTATCTCATCGATTGCTAACGGAAATGAATCGTTATGCTTGTTCATTGCATTGCGCTCATTAGCTAATAACTTATGCGAGGAAAAGGTTAAAACATTGTTCGAAGATTTCGTAAAGAATTTGGATTCTTTTAACATTGCATTTTGTTCTGCAGCTCTTCGTTTGCAGGGTTTGTTTTTCTTATCAATAGTATCTCATTCCATATTTTTGTAAGTTACTGTCTGTGCATGTAACAAACCGAAATTAAAAATATAAAAGTATTTAAAACCTCTGAATGTAAAATGAATAATTTTCAAACATAAGGTATACATTTCAGAACTATCATTTCCAGGTGTAGAAAATGAGTGTAACGATTATTGTGACCCATTTGTTTCTATGAAATGTTGGACAAGTCGTTTTGAAATAGCATCATCTTTGAAAAATTCGGTCAATTTACTTCAACTCTTTACTCAATTCATAGTAGAGGGACGTTCCACACTCGAGACATATTTGTTTACTTACAAGTGAGTATTAAACTGTTTTTTGCTTTCAAAAATTTTTCCTGTATAAAATAAATACCGCATCTGAAAGTAAATAAACTTTGCTTCCTTACCATTCTCATCCCAGCTCGACTATTTCTGCTTTATTGAGACACTGTACTTTGCTTAGAGTGCAGTAATATTCTGAATACAATGCGGTATAATAGAATATTAAATCATCTATACTTCATCTAGCTTAATTATTTAATGAAAAGATCACTAAACTGCCGTTGAATTATCTTATCTGATGTTGTTCTTTCGATATGGCAGTGCAATGGAGGACGATGAACAAAATATATTCAACTGCGCTCTTCTTCGTTTTCTTGCTAGTTGTTGTCCATATCTGCCGGAAATGGACAACTCAATGCGAGATTTCTTATGCTGTGCATTAATTACATCGCTCGAAGTATGTTGAATGATTCTTTAAACTATGATATAAATTTTTTTGAAAATGTATGAATTTTATGAATCAAATGGACTCTTATTGTAAATTAATCGTACTTTAAATGCAGCAACAGCAATTTATAAAGGGAGATACAAGTAGTGAATATTGATCTTTTTGTTGAGAGATGTAAACTGTTTTTAGGAATCCATTAGTTTTGCCTACATCTAGCTAATGTAAAAATATAAAATGTATTCGTAAAGGCAGTGCAGTAATCCATTGGGGAGGAAAAGGTAATATGTTACTTAAAACGTGAGAAAGTAGATGATGTTGAAAAAATTCGAGCTTGGAGTTTTTATAGTTTAGATTTTGCTGAAATTACTAATTAAAATTCTTGGCTATATATACATATACAGTTTATTTCTCTCGGTTTCAGAGTGCTAATACATTTTGGGGGCAGTGTAAATCACCGTCGTATATGTTGTTCAGCAGCATGTCTGCTAGATTATTCAATGAATGTGCTCAAATCATTGCTAGCGCTAAGGATAATATCGAATTAACTTCTTTCAGACAGGTTTATATTGTTATTCTTCTCCGCTGAATTTTAGGAATATTTGTTGCAATCAGTTTTCAGCTAAATTATTTGCTAAATTATAGGACTTTGTTTAATTCAGGACTGGTTAAACTTTTTCTATCCTGCTGCACAAAATATATTGCTCATATGGTTCTTTGGGCTGTCCACGTGTCAAGAAAATCCTCATCCGATAGCTCTTCAGAACACTCTTTGTCTATCAGTAAATTACATAACAGACGAATTTATTCGAATTGCTTCATTACCGCCTGTTTTCGATGTCGAATTGGATTTCCTCAAGTAACATATATACATATATATATGATTTATGATTTATGTGTATGATTGAAATACCTACGAACAATTCCCGTAAAATGTTAAATCAGTCAAAGAGAACATGAAACGGAAAGTTTTATAATTGAGGATTTGTTTTATACGCTCTTGTCATCTGGATCACTGAAAGAATGGAACAGATGGTGAATCCATGGTTCATCAGGTGTCACAACTGCTTCAAAGAACACATATCATTCAGTCTAGTGCAGAGACTAGAAGGAATGGATGAAATATTAAATCAGTTAAGAGAACTATGGAAATGCACATGCCAAGCTATGTGCTGTGCTGCAAAAAAAATCTTAGAACTTTGAAATGACTCCATTAGTAATTTAATTTTCATGTACTAGTGATTTTAAAAAGTCGGCTAAAGATAAGTACTGACAAAATTGATTTATTCTGTTGATAATTACCGAGTCACTACTTTCAGCTATGATGAACATTTACAGTCGATTGTGATACCTTTGCGTACATTGATCAACTCAGCTTGTCCAGATGTCCAAATTGCTGCTTTAAAAATACTTAAATTGTAAGTTTAGATTTTATTGCGGGAAATGTGAATTTCCTCGTAGTTTTGCCTGAATCAATGGATCTATATGCCATTACTTAAAAACATTAAAAAATTCTTCTTATGCCTTGTAGAGCAATCAACAATATTTATTAACTCATGAAATTATCAATAACAGGGAAATGCTGGCAATACCCTCCGTTTCCGGTCGATTCCGTTTATAAACTATATGCCACGAAAACTTTTTTGCAGAATAACGAAGGACATGCTAAAAATACAAAATATGCGGAACGACGAAAATGATCCGGGAGATGAGAAGCTTCCTTCCACTCATGAGAAACAACTTCCAGTGCCATTTACTAGAATTTTGGATGATGCTGCGATAAGCAATTGCATTTTACCACCGAAATTGCTTATCTGGGACGCTTTTATCAGTTCTTTGAGCCAGTTCGACCTTCTCGAAAGGGTGGCATATTGCAGTGCGATGGGTCCATACATCGATCAAATCATGTCTCAGCTGATTGGCCTTCTTCCGGTTTCTCATCTATTTAAGTTTTTCTAATCACTTTTTTGCCGAATGAGAAAATGGAAGATTGCATACATTGCGAAAATTAGAAGGATGCACATTTGTTACATTTTTAGCTTGAATGATGAATTCTTTCAGGTGTGAATGTTTTCGTGGAAGTTACGGATATTAGCAATCGAGGTATACTCATATGTTACTCATTTTTCTCAGAAAAAATTTAAGAAGAAAAAGATAGACGGAATATAGAGAGTGAAGTTTGAGGAAGTTCATTACCTAGTATTGCAACTTGCACATTTCATTTAATTGCTGATTTTGAGATGGCTTCTAATTTCAATAAAAAAGTTTGGTTGAATTAATTAGCTTCAATCTGCTTTTAGATAAAGTCTTGTATTAATTTATAATGTATTAATGTTTTTATGTAGAATATAAAGCGCAAAGCCATTCATCATTGATTTTTTTTTCAAATCAGCTATAAAACACTTACTGATCAGTCATAGAGCTCACAAGACAAGTGAAATATACATATTTATTTTAGATTACTGGAATGAAATAAGATCATTGCTGTCACGATATGCTTTCCAGTTATTCTGTACCACTTGTAGAGTGTTGCCGGCAATAGTGCGTCAGTGGTATATAAAATTGCCTCGTGGTGCTGCTAATATCTGCAAATCGTTCGTTGTTGTTTTCCATTCCATCGTTGTTTTTTTTTTTTTTTTTCATATTGTATTTGGCGAGATTCTTTAAGAAATGTGGGTTAATGTGATGCTTTTTTAGGTTTGTCACCAAATCAATCACTCCAATGATCTGGAAAACAGAGTGTAGTCAATTTGCATCTTGTAAAATGCCAAATAAATTAAAGGTATTAACAGTGCACTTTTTTATCATGGGATTTTATTAATTTCTTTAGTATTTTCTTAATTTTTATGTGCATCACTAGTACTATCCTACAACTTTATGAAGAATAGAATTTTGGGGTTGGAACTCTGAAAATGCTGAAATTGCGTCAAAATAATTTTATGTGATATTAAATGTATAACAATTGCATTTTTCTACCATTCTTTTTCAAGAGAAAATTTTAGCTCTGCGTACCGTGGAATACAGACCACAGCAATTGAAATGTAATTTGATGCTTGCAGCTTCCTATTCTACTATTCTTTATCAGTTGGCAATTACAGTGGTACCGCTTATAGGACTCATGAAATAATAATCCTTCCAGGTTCGATTGTTACGAGCAGCTCGACAAATTGTAGCAGAATACGACTTGGAAGATTCGACTATGACTCTTACGATAGAATATCCCCCAGATTACCCGCTTAGCATTCCTTTGATCGAGGATGAAAGAGCTATTGTCAATCGGGAAACAAGAAGAAAATGGCTTTTGCAACTTACCATGTTTCTGACTCATCAGGTTTTGTGATTTTATAAATTTTGCACATCATTAGTTTAAACTGAACTACTACTTATTGTTTAAGAAGAAAATTTTTATACTATTTTTATTTTTAAAAATTACTCCGGATTTAATAGGGCTGTAGACATATAAATATTATTTATATCATTGGTTGTGCTATATCGATGTTGTATATTTTTTACCAAGAATTTTTTTGATTTGAGACTGTTCTTGCATAAAAATTGAACTTTATATTAGTTTCTATTGTATTTTTCAATTTTATTATGACGGGTTTGAAAACATTTTGATGAGATGATAGTTGTTGCGTTATTGCAAAATATGTTGTTAAAATCTTCTAAAACTTTCAATTTATTTATGGTTAAAAAGATGCCAGTTGCATTTGTTGAAGATTGGAGAGGATCGCAGACAAAATTGTTTTTTGTTAGAATTGCTGTACAAAATTGCATTGATTCTCATGTTTTGATAGCTGATGATACTGCTTTATACACTGCTATAATTACAGAATGGTTCTATTGTGGATGCAGTATTAATGTGGGCGGGTAACATCGCGAAACATATGGAAGGTTCAGAGGATTGTACCATTTGTATGATGACTGTTCATTCAAGAACCTATCAGTTACCACGAGTACGTTGCAAACAGTGTAAAAAGCGGTTCCATTCTGATTGCCTTGTAAGTTCCTCAAATCGAATTTCCACCTTTTTTTAATATTTCAAGACGAAACATTATGGTAGTAATGTTGTGGGTTTGTTGGGAATAATTTCTTGAAACATTATTATAAGAATGTTAAAACTGAATAAAAGCATATATATATATATATATATATATGGTGAAAAAAGTACCAGTTGGAACTTGAGAAATAGTCACGTACCATAAGTAACCAACAACTCGAACAGTAATAGTCCAGATGTCTCATTAGTATTTCATTGAATTGAAAGATGGGAAGAACTAGTTAAGACTGCAAAAATGAAGTACCCCCTAAAGTTTCGCAGAATTATCCCAAAACAGTTTGCAATAATTTTGAGAAACTTCAGTGAGTACTTAAACGTGAAAATTGCCGCATTATTTGATTTTAAGATCAAACGCAGTATTATGTTATGCCTACAAAATGCACTATCTCTCCATTGTTCATGGAAAGTTATGTTTTACTTTCGTGATAATTTAAGTTATAGCACTCATTAAGTCCGATTCAAATTTATTATTTGCAGTACAAATGGTTCGATTCAAGCAATCAGTCGACATGTCCCTTATGCCGAGCTTCATTTCGTTAGCTTTTTTCCCGACTTATATAGGAAAAAAAAGATGTACTTTGACTATTTCGTTGTGATATATAGTATTTGTGAAATATTTTTTATTTATTCTCTGTTCATTATTTTTTAAAATTAGAATAATCGATAATGAAAAATAGAATATTTGAAATCGAACATAAAACATGAAACGAAGTAAAGCTTTCAATTTCACTATCCTATGTCTATTCGTTCAGTTAGGTAACGCTTATAGGTGATATTTGATGTTTCTTTAATCTAATATAAGCATTATTTGAACTTACTTTTTCCTGACTAAATGCTTATTCGCGTAAACAAAACAGATTTACTTTTTTGCCTGAATGAAAACTATTGATTTATGCAGGTATATAGAAAAAATTTTACAAAATGTATTAAGGAAATTAAACATAATCATTTCTATGAAACTCTGATAGATTTCATCAAAATTACCTTAATTTAATCCAGATTATTCTGTTGTTTTTATGCTTTGGCTCAGTATTGCGAACATCAATGATTGATCATTCAGGTCAATTTATGTTTTTGCTTGTGTAATATAAGAGGAATTTCATTTATTATTTGAATGGAAGAATAAAAAATTATACATTTACGGCATGGATACATCTATGAAAAGTTTTTTATTTACGAGAGGCATGACAGTCTTTCAAGCTGAATTTGGTATTTATGGTTAGGTAAAAATGGAGAAGGGGAAAGGAAGAGGAGTGAAAGATAAAGGAATGTGTGTTGCAAGTGCTGGCGAAAAAATTGGCTAGATTTACTCAAATTTTGATGCCTAATAGGCCTAATATTATACATATATGTATATAATAGGTATATATATATCAAAAATATAATAGGCCTAATAGGCCCCCTCCCCATATTAGTGGGTGGAAATGGAGATATTGATTTTCTTATATAGTGCTAGACACATTTATGATGAACTCGAACAGTAGGACCTTCCTCTAGACCAGAAGAGAGGCGAGAATTGGTAACTAATAATTTATGTCGAGATTAAAAATTGGGAACGTTTAAAAAAACTCATGTTTATGGGACCAGTGGAACTAACACGTCGAGAAACCTTCTCGGCCAGTCACCGTTTGCATAATTTGGGACTAAGTGATAGTGCGAATCAACAATTGTATGGTAAATGTAACAATCTGAATGGTCATGGACATAACTACATTTGGGAAGTAACCCTTCGAGGATTGATCGATCCGAATTCTGGAATGGTGAATAATTTTTCTTGCTAGCAGTAGTTGAATCTGTTTTTCAATTTTGATCTGTATCAAGACTTTAAAAGAATCCGTGATTTGGATCTGTTGGTTATTTGGATAAGGAAAGCTTAATTTGCCTGACTTATTTTAAATAAGAGTTAACATATTTATGAGCATCGGGGAATCTATTTTAGAATCAATATTAGTTATGCTGAAACTTGCAGGTATACAATTTAGCTGATCTGAAGAATGAAATGAAGAGCGTACTGTGCGAGGTGGATCATAAGAATTTGGATAAGGATGTTATTTATTTTAAAAATAATGTAAGTACCACTGAGAATTTGATCGTTTACTTGTGGATTGAGCTGAAAGCGAAAATGAAAAATCCCGACTTGCTTTACAAAATGATTTTGCATGAAACTGAAAAAAATTCGGTTACTTATTATGGATAGAATTTATTTTCATCATAATTATGAGTACAATGTTTTGCATTTTTTTCTGTTTGGCCGTTATCTTCCTTCTATCTTGCTTTCTATAAATTTTGAAAAGTTTGTAAAATGTTGCAAATGATATTTGATATTGTATATGTGTTACTATGATTTGTATCAAAATCTTAATGTTATAATTCCGGTATTTCTCAAATGGCATTATTTGTTTGCATTTGTATTTGTGAATCAATGTATTTAAGGCACCACGATCTTGTCGCTGTTGAATCAACCCTTTCCATTCCCTGTTGAAATTATTCTTCCGATTGATGCACTGTAATTTCTTGTATTTCGCATTGCTTCATCAAAAATGATATATCCTAGGTAGGCATTCCAACACAAACTGTGAAATAATCTGTAGCTACGAATTCATAATATAAATCACCGTAAATTCAGCTGCGCAAAATTTATTGCAGATAAGTGTTGCGCTCAAAATTGAAGCTATAAAAATTCATGTTTCGGCAAAGATTATAATTCAGTTATTTTGATAATTATTGATGCAGGCTATCAAAATTACAACCGTAACTATATGTATGTGTCATTAAAGAAGCTTCAAGACTGATGTACAAAAGCAAAGAGACTTTTCGGTCTGATCACTGCAAACATTTCTTACGCTGTTTTATGACCGTGGCAACTGATAGCTATAGCAAACATTTACTTCTGGAAAAAAAAACATTTGCCTGGCTTCATCCTACTTGCTTTCTTAGACTACCATTTTTAGTTTTGGGAATATCAGCTTCCTACTGTAATAATTCCGGACATTGAACGCGTGAATTTATCCATGAAGTGTTATTTGATAACATTTACAGTAGAGTAGATAAAGTGAAAACTACTTGAATGAAATTATTTGCTAAACTAATTACTTGTTAATTTTTGCACAATATTGGCAAGTTTAGAAGAAAACAAGATGAAAGTAATGCTCAGAAAGAGCAACTGGATGCAAGGAGTATGATTGGGAATTAGCATTTATGGAAATTAATGTAAAGCATGTCGATTCAACATTTATGTAAATGATAAGATGATTACTACTGTAGTTCAACTGTAAAATGCTTAATATCTAAGTGAATAATATATCACTCTAGTATTGGATTATTAGTTGATTTGTCCAGATTTTCCTGTCATGCAACTATTAACAGAATAAAGAGCGCAAGCTTCATTTTCTTTTTCCAGTACTTATGATAATAAGGCAGATAGATACTCCTAGATCCAATTTAACATTAGGTACAAATACAGTATCATTTGATAGCTGATCCCAGTTTTAGCTTATTGCAGTTATCAAAAAAGAAACAAAACAAAAAAGCCATTGAATAACATAAATTTTTAATATGACTATTAATGGTTCAAAATTAAAATATTTACAAGTCTAATCAAAACTGATAAATCAGCAGTCAAAAATTCTTAGCATATCTTGTCTTTCATTACATAACTTTATTACAACGTTAACAAATGATGGACACAAATATTAGGTCTGAAATTGCGGCTGATCCTTTTGTTTATTTGCTATTTACTTGTAATTTCAATCAATATGAGCTAAAATTGCAAATTTCCTCCTTTTTATCGTAATATGAAAGATTGGATAGAATAATGTGCTCATAGAATCCAGCAAAAAAATGATCATCAGAGTTCTTAAAGCACTTATTTTCGAGAACAATAAGAACAATACCTTACTTCATGATAAGCATACTTTAAATAAGTCATGTAAATAAGTCAGATAAGCTGTAAATAAGTCATCCTATTTCAACAAGCGACCGCTTTTTTTGAGAAAACCATAAACATTACAAGTTCAAATGTCTGAAAGTGCATCTAATCGCCTTATCAAGCAAATTAGAATTGATTAGAGAAGTGAATATGAATATTTCACTTACTATTGAATCAATGCAATCATTCATTCCATCCAGTCACATTCAGCTTTTTATCATTTCGAAGGTTCCTTTTACTTTGGCAAATGTTTTGTTTGTCGGAAGGTGATGAAATGAATTAATTAGCACTAAAATTTATTAATCAGTTCCAAAACAATTCCAAAAATTCTAAAATCTAAGAATATTTCATATCAAATTATCATCATCCTATCGTCATTTATAGTAATTTTACAGCACAAGATGGATTTAAGCGGAAATATGATGGTACAGAAAATATTTATCAATCAAGTTATAGTCGTGATATTGTTAAGTTTCCATGCAATTACATTAATTGTCGTAATCTTTACATTACTGCAATTTTCATATCTTACTCTATTTGTATCACTTTACGTTACCAATACTTTAGATAATGAGAATTGCAGTGGTTTTGCTAATTTTATATCACACATCGTTGATAGTTTATACTGTTGTACACCATATCACTATAAAGAAAACTGTTTCTATTCGTCAGCAACTTTTACGGTACTTACATTTTTTCTATTTCAATTAATCATCATTTCGGATAATTACTGTATTTTTTTGTTTCATTCATGTTCAATAAATTATAACGAGAAGAAAAACAAACTAAAATACAATCTCTGAACATCTATGAGAATTCCCGGAAATTTTGTGGAATTTAACATTGGATATTTCTAGCGCTGGAAAAATGAAGGAGTACAATCGGCTAGTCCGAACACGGTTTGGGCAAACAGAAACAATTCGAATTTTTGATTATATAGACAATATCTATGTAATCAATATCGCTATTGGATCACCGCGTATGGCGATTTTGGCTCTCCTTTCATCCGTTTTTTTATGCTCAAAAATCTATTAAAAAAACGACGAATCCATAAATTATTTAAGAAATTATTTTCGAGCGCTGTATACTTCTGAAGCTCTATGTATACCGCATAGTTAGCTATATTTTAGAGAGTACTGAAATTTATTTAGTCTATTTTGTGTATTAATTGTTTCTAGCAATGTTGATCATATTTTGTATAATTGAGCTGATTAATCTGAAAGATACTGTAGTTGTGCATTATAAACATAATAGACATTATAAGCATTATAAACAGAAAATTAGAAAGGATTGTTGCAAAGGAACAGGATAATCATTGTTATACTGATATGTGACCTGAAACCTTCAGGAACATTTTTATTTTCAGCACAACAGTTCGAGATTATTCCTGATACAGGTAGCTCAGATCTATGGGTCACTTCGATTGACTGTAAAAGTGATCCATCTACAGGAGAAGACGATACACACAAGAAAAATCGTTTTAATCCAAGGTTTTCATAACTGTTATAAATGATAGGTTATCAGTTTAAGTTAAAAAATGCTAGTTAATTGATTGGATTCACTTGCTGGAAGATATCAAATAAGCAAAATTGTGCCAAAAGTATGCCAAATGCAACATTAATGATACTTTTCATTTACGACAGCGATAAGCTCTTGTTGCGACATTTATTCGATTACAGCAATTCTTCAACCTATTCAGCTTATGGCCGGAACTTCTCAATAAATTATGCATTAGGCCACGTCTCAGGTGTACTTGTAACTGATCAATTTTCAGTGAGTTTTTCATTTCTCAATTTTTTAAGCTTTCAAACGGATTGAATGGAAAATGATTGTATTAATAAGATGTGAAAATATCCTGCTTAGTCAAATATTCAATACAATATCGGCTTGTTATAAAAATAGTAATAAAAATAGTAGTATTATCGTTTTGTTACTTTTGTTTGCATAAAAATAATACTATTACATTACTGCCTTACATAATAATTAGAAACACAATTAACTTAGTTCCTTTTTCAACTTTTTCTAATTTTCTGATTAACTGGCTGATCAGTTATTCAAAAGTATTATTGAAAAAATAAATCGTCTGCAGCTTGGTGACTTAATGATAATGAAACAAGTATTCGGTCTGGCGAATGAAATTGGCTTTGGCTTCAATTATCTTCCGATGGACGGCGTAATGGGTCTCGCTTGGCCAGCTCTGTCATCGTTCAAGGTTATTCCGCCCATGCAAACTATACTTGACGATCTGGATTTGTCAATAATGACAATTTATATGTATGGGTGGGTTTTACGGTAATTTACTGCGTGCGATCGTCATTTAATAGATACAAATCAGAAGAGCTATAAAGTTGTGAAGGAATCCTCAGAAATAAATGAAAATTAACGGCTTGAACTTCATTTTTTGAAATGAAATGTATTACAAGGGATACCAAAAAACTTCATAATTTGAAAAATGAAAAGTTATTGATTGATTTTTAAATGCCTCAGAAGAATATGCCTTCTAAAAGTGCGACTTACAGGGATGTGGATCCATGGATGGAAAAAGTTGATGGAGGCAAAATCATACTCGGTGATTTTGACTTTGATTATTGCTATCCATATATAAATTGGGTGCAACTAACCTCGCAGACGTTTTGGCAATTTACCTTACGAGGGTAAACAAACTTGTACAGTTTTGCCCACTGCAATTTTTTTCTTTAGACTCAGTTTTCTGGGAGATTTTCATTTGTTTATTAACTTTATTTCTTTCTTGTTTCTTTTAATCACCATTTTAGAATTTTTTTTTATCACCGAAAATGCATTTTTGATTTCAAGCTGCACAGCATTAAATTAGCTTTTTAAACTTCAAATATATTTTAACATTACTTATACATCTCGTTCACTAAAATGTTTTGCTGCTTTAAATTTCATATCAGTTCTCAATTAATGTTTATATTGTTTGAAGCGTGAAAATTGGATCATACGAGAGCACTGCCTGGCAACAAGCAATCTCTGATACTGGGACATCCTACCTGCAAATACCATCATTCATGATGAAGGAAATTATTAACAAAATCAATGCCACATATTCATTCGACGATGAACTTTATCTGATTGATTGCGCCACAAAAGATGTTGGCCCTCATATCAAAATTAATATAGGTGGTAATTACTATTCAATATCGCCCAGACAATACATTCGAAAGGTATTGCTATCATTGGTTTTGTTCTATCAACTAAACAATGAAACATTTAATATGAAAAATATTTTTAAAGCATTTTTGATATTGGAAGAATCTAATCAATTACCTCATTTGTATAAAGTAGCAGTTTCTACATACGTTTCTCGAGAAAATTGTAGGATACTATATGAAACATTATGTCAATCATTTTGGCATATGAGAAATCTTCCAGGTAAGCGTAGTAAAATCTTTCGACTCATTTTACAGTACAGAGATGAAGATCGTGAAGAAATATGTGTGTTTGCTGCATTCGAGAATTTCGGCATGGGGTTCAGTCCACCTTGGATTCTTGGTGAAGTATTCATCCGTTCTTATTGCCACATCTACGATTTTGAAAACGATCGCATTGGTTTTTCTTCAGTTTTCTAGTGAACAATAATCAGAAGCTACGTCAGATATCCTCCAAAAATTATTTTTTCATCCCTGCTTTTCTTACGATGGAATTTCCTTTGTTGATTAGCATTTTCAAGCTTTTTTCAGCAATTAAAAATTTATTTATTAATTTTTGAAAGTGAAATCAAAATATCATTTGTCAATAGGTAGTCATAAGCCCAGCACAACCTCCAATTTTTTTTTAGCAAATATTTCTACAAACAAATAATTAGGAAGGATGTTTCATCTTTCTAATTTAAAGCTCTGAAAAAAAAAGTAAGCTAAAATTTGATATCATATGAAAACTTACTAAATTTTTTAAAACAGCTTGAAGGACACGAATTATCAGAATAAAAGTCACTGGTGCACTACCTTCGAAGTCAATTATTTCACTGATGAGATTTAAAAATAAACAATAAAATATTAAGATCTCGAATTAGAATAACTGCCTGTTGAAGAATGATTTGCTTTATTTGTCGCTTCTTTCACTCTTTGAAATTTTTTCCTTCTTTTATTTTTGATCAATTAAAAATATCGCATCCAACATTGTACTATTCTTGCAGGATGATGAATGAATTAATATTCCACAATTTTTAATTCAATATATCGAATAGATTTTATCATTCATTACATTGTATGAATATTGTGATTGGATATTTCAGAGATATTGTGCTTAAAATAAATGCAATATTTTGACAATTGCTGCAATAAACGGTGTAGAAAATGGTAATAATAATTATAAATATCATTTGCAAACCTATAAGTATCAAATTCTATCCAATAACTAACAAACGCATTGACTAATCATTCTGATAAAAATTTGCTCTTGAATTGATGCTTTTCATAGAAGTTTGCTAATCTCTTATTTCGACTTTGCTCCAATTCATTTCTTATTATGACTAAATTTCGATCATCGATATTCCGTCCGTTGAATAGTTGTCACGTCAAGAGTACAGAAAAGTAGAAATAATAATTAGTTGCTTGTTAAAACAGATTTTTCACTATAGCCTCTTATCAGATATGAAAATTATTCCGATAGGAAAATGGATATTTTGAAGAAAATAGATGATACTAACTTCTTGATTTCAACCTTTGCCTATTATCAAGAAAATTAGCAATGCTTCTCATGAATGCTTCAGATTAGGCTAGAAGGCTTTTAAGGCTAAGTGCGGATACATTTGACTTTTCTTTCACTTCGTTTGATCTTTAAATCGAGATTCTTTTTGCATTGTCATTAAATTCCACTTGATTTTTTGCTTCCTATCATGAAATAATAAAATAACCTTACTATCTCAGCGCTAAATTTCATTTTCCGTAAGTAAATTATGTAAATCAGTTTTCTCATAGGACAACTCTTTTTCATATTGCAGCTGGTTTGTGATGAAATTTCATTTGGTCATTGTGCTATATGGTTTCTTGTTATTCATTTGAAACGTTTGGTCGTTTTGTCTTTGCATTTTGCATGTTTAGTTTTCAACATTTTAATCTTTTGATACAATGCTTTCTGTACTAGTAATCGTCTCAAAATGCTTTTAAAATTATTCAAAAGAATTTTTCAAAAGAAAAAAAAAATCAAAATTCAATAAAAATTCATTTTGAGCCATGTATCATTGCCAATGATAAAGAGATATATAATAAATTGAAGTTGAGAAATGTTTGAAAAAAAGTAATCAGAAGAATACTTTCTGATGCATTGAAGGAATTTTATTTTTTGTTTTAGAGATATGCCAAAGTATTATTGTGATTACTGCGACACTTTTTTGACGCACGACTCGCCATCTGTTCGAAAAACTCATAACGGTGGTCGAAAGCATAAAGTTAGTTCCAGTCATTATTACAAGCAAGAAGAGCTTTTATGAATCTGTTTTCAAATTGCATATCAGAATGTGCTTAGAGTTTCAAGATGATTTATACGTAGTATTGGATGAGACTTTAAATCCGATATAAATATTTGTATTATTTCTTCTGGAATTTCTCTTACAGTTTAATGAGTAATTATCTTGTGAATGTCAAGCAAATATGCTTCACTTACTGTGCTATCTACGGTGCAATCGCTTTTTTATAGCTTTGAAAAAAAAACGCAATTATAAAGTTAACAAAGAAGTCAGTGAATATTGCTCTCTAAATACCAAAGATCGGAGTCGAAAAAAACTGAACAAAAATTTCTTACCAATTTTTTAATAGCTAAATAGCTTAAAGCGTTTATTTCAGGAAAATGTACGAATGTTCTATCAAAAGTGGATGGAGGAGCAGGCACAGAAATTAGTGGATGCTACTGCACGAGCATTTACACAAGGTCGTATGGGTAGTAGTCAAGGAACTGCCCCTCGAATGCCTATGGTATTTTCTTTAAATTTTTTGTGAAGATAGTTCCAAAACTTTATTTTAATTTCTTGTGAATAGAATCAGTTATGTGTGCAAAAGATACTGATATGAGTTCAACCTTTTCTGTAGATGATTTTCCTTTTTCTACTGATTATCTACAGAATTTATTGAAGTAGATCTTTTTATTCATTCTTGAGTTTAGATTAGCGCAGTTAGGTTTCCACTTTGCTTGATTTATGTGTGCCTTACAGATCAGAAGTGTTGCCAATCTAGATGAGGTCTTACGCAATATTTAGATGAAATATTTTGCCTCTTTGGATTAACTTTGCTGATATTATTTAATTGTTTTAATGATTCAAAATCTTGCATGGAAAATCTTACATTTAGAAATCTTCCATATCCGATCTCGATTTCTGCCTGAAATATCCTCACTTATCAATTTTATAGGCAGTGGGTGGACCAAGGCCACCGATCATGGCCCCAGTTGGCGCTCCACCAGTTCGAGGTCCGATGCCGTTTCCTTATCCACCAATGGGTGCCCCAATGGGGCCGCCAATGATGATGAGGCCGCCATTTATGATGCCAGCTGGACCTCGCCGCGAGATACGATAATAGTTTTAATTTTTTATGCTATTTTTTGGGAAGTGATGTTACTCTTGTTATGCTTCAAATGCTGTACCTTTATCTGCCAGTTCTACAGAAATTTTTTGAGGAGAAATAATACCGAAAAATTGTTCGGTATCTGTTTCTCTTTATTCTAGTATTGATTGAATGAAGCAAAAAATTATGTTTCATTTTCCAAGCTGTTGCGATGTTTCATTTGCTTTTTTTTTACTTCAATATTTATAATTTTATTTACAAGTTGATAAATTGCGCATCAGATTGAAAGTTTAAGGAATTTCACAGTTTTGAAAGAAAACCTGTATTCATCCTTAAAAATAGACGTGATATTTGAGACAACCAGAAAATGGTGGTAGTAAAAATACGCCAAAGCAAGAAAAAAAATTTGGGAATATTGTTAGTAGTACGAAACTATCCAAACAATAATAGTTAATACTAGTTAATACTGTAGTAGTTAATACTGCTAAAGACATAGTTGGATACAGCAGCGTGCGATAATCTGATTAACGATAATTTTTGTATCTTTGCATATCCCTAACTATGAGTATTTTTTACTGGCAGACCTTAGATGTTTGATGTCCCTGAGGTGTTTTTGAGTTTAATAATTCTTGTTCTGCTCCCCAAATTATCCACTCTCCATCAGCAATACAGTTGTCACAAGTAGTGTTAAATGACAGTTACAGAATTAATGCTTCCATTTAAATTTGTATATTCCTGGAAATAGCATTTTTCTATTATTACTCATGCCGACGGAATCAGATTTGGAAAAATTGAGGAAGCAAGTTCGCAAAGCATTTCAGATGCGGGCACTCACAGTAAGCAAGTAAGTGTTTCTGTTTGTTGGAGGTTATCCCTGAATGCACATCGTACTTTTTTTTTCCTGTTATGTTGCTAAGTTTATCTTATTACAAATTTTCTATTTGATTTTTGCGGATTTTTAATTTTTTAGAGCAAGGTTTATTTTTTTTGTGTAATTTCTGTAGGTTTTTTCTAATATTTAAGATTTGGTTTGATTCAAATTATTTCTTGATACGCATTCATAGGGAAGCTATGGAATATGCTGTTCAAATTCTGATGGAATTAGAAGGTGAAGAGCGGTTTCGGCGGATAAACAAAATCATTGGTGTGTTGTCGAAACAAAAAGGTATGTTTCAATGGTTATAACATCCTGTTTCTATTGTAAGTTTTAAATTGATGCACAGTAGGTGATCTGTTTTTTCCATCTTTCTTATTTCCGATTTATTGTTGAAGTAAAAGCACTTTTCGAGATTTTGGATTGTCACAAAATGGTATAAAAATTAATTATTGTTCGTTCTGAAAATGTTTTTGGTGTTTTCAGAGGATCTTATAGATATTGTACCTTAAATAAGAATCATGCAAATGTTAATTCGAAGAACAGATAGATTAGAATGATCCTCTTACAATTATTATTATTTCAGCAAATGGGCCAGTGCTTTCATTCAGGAAATTCAAATCGGCTGTTGCTGAATGTGCCAGCAATCGTTCTTCAAAACAGTTAGTTTTGTTTTCAAAAGTGATCTGTTCTCGTTTAGATTATGCAGAATCAGTTGGTTTAATTCAGGCTATTATTAAATGCAATCACTAGCGATATTGACCACGCTCTAACTGAAATGAATATGGTTTAAGCACGCAGTATCGTCATGTGCGTTATATTACTTCTATCGATTGATAAATATTGTATTTTAAACGCAAAATGAAGAAAGCTTTTACAAAAAATATAATTCGGTGAAGCTGATCGCTTAGCGCAGAATTATGTTTGATTAATTTCGCTTAATCGTGTGGAATTCTGTTATTTGAAGTAATGACGCAGCTGATCAGTGAGTTTGATCTCAGTGAAACTTATTCTTATCGTTTTGTTTAGTAAATTTAATTTTTATTGCAGGGAATCATTAATCCATGTGATTGATTTGTTCACTGCTCCTCGTTTACGGTATGATGAACAGCGCAAAGCGTTGGTCATAGTGGATGGTCAAGCATCTGCTATAGGACAAAGTATTGATGCAAGAAATTTATATAGAGAACGATTGAAATTTGTCGTGCAAGTTAGTTAATTTTTTAATCTGTGTAAAATTGGTGCTTTCCCTTAATTGGAGAAAATTCTTAGCTGTTATTCGATTAATACGACAGTCTTTTGTGTCGTTGACTCATTATTGTTATTATTATCATCATTATTATTATTTATTATCATCATTACTATTATTATTGTCATTGTTATTATTACCATTATTACTATTATTTATTATTATTATTAATTTTTATTAACTGTTATCAGATATGATTAGTCATTCTTATTACTGTTAAATTCTTACTAATTATGATAATATTATTAAAATGCTAACCATCGATTATTATCATAAGTATTTTTTAATTACAACTGTTTTTATTATTTTTGAACTGTGAAGTACAAACTGGAACCTTGGACTCTGAAATATCAACTATATGCAATTATTATTTACTTCGGTCATTGAGCTCTGAACTATGACCGATAATCTCTAAACTTGGGTCGTGATTTCTGAACTTTAAATCTTTGAGTTGTGGATATTGATCTCCGAACTATGAGCTGTGAAATATATCTTTTTACAGTTGTTTATTTTTATAAATTTTATTATTATTGGTATTATTAGTATTTTTATTGTCACTATTTATCACAATATTTGTGATTTAAAATTTCCCTCAATTCTCAAACGTTTTTTGTAATTTCAAAAATTTTCAGTTTTTATAATTTAAAATTTTTATAAATTTTTTAGGAATTTTTATATATTTTTAGCAACTTTCATGATTTTTGGTGAACTTTCATCTATCATTTGTTTAAAAATTATTAGATGTTATTTATTGTTATTGATTGTTGATATCAGTTTACGTTTGTATGAAAGTCGATTTTATTAAATATCAGTTTATTGAGTTTTGGGAGAAGTACCAATTTTATTCCAAATGTGCGAATATTATTGTCGGATTGAATGAGTTGTAATCCATTTTCAGCGTGCATTACGAAGTTCTGCATTTGAGCATTATCAGTTCTTCACTGTGGAAGCTCTACTAGGCACTCCAGAAAGAGCAGATTGTTCGGTATTAATAGGAATGTTAACACAAAGGAACCCTGGTGTTTATGAAATCGAGGATCTTACGGGTGAGATAGTAAATTATTTTTCTCAAATTGTCGAATATAGCTTCATTCCAAAGGCATTTACATAAAAAATACGATTGCTTATCGTTATTGATTCAGTTTTTGTGTTTCACAAGACAATCGCACGAAAGGATCTTAGGATTTGCAGGTGCTATAGAAGTTGATCTTAAGGAGGCGACATTCCACAAAGGTCTTTTCACCGATGGCTGTATAATGATGTTGGAGGGTCGATGTGTTAGTAAAGTATTTCGCGTTAGTGCTGTAGGTCTTGCACCAATAGAAAGTGCCAAGATTACGAGAAATCATTTTGGAGTAACGAACTGGTTTGGCGGTGAAAGCACTATTGCCTATGGGTCACAGATTCGCCTTCGGTCTCTATGCGAACAAAATGATAGAACAAGGTTCATCCTTATGTCAGATGTATGGCTGGATGATATAAGGGTTAAGTTCTTCTCTTGTTAAAGCAAAACATCATTAAGTACCTTGTAAATAAGTCTTAAATACATAAATAACACTTTATGAATACTATGATTTTCAATTTTTAGTTTTTGACCATTTCAAAATATTATCGGGAGATATTGGCTGCATCTTTTCACTTCGATTTACAGTTTTTGCACTCGTTCTATATAATAATTAAGTAAGAGCTTTCGTACACTTGTGGAAAAATTTTATGCAACTGTATTAACCAAGTCGCCCATCATGTCTGATTTCATGAATCTATTTAATAACATTACGGCCATATTTGTCAATTCAAACATAGGGCAATTCAGGCAGAGCGTTTTTTTAATAATTTAAAAAATTTCTCTATTTTTCGAAGGTTTAACTGATTCATTTTTTTTTTGTAATCTCCTTTTTTAGATATTGAATGCAATTCGTGAGCTAATATTTGCCTTCACAGATTCCCAGCTGCTTGCATTCGTTATATGTGGTAATTTCTGTTCACAGGTTGGTGCAGCTGACGCATACCATCGCATTTGTGGTTTGTTTCCCATGCTATGTCGTTAGATATTCGTTAGATCGTTAATCGTTAAATATTTTATGGAGCGTAAATTATTTTGTCATGTTTTTCATATTTGGCATCATTTTTTCATTATTTTATATCTCATCCAGATAACTATTTCCTTGACAAATATGAGATGTGTTAAACATTTCTTACCAGTAGTTGTACTTTTGAATAAATTTAATTTCAGATGGATTTCGGCGCTTAGCAGCTGTTTTGCAAAAAGATATGCTTGCTGATCGTAATGTTCACTTTGTATTTGTTCCTGGTCCGGATGATCCATCGCTGAATTCGATATTACCACGGTGAATATTTACAGAATTTATTTTGAACACATATATTCGATACGTATTGTATTAACTTCATCGATTGTTATAATTTATCTATCAAATTTCTGGTGAATAACTTTTTTAAAGTTACCAGACCTAATTCCGTGTTTTATTAATCCTTCATGCTATAACGACATTCTGCTGTGACTTCAATAGGAATTCATTCGAGAAGACATGGCTCATGCTCAAAAGGAAGTCAATAATGATGGTTATGCTCATATGACGTTCATTGTGTTACATCTGCTATGAAATCTGATTCCTATTTTGTATTGAATCGACTGCATTCTCTACTGAATTTTAGTCAATTATAAAAGATTTTTTGTTCCTATATTCGGAATTCCTAAATTTCATTCAAATTTTTATTTGCTGTATAGCGTATGTTGTCTCAGGTTTCCGTTTGCAGACCACCATTACCATTTCAACTTTTCGAACTGATGAGAGATGTGCCGAATTGTTCGTTTGCATCAAATCCATGCCGCATACAATATGCCAGTCAAGAAATTGTCATCTTGCGTCATGATTTGGTCGAAAAAATGTGCAGAAATAGTATTCATATGCCGTCGACTACTACCGATATTCCAGAACATGTGAAATTTTTTTTCAATATTTGTTCTAGGACAGATAAGAAATTAGATTTTACTTTTGCTTATTTTATTTTTCCTTTGGGTTTAAATGATTCCACGATTTATCTTGATAATTTAGATCTTTTCTGGACTTTCGTTCTTTTAGAATTATAATAGATTTAGATGTCGATATAGTTACAACATCACATGTGTTCATACTCAACTAATCACATTTTTCTTAAGCGAATATCCAGAAAAATAACTGACCTCTACTAATATTTGATTGCAAGTTGAAACATTTCATAACAATTTTATGCTGGTTGTTTTAACTTAATACAATTAATTTTTGCTGAGCTGCTTTTTGATATTATCGAATGGGAACCGTGGATTCAATTAAATCACTTGAAAAATGACTATATTACAGTTCTGTCATACAATCGCTTCTGTTGGACACTTATCACCACTACCACTGCATATATCACCTGTTATTTGGCAAATGGATAGCTACCTTACACTGTACCCATTACCGGATCTCGTCGTCATCGCGGATAAATTTGAACACTTCCATTACCAATTAGAAAATACTTTGTTTGTTAATCCAGGATCATTTGCTCGTACTGATCTTAATTTTTATGTGTATTATCCAGCGCTGCATACTGTCGAGGTGTGTTCTGCTGATCAAAAAGCTGGTGAAGCTCCTGAGTAGTTCTTGCTACTTGTTCAAAAAGGGAATTTTGAATTATTATTGGTATATTAAGTAAAGTAAAGTTATGCAATTGATGCGCCTTTAAATGGTGGGCATTTCCAATGCAGTTTTCCTAGATTACCTCACAAATTTTAGAAGTTGGATTAAGATTTGCTGCAGAACAGTAATAAAAGATTAAATTAGGTCCCTCCTTTTTGTCATTGCTCATTCATTTGCTTGTGTTCTTTGTATTTTGTCTTATTTTTAGCATTTTTCCAGGAAGTGCTACAGCAATAAGTGATGCTCAAATTATAATGGAAAAACTTTCTCTATATTTTTCTGTGTCTTTCTCTTTCTTTGTGACCTTTGTACTCTTTGACCTGCATAATGGATTGTTTTTGATGTATGAATAAATCTGTTCGGAAAAGCATAAAATACATTAATCAGTTACACTTAAGTTATAGACAAAAGTAAATAACTTTGGAAATGGAGCAAACGACAGATAAAAAGCTAAATTCGACATTAAATTGATGTACTGATATTTAATAGCTAGTGTAGATACTACTACAACGGTATTTGTAACATAATTTGAAATAAATCAAAAAACCACCGAAGTTGGAAAAGGTACATAGTGATCGACAAGTATAAGTTGTAAAAGATTATTGAATATAAACTATAGGAATTAGTGAAATCTATCTGTAGGATGCTTTCACGCCTAATAAATAGTGCTTATATCATGCTTAGTTCTCTCTTTAAGGCCTTACTGAGAAGAACGGAAAGCATGCAGAGTTAAACATCCTTATATACACATAGATTAAATGCATGCGCATATACACAATGCAATCATTGATTATCAATCAAGCAGCATTACTTTTCATATTTGTAGCTTCATATGATCGAGAGAATATTTCCAACAAATAACGAAGTCCAGTTTTCTTGTTCAATTTTATTTTTTCGTATCAGGCATTAGGTTGATAATTATATATAGCTGAAAATGATGAAAGAGACATTTACGGATTAGCTTTTTGAAGAAATAAATCATTTTTTTCAGTGGAATTAGAGCCTAAACCTCCAATTTTAGAGTTAACCCTTGTTATGTTGTCCGCTAACACTTATTCATTTTTAGCTCTAAAGAATTTCAAGTTCTTTTCTATTTTTTCAGAAGCAATTCTCTGAATCAGTATTATTAATTTCTCTTCTCCTAATAGTTTATAATTAATCCTATTAGTTGATAAATTTATTAAGAAAAAAATATATATGTAAAAAGTAATACTAATTTAGAGCATATAATTTCAATGATTTTAACGATAGATCATTATTGTTTGAACAGCATACAAGATCTTCTTTTTTATTTTCTCATTTTTTGCTGAATTATCATTTAGCTATATTAGTATTAAAATTCCCACAAAGCTTGGAAGTAAAAAAATCTCGCAAACAAAAATCCTATTATTTAAGCTTTAAATTTTATTTGCTCTGATCTATCGAAGTAAGCATTGAAATCAGTTCAAAATTTTTCTTTTGCATTCTGCAGAATTGGTCTGTTAAGACTAATTCATTTCAAAAATGTTCAAAAAACGAAAGAAATCGGTATTTTTGTGTACGGGGAAGGTGGTGAGTTCTTAAACTTCTGTTCTAGGAACTTTTCCTGGATTGCATGCTGAGGGAAATTAATGATGCGTTTTTTCCACTAGGATACAAGAAGAGAAAAATAAATACAAAATATCACTCATATCATTTCTGATCTCTTTTAATACCAAAACAGCCAATTTCCTATTGTTATCACAAGTTTCGTGCTTTTCTCACTTCGGAGATTTGTTTCCTTCGATTAGACATTAGACATTCCTAATCTTTTTTCATCTTTTTTTTTCTTGAATAATTAAAATGCTGCTGAAAAAAAATGACATAATAAATGTATTTCAGATGGAAGAAGATCGATTGGGAATGTCGATAACAGGTGATGTCGCTGAGATCATGAAGGATACAAACGGTGTTATTGGTGTATCAGTTGGTGGGGGTGCACCATATTGTCCCTGTATCTACGTGGTACAGGTTTTCGAAAATTCACCGGTAGCTTTGGATGGACGAATTAAAGCCGGTGACGAAATTGTGAGGTGGAAGGTTCATTTCAAATGATTGCCAAATATCATAGGAAATATTCGAAATTAAAACTAACTTAGGAAACTTGTACATATCCTCTAACGCATCCAGTGGCTAACATTGAACTTGATTAAATCGAATAGAGTTAACCTTGCTTAAACATTATGATCTATTTCACTTATTTTATCAAAATTTAATTTGAATCATATTTTATGTACTTCAGTGTAAATGGTATTCCGGTAAAGGGAGAAAATAAAACGGCGGTTGCAAAGATAATCCAAGAAACACAAGGATCTGTTAAGCTTGGATTCAATGTTCTTCATGCTGAGATATTAGATGTATCATTAATATCGTAAATAACTACTTACTTTTTATTTGAACATTTATTAATGTGAAAGATGTAAAAGAGCTTTAGGAACTGAAATTAAAACGTTCAATTTTTATGAAACAATGATTGCTTGATAAGTTGTTGTGTAATATTGAAAGTCATAACAAAAACAAATTCATAATATTGAAATTCATGGAATAGAATCTTTCTAAATCCTTTTTTTAAACAATTTCTTCAAATTTGCAAAGTAAGAAATATTTGAAAGTCGAGTAATTAGCAATAATTTGTATAGAAATGTTTCACTGATTCATTTATTGATGACTCAATCTAAATGATCAATTTCAGGGGCATACATTAGACATAGCATTGAAGAAGATGAAACACCGTATGGTAGAATCAATAACTTCGGAAACCGCTGACGCATTAGGATTATCTAGAGCAATTTTGTGCAATGACCTTCTGCTTCAGAAGTTGAATCATTTGGAACGTTGCTCTCAGTTGTACAAGAAACTTATCAAACATCTCAGTGCTTTGCTCAGTTCTAATTATCATGTCGCCAGAACTCAAAAAGGTTTCCGTAAATTGCACAAATTATTCATAATTGGTACAAAAAAAAATCAAATTATTAAATTCCATTTTTAGTTCATCTAAATCTTGTCTTAAGAAAATGAATCTTGGTGATAAGTTGAAAATTTTTCGAAATTTCCCATCCTTTTCCTGTATTATAGTAACACAAATAGTTCAGTAGCTATCAAGAAATGATTCTTATAAATTTGCTGTCATACTGCTGAAAAAATTAATCACCGAATCGCAGAAATTTTTGAATGAAGTTGAATGGAATTTAACTGTTCAAATTTAATTTTTGTTGTGTTTCGTTGACAATTCGAGAAGTTAACAAAAAGATTTTTCCTTGTCTGCAAGTCGGGGCAGCTTTCATTCTACTTATTGGTTCTAGAAGTTCTTTTGGCTGCTGATTTTTCAACTTGACATCACCGGCATTAATAGCAACAGTAAATACCAATAATAACCAATGAATCCATCAAACAAAACAAAAATCTTCAAAAAAAAAGTAATACTTATAGGAACATTAAAAAAAACCATTAACATCTCAATACTAAAAAAATTAAAACCTCAATTATACATGTAAGACATTACCCATAGCATAAACAAAAACCTCATTAAAAGAAAACTGTTTCTAGTACTATGACAAAAGTTGCTAAGAAAAGATCAGTAGTAGCAGAGCATAAAATAGAAAAGACTAATATTGACAAAATTCGTAGAAATTACTTAGGTGATATATCAGAATATCTTTTTTGAATGTTACAGAATTCGGTGATTTATTCTGCGAAATAGCAGCACGTGAAAGTTCCACAACAATCAATGAAGCACTAACAACATTCGGCAATACACACCGAATTCTTGAAAAGTATACTGTAAGGTCAGTCATTTTTTTTATTTTTTGAAACTTATGCAAAGTATTGTGCTGTTTAGAATCTGTTATTTTGATTTGCGAATGATCGATCATATGTTATCGTTATTTGATTTTGACTGAAGAAAGAAGAATGCAAATTTACATATACGATCTTTGATCATTTACTTATCACTTATCAGTGTTTATCTTTGTTCATGATAGATTTTTTTCTTCTTCAAATCGATTTCATGCAACAATTTTTATGTTTTTTTCTAAAACTTTTGATTTCACTGAATTTCTTCTCTTGAGCATTACAATTTTTAATGAATTTTATATAATTCAATTTTAGACTGGTAAAAAGTTTGCATCCAATAGTGCGTGATCTTAGTACATTCGCTGAAAAGGCAATTCCGGATACAAAATTAACTTTGAAGAAATATCTGGATGCCAAATTTGAATATTTGTCATTTTGCTTAAAGTTGAAAGAAATGGATGATGAAGAAATAGAGGCAGTTAGTTTTGATGAACCATTGTATCGTGCTGAAACGGGTAATTATGAATACAGGTTGGTTTCCTGGGCTGATAACCCATTTGTACATTTTCGTTTCCGCACTTTTCCCACCTCTCGTTTTTTCTGAAATTTACTTTATCATGTGAGACATGTGAATGTGAATCATCGGTTTTTGACAAGAATTTATATAACGATTATCATTAAAAATGAAGGAAAATTTGGAAGATTTGATTTCAATTTCAGCTCTTCAAAAATATTGATTTCCAACTAAGTGGTTCACAAACTACAGGTAGTCCACGAGAGCTCATTGTAATAAAAGAAAACAAAGGGGCTGCTCTCTACCAAACTGAATTTTTTATTAAAAATGTTCTACGTTTAACTAATATGTTAAAAACTTTGATCAAAGTTTATTTTCTAATTAAAAAAAATCTATTATTTTTGAACCTTGTGGTCTTTTTTGCTAATAAAAAAGCCGAAATAATCCTGTTCAAGAATAGATTGGGGACCAATGTTTTAAAAAATGATCGGTCCATTATTGAAAAACTTTGGCATTTTAAATTGTATGTAGAAAAATGCCACAATTTGTGAAGTTTTTAAAAATTTAATTCAATTTCCAGACTGATACTGCGTTGTCGAGAGAACAGTCATAAAAAATTTGTAAAATTACGAAAGGATGTCATGGAAAAGTTGGAATTATTGGATCAGAAACATGGTTTGTTCATTTTACAATTTCAGATTATCTCATACAGCGTTAACTTTCAATTATGCAGGGCATAGTGGATAATGCATTATCGTTCGATTGTTTAATGTTGTGAGCAGAAAAGAAAAAATTTTAAAAAAAATTTTTGTAAAATTTCTAAAATCAATTAATTTTGATAATTCAGAATAATTAGACATAATCATGCTGTACGCATTTTTAGTGCAAGATATCGGCGTTCAATTGTCAAATTTTGTAAAAGCAATGATGGAGAAACATGCAGAGTGTCGAGATGCTGTTTCTGGAGCAAGTAGATTATTTCCGATTGATATTGATCTTGAGCAAGTATGCCATCATATAACTATATTATTATTACAATTACTATCAGTCATTTTAATAATTACTATATCACTGTTATCACAATAATTTAAAATATATCATAATAATTTTCACTCACAAAGTTTCGCCATTTTAATTTCATTGTCAGAGACAATATGAAATAAAGTGACATCATTTGATTTTAATTATTTCATAGATATATTTGAAGATTTTTTTTGTTTTCACATTTGCGAATGATTAAATATAATTTACAAGCTTTTAATGCAATTATTACGACATCATATTAATACAACTTCATAACAGATTGTTCATCGATATAACACTAATGGTCGTTTATGCGATGAGAAGGAAGAGAATGATGGTATAGAGATAATGGAGAACTCAAAACCTGAAGATCTCCTCGACCTATCTTAATGTACAACTAATCTGACCCTTATAATTCAAATGTTGCCAGCTAACCTGACCTTTATACTTCAAATTCTGGCCAAATAAATTTGCAAAGCAATTATTTTTGTTTTTTTTGTACATACTCGATAAGTTTAAAATATAGAAGAATTGATGAACTTTACATTCATAATAATTTGAAATAAAATAAAAATAACTACATAAGAAATGCTTGCTAAAAGTGTTTCTCTAAGATTTCTCTCAGAATTTCCAATGGAACATTGTTGCTTCATGTTGGTGTTATTGATTTTACCAATGATTTTACATATCACAAATGTATTGTGGGCAAGTTTTGTATGCAAAATTATTTCATGCATCATTCGAATAAAATTTGTTCCATTTTATTTTCCTTTCTAAATGCGCACTTATTTTTTTTGATCATCTCATCCTGCAAAAATTATCTGTCTATGTTCATTTTAATGAATATTTATTCTTTTCACATACATTTAAAATTTCAAATTTTAATGGAATGATTGGAAAGAATAAATTTTTAGAAGGAAAGAGAGAAAAGCATATGAGGAGTGATCGAGAGTGAAATACCCACTCGTCCTAGATGATTTAGCGCTTTCAAGGCTTTTTTTTTTTTCTTCTAGATTAGTGATCAGGTAGAGAAAGAGTGAGGTAAGTAAAAATCCATGATGGAATTAGCTTAGGCATTATCTTTTTTTTTTAGTGACCATGACAATAAGCTAATGGAGCGCAATTATCTTTGTCACATTTCTCTTCTCAATAATCTTTCGATGTATGGATCCCCTCATTGTTTGAAAAGGCCCGACATTGACAAGAGTGGCGCAAATCTGAATATTATATGACACACCAGGACAAAAAGTCCATAGAAGAGTTACAAGTGATTACGAGAGAGAAAAGGAGAGATTAGAGACTCGTCAGGGTAGGGCAAATGCGCATTGCCCAATAGATGATGATAGTTCCTTCTGTCGCATTCTCACTGCTACTATTGACATATGCGCTCAAACTCCCAACAACTACTATACTCTTTATACACGCCTTTTGCTGTTCTCTGCTACAAAGGCGCAAATGTTCTTCATTTTTTCCTTTATTTCTCTAACTTTTCCACTTTTTCATATCGTTGATAGGATTGAAGAAAAGAGGCACCTGACGACGATGACACAAGTGCGCCTCTCTCATCACCCTTAAATAACTCTTCTCCCTCCGCGCTTCCATAGCTTCCTTCCTTTCTTCCTTCCCGTATCTGTTCTATTTTCAAAACTTGCCAAACAATAAGCAATAACATCAATTTCTCTTCCAACTATTATTTATTTAACTTATTTACTATTTATTATTAATTATTTATTGTTAAATAGCATAAAATTTATTAAAAGGCCTCATTCTGCTTAATATGTTTTCATTGTACTTTCTATACATGCATACATACATTTTACAATCGAAAAGTTAAGCTAAATAAAATGTATTATTTGGGGAAAGTAATAGATTCAAACTATAACGACCAATTTCTTTTCCTTCACTCTCTCTTTCTGCCCTTTTTTTTTTTACAATTTTCCAATCATTATAATAACTATTTGTTCCGTAAGCGACTTCTTTTAGGTTCTTTTAAAGAGACAATCTTAAGTTATGGACATACATATGTTGTATGATAGTGAATAAGGTACCAGGTAGTAGTAGTGTAGTAGTAATAGTAGTAATATTACGATATGTTGTATGATAGTGAATAAGGTACCAGGTAGTAATAGTGCAACAGTAATAGTAATAATATCATGATATAATCTGATTTAGTCAAACACAAAGACAGTTGAGAAGTGGGTAAATGAGATTGAGATTTTTTCATGATTCCTGCAGCTATGACACTTATCTGTTAGTGTATGTTAGCTGTAAAAATCAAAAATTGTCTCCTGGCCAAATCTTATTTAAAAGAGTTCAAATATGATAGTCATAGGATACATCTACCTATGCTAAATGCCCAAAGACAGATTATCACTTGAAAACTGCCCACAATGGCTAAATATTGAATTCGTTTTCTGAAATTTCCGGTATCCAAAGATTCTGAAAACATTTCCGGTATCCATTTGTTCCATTTATTTAGTCGTAACTGCACAAATGCATGTAAGCATGGCATGAAAAGTGCACTCATTCATTGCACTATATGGAATGTGTTATCAATATATGCCTCTTTTTGTCTTACATTGAGATTCACCGGGATAAAATCTTGGCGTATTTAAGGATTCGGCTTACTTCATACCATCTCTCTTCGTCTATTCCATTACATGCTTGCACTAGAAGCTATCTTTATGTTCATAATAGTTTGTTAAATAAACAAACGATTATATGATCAAGGAAGGCTACGAATGACCACCATCAAGTGGTCATTCCTTTGTCATGATTCAAATAATTCCTTTGACTTCAGAGCGGATACTTTATGATAGTAGAGAGAATGGAATAGAAAAAACTGTGATTATTGTGCTAAAAGTGTAGGAGGAAGTAACAAAAGTTGTCAGGGGTAAATAGCTATGAATGTGACTAAAAATACTTCATAAAAGTTGGTAAGAATTAGAAAATTTTTCGCTTTCAGGAAAAGCTCTTAGCATTTGATTTTTTTTTTCCATACAGTTCCATTAAAAAAGTTTCGATACAATTACTTCATCAAATCGAAACCCGCTGCTACTCATTTTACACTCAATGTGAATTTTACACTCATTTCGACATCTCAGTTACGTCAACTTTAATTAATGAGTAGCAGTAGATTTCGACGCGGATGATTTGAATTGAATTTGCGATTTTCTTATCACCAAGCCATTTACGAGATAAAGTGCTGTTAACTGTTAATTTAGATTGACAACGAGATAAACTGCTAATAACTTAAACAACCAGAAAAAACACTTCAGGATTATACAAACTGGAAAATACTTTAAGCTATACGTCCAGGTCATAAGGAAATTATGCCAGCAGATCAATCGCGTCGCAATTATCCTGTAAAAAGGTATATAATTCATCCTTTTCTTTTCTCTATTCAAATCATATATTAAAAAAGACAACATTCATAGAAGATATTGCTTGAATGTTTTGGATACTTAAGCAACAAATCACAACAGTTTTCAAATGAGCTAATATAGGCCAAGTATACTTTTGCTAGGCCTTGTTAATCTTGATTGCTTTCAGTACATCCTAAATATTCTCGTCATTATTGAAATTTGGCTGTAGTACAGAGTATCACTTGGATTTCGTTAGTGACTAAATCCATAATGACGTTTATTTCTTGCTTCAAAAGTTTCTCAGTTTGAAGAATTTCTGTTGGTTTTTATATTACAAACGATTTCAGCAATGATGAAGATGTTAAAGGATCGGTCAATGCGGGGACATCTTCATTTTCGTTGGATATAACCGCCAGAGGTCGACCATTAATCATTTTCAAAGGATATGAGCATCGTCAAGTTCGAGTTGATCGAGCGCGTAATTTGAAGGCTTATCGGTAATTGTTCTTAACATAGATAATTGGTGATGTAATTGGTTGATCAGTATTATATATCCACGATATGAAGTGTATTGAACTGGATGAGAAGTAACTTTGTTATTTTTCTCTTTTTTATAGATGTATCAAGAAAAAATGTAAAGGACGTTTGCATACTGATTACAATGATACGAATGTGAGAATTGTTAGCGAGCATGTTCATGAACCAAATTTCGATGCTGAATTTGTTAGTTTCTTCCTTTTTCTTATCCATAACGAATATTTCAGGATTGTTTGCATTTACAAGCACGTTTTCATTCAAATTATATTTGTTATGAATAATTTTTTGCATATGTTTAGAAGCGCCGAAGACGTACGCTACTTCGAGAATTAGCGCAAAAAGGTAATGTTTCACCATCTCAGATAATTCAAAAAGCTCGAGATCTCGAAATGCAATATCATGATGTTTGTGAGTCTACAAAAACAAGCTATGCTGCAGAAAGACGGTAAGTGCTTGAATTTTCCTCACTCTTTGTTCAGAATTTTACTGCAAGTCGAATATAGGTTTTAATTGTAATAAGACAATATTTTAGTTTGGACTAAAGAGAAGTAAAGAGGATTTTAATGTCGTAGGCGAAATGACCAACTTTAGTTGCTAACTGAAGTGAAACGATGATTTCGAGTAACACATGAATTATAGATATTTCACTGATTTTGTACAAGCGAGTGCACTGGTGCAGATTAATTAGTCATTTTGTTTTAGATATATTCAACGATATTGGAATCGGCAAAAGCAGCAGGAATTCTCCAACAGAAATAGATTATTGCCAATAAACCAACAGGTTTGGGATTTTTTTCTGTCTTTCATATTGATAGAAAAGTGTGCATCGGCAGTGGATTAAAGTAGAAGTATACAGTTGAGTATTTAATAAAACTTAATTTTATCAAAAACCTATGCTTTGAAAAGATCGTTTTAAAGTTCATTTTGCTGGTGCAAGCAAATTTTTCGTTTGATATTGGAATTTCAAGAATAACTTTAACAGTTCAGAAATGATGAGATTTTGTTATCCCTTATATTTCATAATGAAACGTTCAGAGGGATAGAATTTCATGAGTTAGATTTTATCTTTTGTATTTTCTTGGTTCACTCTTTCACTTGTACTCACTGTTTTATTGATTTGGACATTTTCAGATAATGGATTGTAACAGTCAATTGAAAATAGAACAAAAGGAAGATGAAACATTTGTAGAGGAGGAATCTGTTAAGGGGCCGTCTTTGTTTTCGAATGATTCTGTTCCGATATCCGAACAGTTCAATCAGTTCCTTCAAATGACCACTAATGGTATAGCTAATGGCGGTAGCGCTTCAGCGATGAACGTTTATTTAAACTTACTTCTGCAACAGATGCTTTCAAATGCAGTAGGAAATAGCTCCAGCAACAGCATTCAGGAAACAGATGATTATTGTTCATCAAATTCCTCACGTCAGGATCAATTTCCATCGAGCATAAAAGAAGCGTTGGTTGATACAGGAATTCAGACAAGTAGTGATGAATCCAGAATTCGTGCACCTCTTCATGATGCCGCGGTACGTGACACATTAGCCTTAGAGTTGGGAACCATCCTGGCAAAAAAATTCTGGCCTCAGCATTATTTGCGAGAAGATAAACTGAAACTTATGGTTGATGTTGTTGGTAAGCTGCTTGATTGCTGTTAATTTCATTTTTACTATAATAAGTGTCTCAAGTTCAGTATCATTATTCAGCAGTAGACGAACATTTCTAATTCTTTGTAATTTCCAAAAAAAGTCGGAAAGTTATCGTAATTGCGGTTTTACTTGGTAAGAGGTATAGGAATTACTATTTGTTTTTCAATTGATTAACAAATATTAATTCAGCTGAACACGGATTTGAAATATGTTTTATTATTGTTTCAGTCTTCTGTTTACTTGTGATACAGAAGGGTATTTTCTCATTCTACCTCACTTCTTCATAATTTAAACTATGAAATTTACGAAAAACCAGTTAGAAATTTCTTTAGTTCTACTGAATAACCGGGAATATTTGTAAAGGAAAATATGTAGCTATCAACTTTATTTTTGGAATTACAAATGAAATAGCTTCAAGGAATATATACAGTATGCTTCTTGACTGGATGCGAAAGTTTGAAGTTAAATGCATAAAGCATATTGTAATTGAAATTTTAAGAATTCTTTTATTAAATTTTATGTAAAAATATTTATTTGGGTGTTTTTGAAAATTTCTAAAAATTTGAAATTTTGTTTTTGGTTTTATGTACATTAAATTATTGAATGTAAGAAATCGTTTCTGATCAGTATGTTGTAACTTACAGGTTGCTTGTTTCAAATCTGCTGTGCCAAATCATTTCAGCATACTGTTATTGTTTTTTTTTCATCTTATTGTGTAAAAATGCACTTAGAAATAAGTTGTAATGCGTGTATTTTGTGTTTTTGTGGAACTTTGTGGAAAAGTTTTCAAATGGATTTTGCAATGCGTGTATTTTTGTACAATTCAAATCTAAAATAGAAATTATCAATAATTCTACAGTCCAAAAAAAGGTAGATATTCCATGGAAATATACATCGTCATTTTTATACTTTTTTGTATACATTTTTTTTATGTTTTATTTTTTATATAAATGTTAATGGTCACACCATGAATTTGTCACATACATTTTTTCGAGCTTCTTTTTGCAAAACAGAATTGCTTGGCCGTTTATGTTTACATTATTTACAGTTTTTTTTCCTCAGCTTTTTTGTGCAGAATTTCGTTTTTATTAATCGTGGAAAAGTTTTCAAATACATTTTGTAAGGCGTATATTTTTGTGTATTCAAATCTGAAACAAAAAATTCAGGCTTCTTGTTGCAAAATTCTTTACAGCTTATTAGTAACATCCGGTCGCGGTTTAAAAACGGTATCTTGAGCATTAGGAAGTCTTACTTGTTTGGGAACTAGTAGATTCAGGTCCAGATAGAGCATTTTATCAATTTTCTAGTTCAAAAAAGGTATATGTTCCATCGAAATATATATCGCCACATATGCAGTTCTTGAAATATTAGTGATATTGCTTTTTAATTTTTGTTTGTACCTGAATTGCGATTGTCAAAATCAAATGAAAAATGGAATCAGATGGAAATTTCTTTAAAAAATAAGGTTCATTAATTTCTCATAAAAAAAAACTTTCATGGGAATCAGACTATTTTTTCTCGACTCCTCATGCAAAATCCAACATTTAGTGCTTCGTTAAAGGAGAAATTTCAGGATTAATTGGTGTGGATTTCAAACAGACTAGATTTTGAAAATTTTTCTCAGTCGTTTTAAGATTTGTGAAAAAAGTGTGGTTGATTCGGGTGCTCCAATCATTTCAAAAGATTAATATTTCAAAATGCCTTTGTATATTTATTCATTACGCAATTGAAAATATAGATTGCAAAAGCAGGCTTAGCCCTTATTATCAATGATTATAAAGGAAACTTATAAGCACATAAGTTACTTATAAGCAGCCCACACTACCTTTGGTAGCCTGATAGAACAGTTCCGTGTTCGCCAAATACGAAAAGTTTTCCTTGGATCACATCACGTTGAAACGACCGCCAAATTGAGCTTCAGTTGCCAATTGAATCAATTTCTTTGTTGCACTCAAATCTCCTCCAATGTTCTGCAATATCATTTTTAGAGGAACGATTAAGAAATTTACCTATAACATATATGTAAGTAAAGACTTTTTTCTAAGGAATTAAAATTGAAATTAAAACATTCAGAAGGATTTTGCTTTTTAAATTCTTTGCAGGATTTTTCAAAATTTAATTTACAACATAAATTGTTAGCGAAATATTGCTGGCAATGCATATTGATTATTTAAAATTAATTACGGAATTCTCATTGCTAATATATATTTATAAGTTACATTGGAAACTGGAATCGATTATAGACAGGAAATGTAGAGCGATAGATTTTTCTCATTAAGTCAATTATGTTACGTGAACACATTTCATTTCATTCTATCTCAAGTATTATGCTTTTAAGCTTGCTCTTGTTGCATTCTGAATCAGTGGCAATGATAAGCGGTGACATTGATTTGGTTTCATCGGTTCTTGTATTTGTAGTTTTTGGCTGTAAAACTTGCATCCAAAAGGTCTATCAAAAGTTCTCATCTACATTCCGCTCCTTTTGTAATTGATAAACAGATCAGGAATATGTATGTGAAGGAAGGAAATTCTTATCACATATCATGGTAAGAGAATAAGAAAGCGAAGACTGACAACCAATCAGTGGCAATAAAAGTACTATTTTCGTCCACTACGTAAATCTGTTCTTGCAGAATTTGCGATTCTATTTCCAAAAATTTTTAAAGCAAAAGGAGACAAATTGCCTTACCTTTCATTTTAATTAATATTTTTAAACCAATCCAGCATCTTGGCTCATTTTACTGTTTAAAGAATTTCAAACGTTAATTGAACACTTTTAGGAATTCTGACAGTTCTAGTTTAAAAGAACTTTGCAGAATTTGCAAGTGTTTTACGTAACTTTTTGCATACCTCATCAAAAAGCAATCAATTTCTTGCAGTATTTTTGAATTCTGATTTCTTTCTTGGCAGTGTCATTTTTTGCTGTTACAAAATTTCTTTAGTGAGTGAAAATTTGTAAATTATGTGATGCAACTTATCTTGTCATCAAAGTTCTAATATATTGCCTCTTGAACCTCTCTAATCCAAAAAGTTAATACATGCTATGATGTCTGACCGTTCTTTCTGGTACGACATTCTACTATTGAATGTTTGTGCCTGTACAACAAGTTTTGACTGTTGTGCTGAAGGATTCCAAGCTGCACTATCGGCATTATGTATATCCATTTTGCTGGATATAAAGTTGTTTTAATGGTTGAGATATATAAAGAGGAAATGATTTTTGTGTTGCACAAACGGATGGAAATGGGTTAATCCAAAATCGGTAAACTAAATAGATTCGAGTAAATGATTGGTCAAAAATCGATAGACATAATGAAATCTAGCATCGCTATCCATATTACTTCACGGTACAAAACTTGATAGTAGTAAATGGCTATTGCTTCAAAATGTTGCAATTTCCCGAATTTCATCAACTTTTTTGAAATTTTGACTTTGAGGCAAAAATTTCTATTCCTTTGTTCTGTATGAATTCGTGAAAGATACGTGAAAGACACGAAAAGTTCCGCATATAATGTGAGGAAAGTGAAAGAAATAGAAATTTATGAGCGGAAAAATGGAGCAATTAAACCATTTTTTCTTCTGACGAATTTTTCCAGCAAATGGGAAAAATGAAAAAAGAGGTCACTAAAATATTCTTTCTGCTTTAAATACTTTTTTTGAAATTTCAATAGCGTGATCCGATGAAATGAAAAAAGAACACACATCGCAAATCTCTTCTTACATGTGTTCAGTTCTCTGACCAACTATTATCGGCAAAAATCATATTCTGTTACAGGTGAAAGCATAACTAGAAGTATACCGTGAAAGCATAACCAGTAAAAGTGCTAAGCTTAACCATTAACAACTGCTTGGAGCCGAAAAAGAGAAGTCGCATATGTGAAAGGTGGATTTGTTAGCGAAGTAAAAACAAGTCAGCACAATTATCGTTTAATACTTACATAACCCTCACAGAAGGGTTATGTAAGTAGTGAAATTTAAATTTGATTTGCAAATTTAACGTAAAATGAATGATTTGTAATAGATTGTAAGACATTATTTCGAAACTATTATATATATATATATATTTACCGGGCAATCCCGGCATAAAACAGCAATTAGAAAAAATTGCTTCGTACCATGGAAATAGTAAAATGCGCTCTTTCAATATCACTTCAATTTCAATACCACTTTCAACATCATTTTTCAAATTTTAACAACATCACTACTTCATTCATTTGTCTGTAATTTCTCATAAAACACGCATTAATGAGGCGCAGTTAATAATTTATGAAATGTAATGTATTTTTTTTTCTTATCACTGCCAAGTTATTCAATGCTTATGCATAAGTTGCTGATTTACTTTCAGTTTTTTCAATTAACACCCTCACAGGAAACTTAAAATTTACAGGAAAAATAATCAAAATTTATTGATCAGTAAGAATCGTTAAATGGAAATATTCTTAGTGATGCCAGTTAGGTCATCTTTTTGAATTCACTGATTATCAAAGATGAGGAATATTTGGATATCTGAAGTGTACTAAATGATTTCTAATGATATCTTTTCGACATATTTCATTCTTTCAAGAACATTTTTTGAAAAGATAAGTGAGAACAGCGATGAGAATAAGCAGAAGCCAAATAAGCTTATTATTTGAATCATTCTATTTCACTCTATTCAGAGACGGCGCAATCTTTTGCCAGAATTCCCACATTCATTTGCTTATCAAATTGTCTGAATATTACTGTCATCAGCAATGACATATGTTGTCGTAGCAAGCGAATTCGGATACGTAACAACTAAATGAATCAATTAAGGTCCATTTGAAGAAAGTAGATGCAAAATAGTGCATGCTTTTATTTCAACAAATTTAGAGAAACGAAATCTGAAAAACAACAATTTTTTGAGAGGAGTTGCAAGCGGTTAGTCGTGAAATTTGCCGGTGATAATCGAGGCAGGATTAGGGTCAATTTTGAAACGACAAATAAGAACGACGATGAGAATAAGGAGGAGTTGGATAAGCTTATTATTTAATTCATTCTATTTCGAGAATCGAGATCGCATATTGTTTTTTCCATTTTATTAAACAGTATTTGTCGATTATTATAAAGTGAGGAATGATGTCACCTGTGCCAGAATACACAAAATTTAAAATTTCAAAATCAGAAATGTTATCATAATGCTGCTTTTTCAATTAATTTTTGTTAGTTTCGTCAATGATTCGTTTTTTTTTTTTTTTATTGGAGCAGCCAAATTCAATTCGCCTGTCATGTCATATCATGCTTTAACCATGCTCGCGTTCCCACTTTTTGAAGCAGAATGAAATATCGAAATGGATTTTTAATATTATTGTAATAGGTCTAAAATTTATATAAATTACGGGATTCCCTCATCGATCAATCTAACAGTTGTAAAGGAAATGAAAATTATTATAGAAACTCAATTTTAGGTCATGATTCACAAGAAATATTTCAAAAGCACATTAGGAAAAGATTTTAAAGTTGATTCTTGTTGTAAGTCTCACTAAATAATTCGATAATTATATCCCATCCAGTTGAAACATTGATTTTGCAATGTTTTCTATGCTCAAAGTAGTCGGTTCTTTGAAAATTTTTCTCCAGCCAGCCATAATCTAATTAGAATGTGAGCAAAAATTCTATTAGTGGGAAAATTTATGATTTTATGTGAAAAAAGAATCTTAATTAAATAATTTTCAACTAATATAAGCCAACAGAAACATGTTCATTTTTTACATAATTTACGAAACTTCTTATTCATTCAGCAAAACTATTCAGACCAAGGATAAAGTTGAAAAAACTTAATGACAATTGACATATCCTTTATCATTTACCATTGTCAGTTATCGGTGTGATAAATTCCGATTCATCAACTTTAAATCCTGCGCTGACACAAGTTTTGTCAAAAATAATACAGGGAAAACTACAGATATTTTCTCATCAACAATTATTTCTAGAGCAATTTTAAATTTATCTAAATAAATGTTTGGAAATTTTTCGTAAATGAAAAACTTTCTTTTTTTTTTTTAAATGAAAAACGAAAAAAATAATTGATTCGAAGACTCTTCGGTATTACTTTCAATTTCAATTTATGATTTAGTTTGATGAAACTGATTGTAAAAAAAAAGGACCGATAATTATTGGATTTCTAACTCACTGAAAAGATATTGATATTATTGAGATCTGCAGCACATTGATTCCTTGACAAATGCCTATTTGTTCAGAAAAGGGATTAATATGTGTATTTGATCTTCTCCAAACACCTTTTTCACAAGGTACGTCTTATTACTTTCTTTCCTCTCCCAGCATATTCTCTGTCTTCTTGCTGCTGATTTTAGTAATATATTACGTTTAAGGATATGCTATTGATTAGTCGTTTGTATCTTTACCGATACAAATAATGAATTTCTCAAATATTATGATAAATATTGTTACATATAGCTTGACCTAAATTTGATTTTTTTTGCCATCTTTGCAAAGCTTATTCTGCTCACTAGTGGGACCACGAAACAGTAGAGCATGAGATTGCATCATTCAGGGCCTGCAAATCTATACCCCAAATTGACTGCATCAGGAAATACAAAATTCCAGATACAGTCAGTAATCCGAAAATATTGATTAAATGCATGTCTTTCCTTAAACATTCTGCTTTATTCACCGCAAATGAAAGCAACAGATAAATAAGGTGGCAAGCCCGGTCTTTTGCGTTGTTCAAAGCTATCTCTGAGAGAAGAAGCATAAGATGAACTTTTGGTCACTGCCTAAAAGTTGTTTTGACTTTTTGACCGGACTATTTGCGCCACTGGCAAGTACTTAATAACTATACAAACACTGTATACATAAAGAGATCAGAACATTACACCCTGAATATCAATGTCATATTTTTGCTGTCAACTTATGCTGAACAGCAAATAAGCTTTCCAGCATAAGCTGGAAATTAGGCTATGCGATAATTTTTAGTCTTGCGGCATATTTTGAAATAAATATTTGAATAGTTCTCACCATGAATAAGATCATGAAATAATAACTCCTTCTTCATAATCGAACTACATATCAGAGCATGCAACTGATAATCTTTTCAATTAAATTATATTTCAATTCACATTAATAAGTTTTCATTAAACTCCTCCAAAAAGACGTGTACATTCCTTCTTCATTTTGGCAATTGATTTGATTTTGAATACTAAGACACGTCAAAGTACTACTATTGCCAGTACTACTGCTACTAATACTAATACTATTACTATCATTGCTACTATTACTACTACTACTACTGTTACTGTCATTATCACAATTATCATTCCGGTCGATATTGCCAATTAGTTTTTCATTAGCAAAAGGTGAATTTATCAGCTGTTCATCGGTCTGATCCATTCCTTCCACTGTTGATTGCAGCTCCGTACCGCAAATATGAGGATTGTAATAGAAAAATGCGAATGAATATTCCATATTCCCTTTTTCCACTGTCATATCAGCATAACCATCTGCTGCATCTGTCGTAAGCAACAGAAATGAAAAATGTAGCAAAATTGGGAAATGAGTAGTAATTAGAGTTTCAGTAAATGAAAATTCTTAACAAAAAGAAGCAAATTATGCTAAAGATTAAACTTTGCCGCTCCAACTTAAAGTGCCGTCAAAATGAAATCAATTATGTCAATCAAATCCACACCAAACAAATAGACGAGAGGATGTTCACCACTAAAGATGGGAGGTGCTCCTTTAATTCCTTCAGAAATTAACAAATTTTATATCTTAACTGAAATGCCAAATTAGTAATCAAATTAGTAAAAACCAACCAACAGTAAAATCAGTTTTTGCGCAATATTTAGCAATATTTTTCAGCGTCATTTCCATGTCATTCAGTAACAAATTTCTAAGATGATAATCTTCAGGTTGAATCGTTGCTGAACAAAATGAAATCTGCAAAGGAAAGAATGATTAGATTAAAGTTTAATTCTATATTCGACTCTTAATTATCAAATAGAACTACTGTATATGGCATAACTATTAATGATACTGCTCAAAATCCTTGAAGATTGCTTGCCATATGAGGCTTCAGGAATATAAAATATAAAAATCAAATTGCTGTTCCATTTCAAATATTATTTCACATTGTCTATGAAGCTTCCTATAATATTTTCAACAACAGGACAGAGTACTGTGGCATATTTAAGCAATGCTTTTAAAAGTGAACGAAAAACCTGAGTGAAAGTTTCAAAATGAGAATCGGCTAAGTGATGAATAGAATAAAGAAGGTCTTGACTTGGACACGGAAAGCACAATTGTCTTAAATTATCACGCATGATGTCAACATGCAGTGAAACAATCTTAAGTTGAGCCACAATTTGTTGAGGTGTCTTTGAGAATAGATATCCCAAATATCCATTTGTATGATACAGTGATGTGTCTGCAACAGTCGTTCCATATTAATCAATTATCGCAACTGCAGTAGTGACCGTCGTATCCGACTGCTACGGACATGTTTTGATCAAAGTTTATAGATAATGTTATCACTGTAACACCAAGATACGATCCATCAATTTTTCAAGAAAGAATACAGAAACTACGAATCGGAACCTTTCAGCAATTGCGGCACTTCGGGATTACACCTTTGCAATGACCCGATATCTTTCACAATCATCATCACTTCCACAACCTTGTTACATGCTGAAATATTTCTTTTGGTGATAAGCCTTCAACGAATATTAAAAAAGAAATTCAAACGTTAATCTTATGATATATTTGTGTCTCTCTGCCTCGTATCCAACTCTTCCAAAAATTCCCTTTTGAAAAAAAATTCTTTTCTGTCAATTATGCTTTTTGCGCCAAAAATTAAATATGCTCATTTTTAATCGGTGCTTATTAAATGTTTACTTTAGGTTGAGTAAAAAAAGACTAACTTATGAAAACTGTATTCAAAGTGGCTTCCGAAAAATTTCGTTTAGGAACACGACCTTTAGTACTAATGATATAACAATCGAGAGGATCATCGCTTATCTGCAAAATCAGTCAGTAATTGCTGTTAAACAGTTTAGTCGATATCGATATTTGTTTTTTCTCAGATTATTGAAATATCGGCATACCTGGATTTTGTCATACTGACACCAGTTGGAACTCAATGCGGATTTGATATAGTTCGAACATTCCTATAATGACAGATCATACTTCAAATCATTGCAGACAGATAACCGACGAAATTTAAATACTGCCTTTTAAGTTGTGGGAAATTTTAAATTAATTCTAATTTCAGCAATAGACGTTCAATACGTTCATGCCAGTATATACAACTATAGATTTGTCACTTGGTTATTTTATTTTTATCGTCAGCAAATCTTTGAAAAATGAAATTTTGTTGAAATATCAGTGAAAACCTATTTTCAAAACTTCCAGCGGCAGTGTTAACTGATGTTATTAGTAAAGTGAAGATAATTAGCTCACAATACGAATAAATACCTGGAAATGGAGACTATCTTCGAAGGATAAATAACTGTCGATCTTGACTACTAATTCCGGAGGTATATAATCATACAAAGCATAGTCCATTGATGTTTTAGGTTCTAAATATAATCCGGCATTGAAATCCATCAAAATTCTGCAAATGTTCCATCAAGTCTCGCCCAGTGAAAACAAAAAAAACTCTTGTTTTTCGAGGAGCATTCAACGCAGAATATAACATACGTACCTTGAAAAAACGAATTTGAGGAGAGAATGGGATGAAGATGGTGTGGATATTTGTTCTCTCTCAACAACTCATTCTACATTTGCAGCAAATCATTCTGACCTTTTTGTCATTGACTCTGCCATTCGTCATCAAACTAAGAAAATTCTTTCATCTAAACTAAACTACAATAATATTAATTGTTTTTTCGTAAAATAACTTTATGCATATTAATTTCAGCTTCCTAATTAGTATGATATATCTGCCGGCTCATTTGGCTAGTCTGGACCCTTTATGTAAATTCAATACACATATGATATATTTAGCTTGCTCAACTAAACTTTTCAAAATAGCTCGCGTATGTATTTCAACAGCAACTACCGTAATAATAGACCACAAAACATTTGTGCTTCGAAAGCTTTTTTTGTTACAAAATTCTAATATTTTCATAAAAATAAGATTTTTTTTTTCTAATTTGATTGAAAATTCCAAAAAATAAGGTAGTAATTAGAATAAACCAATTAATAGCATCATTTAAAAGAGAAAAATCTTGACAGGACTAAATTATACACTGTTGGTACAGTATCCTAAGCTTCCTTTTGAAGGCTGAGTCAATTAGGCAGGTAGTCGTAGAATTTATTAAATTTCATATGGTTAAATGGAAGAATTTTAATGTGCCAGGACTCACTGAAATCACTTATGTATTAATGAAAACATAATAAGCCAACACACATACACACAAATTAGTTATTATTAATGAAAGCTAAAATATACGAGGCATACGCACAAATACACACAAACACATGCAAATATACAACAGTACAAACTCATATATGCATATCTACTGTGAGAGATCTTGGAAAACAAAATTTTGATGATTAACTGAAACGAAAAAAGATTGGCAAGAGGAATTTACAGTTTCAAGTTTCAAGCAAAGTTAGAACAAATGAGATGAAATGCGAAATAAAGCAAACTTTCAGATATGCTCCGCGGAAGAAGTGCAAATTAAAATAGACAACAGGCCAGGAAAGAGAAAGAAGAGTTAAGATCAGCGAAGGAGAAACTTTTCTCCTTGCAATCCATAATTACAATTATCATATATTTGCATTAATGGATTTGTTGAGAAGAGTTACTAATGGCTTTATGATTAGCATTCCAATTAGCATTCCAAACATTCCTTCAGTAGTTCAATTTTAGTTAATTTAGTTTCGTGAAACAAACATTAATAGGAAAGAATGATTCTGAATATCTTCCTGCTTAATTTACTGTTAAATGTAATTCGCTGCATGAATCCCCGTTGTTTCTTCTAAATTCGATCAACATCATACGGTAATTTTGGAACAAAACAAAAATTGCTGAAATTGCCCAATCAAAATCTCTAGAAGTTAGCTTAATCGAGTTGATCATAAATGAGGGACCCATTATTTCAAAGAAGTTAATAGATATTACAGAAAGCTGATAGCACCGCTTGTAAAAATCACTTCTTTAAGAAAATAAATCTTTAGACACCAATTTGATTGACATTATGTTAGGCAGTGATAACAGTTGAGTTCAGCAGGTTAATGACACCTGACGGCAACGAGTTTCAGTTTACTTCTAAACTTCACTCCAACTGCTTCTTAATTACGGTACTTCTCAAATTTCAATTCTCAATCAATGCACCTAATCCGGATTGAATATGAAATAAACGATTAACTTGAAGATGAAGTATAAAATTACAAAAAGTCTTACAAACTTCAATTAATTAGCAATTTATGAAATTATGAAAATTGATTCGTCATTCGATTTTCTAATTAAATTTATCTGTAAGAATCTTATAGCGTGATATGGGTGAAACTTGAATGAGTGAAAAATCTACATACATTGACCAGGCATTTGCTAACAAACTTGGACATCCCTAAAATTTCTTAAATTATTTTTGAAATGTACCAAAGCAAAAATTTCATACTTCTTTTATCATCTGCTTATTGGAACTATTAGAGAGGATTAAAATGAAGACAGAAAAGGATTAGTTCAGGCAGCAAATTCGTTATCTCAGATAGCAAATCTTTCTGAGAATTTTCAACGATTGAAATGATGAATGCAGCTGAGATTATCTCTTTAAACAAATTATCTCTTCTTTTCGTTCCTGTGCTATAAAAACTGATGAATAATTTACGGTCGTATTATCGGATGGCATTATTTTATCTTATAATTTAAATAAATATTGTTTGTTGATAACTCATAATAAAAGTTACTAATCTAAAAAAACAAGAAAAGAAATTATTACATCGAATTCTTTGGCAAAACAGTATAAAGTCACGTGCGTTAAAGATTATATTAGGATAAGTAAACAAAGAAATATAGGGGAAAAAAGTGAAAAATAATTGAGGATAGATTGAGTGAGATCTAGGTGCACCTTGAGCTATGGAAATCCTGACTAAAGAATGCAAAAGAGCAAAAAAGGAAGTTGGTAGGTCAAAATTTCATTTCATTAGATATATTAAAAATCAGCACTATTCTTTATCGTTACTTAGCAACAGAAATCCATTAATGGATGAACAGAGGTTCACTACTGAAAAAGGGTTAAGCACTAAGAGAAACGGATAACAAGGTCGAAATGGAGGTTACTTGGTGAAGTGCATCAATGTAATTAGGACCGAACTGATGACTTTTTCAGATCTAAGATCACTTTTGTAACAGTAGGAAGGGTCAGTGGAAGTAAGACCAAGATAAACAACCGAAGGAATCGAAAAACTTAAGCAATATTTTTTTACAATATTTAGCAATATTTTTTTTAAATTTTTTGACGTGTTGATTTTTATTGATGATTTTGCAAAAAATGAAAATAATGAGATGCTATGTAAGGTTTTTCGCAATAGAATCTGATATTATCTTTTTAAGATCTCATCAAAACCTTAGCTTTTGGTTAAATAAGTTTGAACTCACTTTTTGTATTCCAATTTTATTTACTAAATTAGCGCATCTGCAAAGAATATAATCTTTTTTACAAGATCCATTATTACAAATAGTTTAAAACTTCCACTATTCCTTTGATTTTTTTGGCAGTTTGCTTAGGTCATGTCAAAATACCTGTTCAACTATGAAATAGCATTATACGATGAGTGGAAAATACTATGCTAATGATGTTTCGCTTTATACTTTCCTTTCAACACTTCACCACTTGCTCCAAATCGCCAAACTGAATATAATGTCTCGTATACCGTTTAGCTGGGCCTTACGATAAAATAGATATGATTGTTTATTTAGGCCTTACAAACAATTATATTGTAACATGCATGTCTTTATTTCCTAAACCTTACAATTAATCGCAAATTATCATGAAAACTGGGATTGAAAGACTAAAAATCAATCAATCAATAAGCTATTATTACATATTAGTATCTCTAATGACCTAGAAAGGAGAAAATGGAATATTTGTTCGACAACGAAATTATGAATATTCTTCGTATAATTAATGTAATATACTTACTTCTAATGGATATTTACTAATTATACAATAACATGTCTTCTTCACTTGAATTATTTTTTCGACCTGTATCATCGTTGAATCATTTTGTTAGTAAGGACAATCCAACAAACAGAAACCTATTAATTCATTTAAAACATAAATAAGTGGATGGGATGGCATGGCATTCAACAATTTGAAGAAATGGCATGTACAGTGCTGTGTGACAAGGACGCTTAGAAGTGGTCGATAATTGCCGTGGAATCCATTGAAATGCATATAAACATTAATTGATAAACTGCGGGATAGCGAAAGAGGACGAGGATTCACAAGAACAAATGAAACTGAGGAATCGCTTGCGTAGACATAGGACGGCAATAGTGAGGTGGCAATGTATCATTTTTAAATATTCTATTAATGTAATATGATCAATATCATTACTTTTTTGAATTTTAAATAACTTTCGATAATTTCTTCATTCCTAAAACTAATAATCGCTGTAAAGTTTGTGAACAAGTGATAACAATAAGAGATAAACGATGGATCAGTTAATTAATTCTTGAATTTCAATTATTGACTACCTTTTGCAATTTTGCAATGATTTTTTTATCCAAAAATAATTTTTAAAAAAATATCACTTGAATGATAATTTTTAGCCAATAATAAACTCACTTAGATACTATGATATTTCGTCTTACATTAAGTAAGCCAAGATAATAACGAAATGAAGCATTTTAATGTGTTAATTTAAAGTAATTGTAAAGAAAAAAATTAGCGATATAATGATTTATGATCTGTTGAAAATTACTGTGATTTAATGGCGCCATGCGTAATCTTCACTTTTAACCGCTTTGACCTTCATCATATACTATAAGCAATGGACGATTATTGCTATCTATCTGATTTATATTTTATCAGCGAAGTTAGAAAGTGAACATAGGAGCATCTCTTATCATATTTATACAACTTGTTCTTAGTTACTTTCAAGTTTTTGAGAGAAATGGTAGAGAAGTGCGCTACTGTATATAATTGTCATAAAACTATTCCAGTCATAAAATTGGGTATCAAAATGTGATCAGAATAGAAAAGTTGAAAAAATAAACGAAATCATGAAATAGCATAAAGAATGATATATTTAAATTTCATTTTGATGTCAAAAATAAGCCAAGACTTTCGACCTTGGCTTATTTTCCTTGTTTTTGGTTTCAATTCCTTTATCAAATCCTTCTAAAGGCTAGCCAAAGCATTTATCCTATTTCTAGTGGAAAATCATATGACGATAAATAAGGAACGTGTCCCATCCACTGAATTTTACTTTTCCATGATTTTCTCAAACTGATATGTAAACTAATTTATCGGTTCGAGAATAAAGATAAAATATTAAATAACTTTCAAAAGTGATGATATGCATGCACATAATGAGCGAGAAATTATTGCGGATTTAAGATCAGATGAACTGAATTATATTGGTACCATCAATAATCGGATGATTAATTGTTACGGCTGAATAAAGCTTAGCAAAAAAAAAGTATGCATTTTTCATTATTTGGAAACAATAAAGTAAGCCTATTTATTTATTCGAGAAAGAGATGGAAAAATTAAGACAGAGAGAGAAGAGAAAAAACATATTTGACTAGAAGAAGCGATAGAAGGGCTAAATAACTGTCAATGGACAGCCAAACATAATATCAAGCCTCCTCCTCCCCCTTTTCAGTCCCAATCACAAATCCTTTTGCAACCACCGTATTCACATCTCCAAGTAGATGCCTTCCTGATTTTAGCAAAAACGAAATTAATCGGTTCAGTGACCGGATCTTTGTCACTCTACAATATATTCTTTCAACACAGATATTCCAATGAAAACCGGATGTGTCTTTTTCAATTTGATCAGGTCATTAATTTAAATTTATTATGAGAAAAAAATGTAGTAGAAATGCAACATTGCATCAATTCGATCCTTGTCACTGAGCATCATTCAAGTTCAGCGATTTTTTGATCTGGATCGAATTGAATCAATAAGGACGAAAAAAAAAGTTAAAATGAGGGAATGATGATAAGAAAAGGAAAGGGAAAAAAGGAAGAATTGGAGAATATGATACCATGATACCACGATACCACGATCTCATGATTCCACAATTCCATGATACCATCACTACTTTACATCCTTACTAGACATGTCCTGTCATTCATATTACTACCATTATTAGTATTAAAAATTATCTATACATTATCGTTACGACACATTTCACGACAATAATACTATCATCATTCATTATCAGTGAAAGCTTGCGGCTTAGTTCAAAAACACCAATTAGCAGCAAATTTATTGGTATGACAGCTGCGCATCGGAACGGAAGGAACTGACAACAGGATAAAAGAATCTTGCGCATACATGGGGAAGGGAAGAGAAAATGAAAAAGGATCGGAGTAATTTAACGGTAGTCTAATTGCACCATCAAATGAAACCTTTATTAAGAGCAAATAATAAGCTGTTCTAACAGTTTTACTACTTATCGTCGTAATAGAACATATTATCGGTGCGCTTCAAAGGCATCAGCATAACTTCTTCCTATACTTTTATCCCACTAATAATGACAATTTTTCGTCAAATACAGCAAAAATTCGATATTTTTGCTGCTTGCCGAATATTCGATAGACAAGAAGAATAATCTGTAAGTTGCTATTAGCATGACATTATTGTCAGACATAGGATGAGCGTATTCCATCTTGAAATTTCTACTAATTTATAAAATTGTTTTTAAATTTTAACTGAGCTGGTAAAAGTTAAAGAAAACTATTACTGTTAATTTATTCATCTCGAAAAAATAAAATCAACATTTGATTCAAAATTTAATAGAAATGAATAAATAAAATTGAGTGATGAACTAATAAGATAACTCTAACAAGGACCTCGAAGGATTTTTTTTCAACTTATCGAAATTTCGAGCCGAGACAAAATTGATAGCTATTAGAGAATGTTTCAGTCAAATGAGTGATACTTTTATTTCGGAACTAAAATTTATAGACAAATAGCAGCTCAAACGATAATCAACGGTCTAAACTATTGAATCAGATCGAAAAACTCATTTTTCAACTCATTTAAAATGTGGGGCTAATTTTTTGATGAAAAGATGAAATGATATCTTATGTGAAATTTTGTCTTTTGATATCCATGCAAATTGCGCACAACATATTATTCATCTATCATCATTATTCCATGCTAAATTTTGTCTGGCTCATCCATAACTCTTTGTATTATTATCATTTCATTTACCATAATTTATGTTAATGCACAAATACCACTGTAATAAAAAAGAAAAAAGTAAGGTATGCTCACTATGCCTTAAATAACATCAAGCAATCATCTCGAAGAGTGTTGGCAGCTTTTGTAGTTTTGGAAGCTTAGCAAAAAAATCTAAGATTTTTTTGGCAAAATATTTAGTAGGAATTTAAAAAGCGAGGACTAAATTTGACTTAAAAAATTATTTTCCTTCTCTAATTACCAAAGCTAAATTGGAAACAATTTTGTTGAGAACTAATGTACATGAAAAACTTCAAACTAGTGTTATTGAAGATACTTTCGTTTGCACTGGTATTGATTTGTATAATAGGTTGTTCGAATTTCTTGTGTAAAGAGATATATATCACGATGACGTTTTATTTAGATGATTCCATTTTATTGCATTCCATTATTTTCAATAAGCCAGAAAATATGTCATCGTAGAATTTCCGAATATCCTTAATTACTAACATATTAAGATTAAAAGTGGCTGTTCAATCATTAAAAAAGTCTATTTTTCAGCTTTGATCATGTGTCCAGACAAATTGTGCCAAAATGAAAATAGATTAATTAATACAAAACACTTCGACGACGATTATAGCGATAAAATTAAGAAAATGATAATGATAATAATGCTAATAATTATGATAATTGAACTGATCGGTGGAGGTTGAATAAGTTGAAAGAACAACTAATGATGGAGTGGTGAAGATATTGATAACTGAAATTGATAAAGAAACTGATAATGATTTCCCTGCAAAGAATCGTGTCATCGATAATCTGTTGTCTACAACAGTAGAAATTTTAGTAATTTCGTACATATCGATTACGTTCCATTTACCATACTACAAATAATATTTGAAGAACATTTGTGAATTGTTTCCATAAAGGGAAAAAAGCGACAAAGATGGAAATATCGCCGTAATTCATTTTAAGATCATTTGCAATACTATCTTAATGATTTTGCTAGTTATATTATATCACTGTCATCAGTGGATTACCAAATGGTTGCACGCCAAGAAAAAAAAAAAACACTATTATCATTCACAAAAGCAACTGCGACAATCCAATTCTTATTCTGATCGTCGGACTGCATAGCCTTCTTAATTATTGGATACTATCCAGTTTTTCAATTTCATACCATTGAGTATGCAAACTGTCACATTAAATTGATCAACAACTAAATCAATAACCGGTAAAATGGTGCTCATTTTAATGTATAAAGACATTCAGACTCCTGATTTCGTCCCAACTGATTGAAATTTATAAGATTTCAACTTTTTTTACCAAGAAAATCAAACTAATATTTTTTTCCAGGTGATTTTGGAAACGCTTTAATAGAAATATGTAATTAAAATTAAGCAGTGGATTAAAGTTGAAACTAAAACTTATTTTTAAATATACAGCTTTTAAGTAGGAAGAAAGAAAGAGAGAGAAATGACCTGTTTAATTTGTATATTTCTGTACACGCTTAAATTTCGTTTTCAAGTATCGCTCAGAAACTTTGATTTGAGACTTAAGCACAGTGCAGGGCGAAGAAGACAAATTTAATACATGGATGAATTCGGCTAATTTTTTTCTATTCATTGAGGTTTTTTTTTTCACAATCACTTCTTTCATTTTCTTTACCCTTTCTATGAATAAAAAGTTTTTTTTGGAAGATTTTGCACTGAAATATCAGATGTATCTCATTTCATTACTTTCATTATCTTTAAGACATAATATTTGAACATATTTATTGCCTCACAGCCGCCCTTGTCCTTCTTGACTTCTTTTGTTTTTTGTCTAATTATCAAATGAGGTAAAGGCTTGATTTTTTTGAACACATTAAATGCTTCGCTTTGAACATCATTTGCAATCGAAAATGTGTGTTTCGAATCAAAAATTTCAATCACTTACTTTTTTTTTTTCATAATTCTGGTTCATAATTCTGAAAAATTGGTTAATTGCTTCATTTTACTGCAAAAATGACATCCACATACATGTTCAATACACGTACAGACACTCATATACTCACGTAAGCTCACGTTCTGCCAATCATATACTTTTTTTGATTGTTGGAAGCCTTTGTTTACTTTATGATTAAATATAAAAACGCGTATATTACACACCTTTGTGGCACATGCATTTATACCCGAAAAGATTTAGCAATTTGCTTGGGTAATTTTGTTTTCGGACGAATAGTATACCGTGTCGATTGCACACTATCTAGTTATGGTAACACGAGGACTGCAACATTTACAGATATGCTTTTCATTTTTGGATGCATTTGAATTGCAATTTTAATAAAAAATTGGGGCGTATATATGGAAGTGCTAAATAAATGTTTTGAATGCATTTAACACTTTCATTTTTTGCATGCAGACAGCATGAAATGTTCCTGATGAGTGAGGAAGGCAGCATATTTGCTGTATCATCGGACCTTTGCATCTGAGCCATATTATCTGACTTTTTGATCTTTCTTACATGCACTAGGCACTCTGAAAGGATTCAACTATTTTGGGTTACTTTGAAATTTTCAAGACTTTAAACCGAATGAAGCATTTTCAAATTTCAATGTGTTAAAGTTTATCAACTTTAATGGATTTTTGAAAAGAAAACTGTTATTTGGTAATTTCTTTTAGCACCATCATCAAAATGAACTTATGCTCGAGAAAATTTGTAACTAGATTAAGTATTAGTTTGTAGGTTTTATTTGAATTTCACATCACATCACATCATCACACTATTAGCCAACAAATAGTTCGAACAAATGAAGTCTTGGAACTTTATGTTATGTGTAATAATTATTTCAAATTTAAAATTGATGACTTGCAATGAGATTTTTCCAGTAAAAATGAACTAAGAGGCAGAAGTGGAACAAATCGCGGAATACTAGGGAGTATGTTTAATGAAAAGATGTGCAGAGTTGACAATGAACAATGAAATGATGAAGCATTTAAATCATCAAATAAGTAATCTCAAATAAAATTGAATAAGTTGTCAGTAGACTTTAAAAAACATAAAAAATTAAGAGTTAATTGCAGTTGTTGTTTAATGTGGCAGTAAAATACTTCGCGTTATCAATAAGCATGAGGACATGGTCGAAGTATTTAAATCATTAAATTGATGAGTTGTTGAATTTTCATAAATTTCCATAAATTAGAACCAAAACTAACAAAGCAATGAGCGTAAAATACTTTGTGATGAATAGAATATCAAAAAAATATGTTTTTGCATTATGCAATAGCAGTGGAGAAATAAAGAACATTAGACTGCTTACCTGTGAGTAATCTAACAATTCATATATACCTATTTCATTCAAGTATTAGTTATCCACAAATTTATCTGTATACAGTGTATTTTACACATAAAGATGTAATAAGTATAAGATGTTTACACTTTGTTTTATATTCTTGATTCTTAATAAAGTATGTTATTCAATTAACATTACCAATAAACTTCAGCAAACTATCAATTTCAGATCATGAAAAAATATCTTTCTTAGCTTTTAAAACCAAAAATTTTTTCTCGTTTTAAATTTGAAGAAAATTCGCTCTTACTTATCATTGCTCTTTTTCACTTTTGCTTTCTTATCATGTGGAAGAGAAAATAAAAAAAGACCCCGAATGATTGTTAATTCACAACATTATCGAACTCCAAACTAGTCAGACAGTGTGCTAGTCTATTAGTCAATACTAATTATGAATCCATTCTCTATCCGGAAACTATGTACAGAACTTGCAGAGCTTGCAAAAGCAAAATAGAACTTATGTAAAGTGCAAGTAGAAAATAATTTATGCAAGTAATTAAAAAGTAGAAATATCAATCGAATCGCCAAATTTTTTACTGCCATATAACATTAAGATTAAATATATAAACTAAAAATGAAATGTTCAGTTTCATATTTGAAATTATTTTAAAAACTCGTCCATCTGTTTATGTTCAATTTTTGCTGCGACAGTGATAAATGAGAGATGTTCGGTAATATTGAATTATTTCAGTGAATTTAAAATTTTAATTTACTAAAGTTTGATAAAATATCCGCAACAAATGAATAAAAATTTTATCGCTGAAATTCTTGAATTTCAAAATCTAAAACTTTTAGATTCTTTGAATCCAAAAATTTTGATCTTTGCTCGATTTTGCTTTTTACGGATTGTACGTTGCTACGCATAGTATAAAAATACTTAAATTTCAGCAGCAAATAAGCAAATGGAGAAATAATTTGGATAAGAGGTTTCTTTGAAGAAAAACAAGCAAAACTGAAAAAGAAATGGAATGAAATCCAATTTGTGGAATATTACATTATCATTATTCGCAATCAATTTCCCATATTTTCAAATTTCCAGATAAAAATTTAATCCTAAATTTAAATTTGATTTTTCTCCATTACTTTTAATTCTTAGTTTATTTTGCATTAAACAAACACCTAAAAATACCACCTTTCAATGATTAAATTCGATCTGTTTCTATGTATGTTTAAAAAGCTTCATTGGTTCACTTCCAGTATCAATGTCCCAACTGTTCACAACCATTTATTATTTCAATTTTGCTAATCTGTTCATTTTGCTAATATTAATAATTGCTTCAGCTGTCTTACGATGGGATCGAATCATTGCTAATCAAATCGTTTAATGGAACTGAATAATTCTTTAAGATTTACTAATTATGTGTTGTCGTTACACGTATTGTCATATTATGATGGTATCAAGTAAAATGCGACTTTGCCAGTAATACTGATTTGAAAAAAAAATAATTGATTGAAAAAGAATGCAAGAATTCAAAAGAAATTTCATTTTTTATTTTATATACAGATTTGCAAGATTAAAAATCATTCATCAATTTATCTATGAAAAGTTTCAAAATAAAAAACATATTCACTTTTGCATCTTTTATGTATGGCTATCTTGTTTCTTTTCTGATTTTTGGAATTAAAATAAATCAAAGGAATGATAATAAAAGATTATTCATTCTGGAATGTTAACATTCCAATAATTGGTAGTATTTATGATTTAAATTCACTATTGCCTTATGAAGATTTGTGGTGATTCACATAATATTTGATCAAAGTTTAAAGAAGATTCGGCAAAAAATCAAAAACGGAAAATTAAAACAAGTGGCTAAGTATCAAATTCAGAAGTTTGATATGTCAGGATCCAGTCAGCGACCAAATTAGGTAAGAGAGAATTCCTAAGATTCCTAATCATGAAAATGATAATTCTTAACAGCTCAGTTCAGTTCAAAATTTAAATTTGTTTAATTTTCTCTGTTACTTTCTTAATGGTATTTGAGGATAATGCAATTTGCGGATTAATAATTTCTTATTAATTCATATAATTTATGAATATAGGCGTTATTTCTTGATAAATATATTTATACTCTTCAATTATATTATGAGGCGATATAATTCTTTAATATCTTCTATTCATCCTTAAAATTTAAAAACTTTCCACATCTAGTATGAAAATTACTTATGTATTAAATTCAGAAATTATTTTTTAATTGGTAATTAATCAAAAATTAATACATGAAGTACCTTCAAAAAGGTTGGAAAATCTGTATTGCTTATGTTTATTATAATTCTTTCATTACAGATATTTTCATTTTTCCATTTTTTTCAGGCTTCATTTTTTCCGAAATGAAGCTAAATTTATTCTTCTATTTATAGATTTTTACATTAGAAATTTTACGTTGCTTCTGCATTCTGAAAAGGTTAACATTTGCTGACTGAAAGAATTCAGGATTAATTAAGATAACAGTTGAATTGGTCAAGGTTTTAGCTGCTATCGCTTATATTTAGTGATTTAGAATTAATTTCTGTAATCAGTGCATCAAGTTGCACATCAAACGCAATTCTTTCATTCACGTCACGTTCATTTTCCGAGCAATTTGAAATGAATGAGTTTTCTTTGGAAAAAAACAAGAAAAAATGTAGCAGTACCAGTAATTTTTGTAAAGTTAGTGTGCTAGATTTGTTGTCGTGTAAAACACTTTTAAAATTTCCAATATCACAAATTTTTCAAAAGTGCAAAAATTTTCTACATTTTAAAATTGTAATCGAAATTCTTTTCAAATTTATCTTTTTAAAAATTACCAAATATCCTTATTAAAGCAAATATAAAAATGACCGTCTCTTTTGTAATAAAATTACAAATTGTCGTTTGAGAAAAGCAAACAAGGTAATTTAATATTTAAAAGTAAAAGACGAAATTGCCATCAGGTAGAGATTTCAGCGATCCATTTTGAATTTTTTTTGCGTGCTGTTTTTGCTTCTATAAATCATTTTCAAACGGAAAAAACTTTCCCATATAAAGAAATTCCCATATACTATTTCAACTGTTATTTTGACGATTTTAATTCTCAATTGGTGAAACTTCAGGCCCAGGATTTTAAATTAATTAACATATGTTCAGTTATAATATTCGAGAGAAATTAAAAAGGAATTAAAAACGTATTGTTTTGGAAAAGAGAAAAAGTGAAAACCTATTGAAAAAGAAATTGTTTATGGCTCTTTTTAAAAATTCATTTTTTTCTATTTCAGTTGAAAAAAGGGAAAAGACAGAGTAGTGCAAATTGTTCGTGACTTCTTGGAAATTGAATAATATTGCAAAATAAATTGTACTGTCAAAATTACTCAAAGTGATCGGAATAATATCTTTCATGGATGTGAGAAATTTTTTTTACACAATTTATTGTATGTAAATTGATTATCATGAATGTCATAAATTTTGTGCAATGCCTCAAAATATACCTGTTAACATAGTTGATATAGCAATGGCTTAGTTTAGTAGGCTTAAAATTAGAAACAAGGCTATTTTTTGCATTTCACTTTTTTATGGCTTTTATTTTTTTATATGGCATTTTATCTTAAAAAATAAGGATATCAGTTTTACTTTCTGTGAATCAATTTTACCGTGTAAAAAGAAAGTCATATTGGTTTCTTTCTTATTAGACTCATTAGTCCAAAAAAATTGAATTTAAAAAAAAAACGTAACATTCATAATGTTGTTACTTTTTAAATGTCGTCCTTTATAACAATTTTGATTGAAAGATCAAAATAGCAAAAATGGTATCAAAGAAATCTAGAGCTCTGGTCTCAATGAAAAGATCTCAGGTATAAGATTTCAAATAAACTTCTTTTTCGTATAGAGAAACTATATGGCCATGTATTATCCAAATCATATTTGCAGTGCCTACCGTTTTCTTCATGTCACATTTTAAATGCCTATTGCTTTGCCATGCAGATTGTTTCGGTGATGTTGATTTATTTGTTTTCTTGCTAATTTATTAACTTGATTTATGAGAATGTTCCGTTTTCTGACACTTTTCACCTATTTCATCAATATTTTTCTTCCTTCAAAAATGCTGTCGGAGCTGCTTTGCTTCCTAAAATTTCGAAGTTTTAAAATCTGTGAAAATATGAAGAAAAGCGATTTTCATTTTGAAAAGTAATACGATTAATTACTGGCAATGTTTGATTAGCCAAAACCAAATTATTGAGTGAATTTTGAACGAAAAAATAATTCCCGATAAAAATTACGAAAAGCCTCGAAAATCTATTTTAATGTTTGCGAGAGAAAGAAATTTTAGGGAGAGCGCCACATCAATTTTTTTCTATCAAAAATAAAGCTAAGAGAGAGAGAGAAAAACAAAAATTGTAGGAAACTAGGCAATTTTTTGTCAACATGCCGACAGTTGCTCTCTCAAACACGAGTAGTATTCAACGATCATTCCACTACTATATCGTATGATACATTTGTACTGCACGATACTGTATTCCGTACACCAAATTGGTACACCAAATTATGTAACAATGCATTACGTATTATATAATTAAATGGAACTGTAACGAAATTTTCTTGATTAGTAGCGATGATTTAGAAGTTTGGTAAATGAAACGAGTCTGCAATGATCTGTATGAAGAACCGAGCTACCTGGCTGAACTAAGTGCAATCTTAGTAAAAGAAGCATACTATTCTCAGTCTCCTTTATCATTATATAAGTTTTCGTAATTCAGTTTGCAAAAAAAAAACTGAACAGAACTTTTCACAAAGTTTAGTCATGGCAGAAAATTTGATTGCATAATTAAAAAAAGCTTTAAAAAGAATAAAATTTTGTTAAACTACTGAATTTTATAGCATAAAATTAGAACCTAGAAAATATATGATGTAATTTATGTTCACAATTGTATCGTTTTATTCAGCCTCAAAACAATGTCTTAGTCTAATTTGCTTCTCTGAAATGAAGCAAGAATTTGCGATAGTTTGAAGGAAATGCTGATAAGTTGTTCATAAATTTTTGTGCCGTACATTGAGCCAAACCAGCATAAAACAATAAGGAGCCAGATAACTAGTAATAAAAAATGCTTGAATTTCTTGAAGCCAATCAAATTGACCGGATCGATTTTACTAAACCCATCATGACAAGTTTTTACCTTAAATTTCATTTCATGAATCATTTAAACTCGCGGTGTTAAATTTCCCGTAGCTTTCTGTTCGCTTTCAGCCTCATCTATTAGATGTTTGCAAATCTCAACAGTTCGTCAAAATTTGTTATGTCATTTATACATTGTCAACATATTTATTTCACCTTTACAAATGATTTGCATTTTTAAGACAAATTCAATACTTAATTAAAATCAACTTTAGATATTGTATAACATTTCCAATTATTGCTTTTTTATTTTAGCGTGAGGAATATAAACGTAGGACTGTGCATTTAATACAATTACTAGTCTTTTCCGGCCATTACTGAATGCAGTTCCTGTATTTCAGGATTTATACACATCTTTAATCATTCTCATTCCTTCTTACTACTTAGCTTTCCATAATAGTCTTTAAAAGTGCAATGTTATTTTTCATTTAATTTATTTAATTCCTATAATTAAGCCCGAGAAGAATAAGTTTAATGCATGATTATCATTCCATGGCTCAATTTACAAATAATGTTTTCAACAATTATAATTATCAGGATTATAATATTTTTTCGGTTTTTTCTTTTTGAAAATAATTTTGATGCTGATGTCAAATATCACTCTTACAATATGCATGCGCAGATATATACAAACACACAACATACAACGCATTCGCAAACAATCACACACACACATACACAACATGGAACGATAAAAAACTCTTAAATGACGATTTGGAAACGAAAGTTTCATTGGTAATACCAAACAATTAAGTTGCATATATTCTAAATAATCGTTTATCTCATGAGAAATAAAAAACATTTGCAATCATTCCTTGGCCACTCAATGACATTAAGCAGTTATTAGCAGGTCAAGATAATTGCTACCACACGTTGCCAGGCCTTTACCAATTTATCATTCATCATCCATCTTCCACTTTTTTTCCACTTTTCCAATTTTTTTTTCCAATTTTTTTTCCACTTTTTTTTCCAATTTTTTTTCCAATCAAATCATGCGAAAAAAAAAAACCCTCTAGAGTAGCATCACAGTGAAGACTCGATCCTTTCATAAATTACAGAACAGGAAATTTCAAAAATCCACAGAGATTTCAAAATTAGTCTTTTTTGATTTATTTAAAACCCTTCGATGCAAAAATGAGAATTCAAAATGATCGATGAGTTAATTACCTTACTTCAAGTTTTATTAATTCTTATTAAGAAAGATTGTAAAAAATTAACTTCAAAAAATGAAATATATATTTCCTTTCAATTAATTTTTTGTTTTTATTCAAAATGTGATGAATTACTTTTACTGTTATGTTTATCAATAAGCTTACTTCTTCATGCAGACATATTAACAGTTCGGAGAAAACTTTACAATTGTCGCGAAATCTTCCAAAAACTTTTCTCAGCCAAGTAGAGAGTAGATAACTAAAAATCCAGTAACATATCACTTGTCACATTGCTATGACTTATCAACTTGTCAAGGCTGAATAATAAACAAAATAGATTGACTTCATTTCAATTACTTCTCTGTAATTTTCTTTTTGGCTTTTTTCAATATTATTTCTGTTAAACCATTCTATATATCACTATCTCTACGTTATCAATATGTTATTTCATTATCATTCATTATCAATAATTCGTCTTTCCTTTTTCCATAATTTAAAGTACTTATTCATTTTTTAGTTTCTGCTTTTCGAATCTCCGATATTTTCTGCGGAATTCTCATGTGAATACAAGTATCAGATTAAAATAAATGGTGGAATTAGAGAAGAAACTTAAACAGGACCAAAATCGATTCGACTTTTGGACGTTTATAGTGACATCTATATATTTCAGTCTCATACTTTATGCAAATATAATTAAGCATAACAGGGAGAAAAAAATAAATGAAATAGCTCATACTATAACTTAATAGCTCATTATAAATGATTCGTACTATATATTCATTATCTGTCTAACTAGTGAAAATATCAATGGAACATTTAGGCATGCGCACAATTTAAATTATCTAGATTAATAATCAGCGATGATAGATACGATGAAAGTTACTGATAAATAAACAGAATTTTTTTTCTTCATTTCTCCCTTCTAACGGATGATTAAAAACTGTTTTGGAAATAATTGAAGCATATCAAATCGCAGGATTTTTGTGAGATTTTTTCCTCTCCATGTAAAGCACTTCGGTTTTATCGCATTACTATTTATCAAGCGAGCAGAGGTTTTCTTGTTTTTGCATATTTATTGCAATATGTTCTCATTTGTAGGGTCTTTAACTACGAAACATACACATACTAATTATTGTCATTAAAGTTATTCGTACTTCCATTAGCACCACCATCATTACCAACTATCAAATTACTCTGACTATTTATTAATTTTCCATTAAAATACATTTTTAAGATTTGCATAATTTGTCCCTTTTCTTATTATGAATTTGAAGCAAGTTACACTCACCCAATACGCTTTTACTCAAGTTTATATCTAAAGACTGAAAATAATTCCCTTCTGAAGATTCCAAAATTCATTCCTGTTTTCGACTTTCCACTGACAATAACGCGGCTTCTTGGCCAACGTTTGAGCTATGGCTTCTTTGGCATCATACGACCAAATATCGTCCAAAACTTGAGCGATCCCTAATTCAGCGATATTACATGAAATATTTAAACGACCAATCGCCAATTCAACCTCAATATTCATCTACGTTTAGCAATATATTCAATAAACTGTCATTTATTGAAACTTTTAATATAATTAATAGTAATAAATTGTTAAAAATAGCAAATTATTAACCATAATTATAAATTTCTCTATGATAAGACAAAAGCGACAAAATATAAAATATTGCGGCAAGATCATCAGCATCAGGAAACATGTAATTGAAACCTTTTGCAAAAAAACTCTGAGAGCACTAATTTGAATTCCTTCCCATTCCAATGCATTTTTCACCTTGCACAATAGTAATTCGTCTTCAAGAATTATTTCCGTAAAAATTTATTTAATAAAACAAAATTTTATGAACAGAAAAAATTTAACGATTTTAATATACGATTGAATACTTATTTCCTTTTCTGTTCTTCTTTCATTCAACAAAGAAACGCAAAAGCATTGGTAATGCGCAAATATTACATTTTACTTGTTACTGTATTACCTATCTCCATTCATTTGAGAACAAATTGATAATTAAGCATTATCTGCTAACAATATTTCGAGATTTACCTTTCCAAATTTCAACTGATAGAAAACACAGGTCTGAGAAATGAATTAGTTGAAACTATTTAGGAATAGTCAAGATGAAGTTAACAGATAATATTAGAAGCGATATGTAGTTTACATGGGTCTGTCTGCCTGCCTACCTGTTGTGTGTTTGCTTTTGTTGATGTATGCATTAATAAAGGACAATTTAATTGTTCCAGGAATAGCAAGAAGGACTGCATCGTTTTGCACACAAGACTCGGTTCTGTCGTTTATTGATTACCGATTGAAGTGGAAAAGTTGCTGCAATTTATAACTATTAATCAATCAGTGAACATCATTGATTGCCGATGTGTTTGCTGACACAAGTTATACTGGAAATACATATGTTAAATAGATGGAAATACATATGAACATCTTCAGCTGTCTAGGTTTGTGTCAGTCTTAAGATTTTTGAAAATAATTTGAAATCTTCTCATTTCTTTTAATAATATGAAAGTTTACTCTTCAACATGAACCACTGAATATCTTTTAGAGTTATTTCATGCTCACTTGATGAAATTGAAAGATCAAAGCCGAAAATCAAGTCAAGTTGAAACAAAAAGATTTGAAAGAGAATTAGAAAAAGCAGAATAATGTGCCCAGAAGACTTTATACATATCATCTTTTGATGCATTAATATATTGATCAGAATGATGCTTGAAATTTTAAAAAGTGGATACATCGAATGAGGACTTCCCGAAAATAAAATTTTCTGCTATTTCATACACATGTCTTGTGCAATGTACCAAGATGTTATACCAGATTACTGCAGGAAATATTTTTTTTTCTCATTTCTTTTAAATCAATGTCATATTTCAAGACAAAGAAAAAATGGCAATAAATTTGAAGTAACTGACGACATTTGCGTTTGAAACAATGTACCGATATTGTAACATGAAATCTGTTGTTGTTCTCGGGAAGCATTTTCTTATGAAATTTCCTTTCAATTCATTTTTCTTTTTTGTCTTAAGTTATCAAATTCATTTTTTACAACAGAGTTGGCAACGGCTACGTTAACAACTCCCAATTTTTTCATCAGTATTTTTCGGTATGATTTTCTAATATTAAAGTAAAATATTGAACTCTACCAGATTTTAATATACCAGTGATTTACGATACAGATAAATTTCAATCACTACAATTTGGTTTTAAAATGTTTCACGGAAACATCAGTCACTGCCACGGTTAAATCTAATTTTCGAGGACACCTAACGATTATATCAAGACCAAGTACTGAAAAATGGCTGTTTAAGATTGAATACATTATTAATATAATTTTAGGGGTTTATAGTTATGGATTGAAACTTTTCAAAGATGGTCTTTCCGTCAAATTAGTCAAACAAATCATTTCCTTTAACCAACGCTGAGATCAAATGTTAATCGTTTAGGCTTGTCAGTCGTTAAGAAGCTGTGTTTTTCATTGATTTACTTCTCTGCCTTATATTTGATATCATTTCTTAAATTACTAAAGAAGACGATAGAGAAGTGAAAGAGAATAAAACGTTTGTTAAATTTTTACTAAATTTTGACTTATAAAATTTTCTTCTTTATTATTTTTTTTTCAGAAATTATGCAAAATAATTGCTGTGAGAACAAAAATGATATTCTATTAATTATTTACAAAGATACATTCTTAAAAAAAGTTTCTTACATTCTCTTAAATTAATTTCAGGAATTTAATTTCAAAAAACATCCTAGCAAACGAGTTGTTTCGGAAAATTTCAATTATTTACTGCTTCACATTTTACAAATTTAGCGATGTAAAAGAAAATGCCAGTAATTTAACAGATCTTATCAATTTTACGCTGCAGGAAATTAATAGTTTCACTAAATTTGTACAGGTATTGACAGAAATAGCAATGATACACTTTTCTTCTAACATTTCGAATTTTAGGAAATGGATCAATCATTATCTCTTATGATTTGTTTTCTTCTAATCAGTAATAATCACAGCTACAAATTATTTGTCGATAAAAAACTGATACTTACCAGCTTATTGATTGATGGTTTTCTAGTCACCGTTTTCTCGTTGTTATATACTTTAATAAACAGCATTACTAAATTTTATGATGATACCAACTAATTAACTTCATGTATGTTTGCTCTTTAGAATCACTGTATTTTAATGAGTCCAGTGCATTGTCTTCATCGTGGGATCAGTTTGGTGATTCCTTAGCAGAATCAGTTGCAAAAAACTGAAGTGACTCGTGGAAAATGTAAATGCTTGAAAGTATAGAATGCGCTTTTATAATTTATCGTAGTATCGATATGTATTTCAAATCTTTTACATTATTTCGACAATCAACCGATCAATAATATTTACTGCCGCTTTACTAATAAACTAATAAAGACGTAATTTTTAGAAAGTTTGACTTTTAATAAAACACTAATCCGAACAAATCTAACAGCATAATTTTCATTGGTTACTCAAAATCGATCAGTACTGATACTCTTCATTGCTAAAACATTTAAAGTTTTTTTGCTATTTTACAGGTTGATCGTGCAAAATCTGGCTATTTAGCGGAAAGTAAATATTGCAGATCGGAAAAGAGTTTGAGACAAGAAAATGCTGGTCCATCATAGTTGTATATGGCTTCAGTATAAAATACGATTACACGAAAATCGAATATATCATTAAAATATTCAGATTTATTTCCTCATTTCCATGCTGATCTCATTTTGACTAAATTATTAATCTATAAACAGTGCTTTTACTTGTATTTGCATATGAAGAGTAATCATTTATTTCTATTTACGCATGACGAGTAATAAACTTAAAAATAGCTCTTCGCATACAAAGTTACCAAAGAAACAAAAAAGTGATAACTATAAATAGTAAATTCGGCAAGTTTAATGGAATGAACGAGCGAAAAAACATTTAGTTACCAGGGAGCACTACTAAGATTGAACGGTTTAAATTTGATTTTTCAATTTTAAAAGCTTATTTATCCCCGCTTTGGATAAAATAACAGTAATGAAAGTATAGGTTCATAAATGGTGGAAAACTGAGGCATCTATAAAACATTGCACATCAAACAATAAACTTTTTCAAATTATTCGCTTTCAGTATTTAATTAGAAAATCGTACGGCTTGTATTACAAGATTACTTTCCGTGCTTTCACTATCACCATAATATTGTTTGTCGAAACCTCTACTTAAGCCATAAAGGTTTCACTTAGATGATTTGGACATTTGGTTCAATCCGCACTAATGATCAATCATTATATTATTCACAAATTATTAATTAATAGAGATAATTTCGAGGTATTTGCGCGCAAAACACTTTTTATTTTGGATAGTGCACATATGTAATTAAATGGCTTTAAATTATTGTTAAACTATCATTCAAAAGTACCGGATAGCAATGTCGGTTTAACGTACGTATGGCGTACGTTGGCAGAGACATAGCATTATCGTTTGGCTTGCAAATCAAGAAAAATAGCTATGCTCAGAATTCTTTTGGTTTGTGCTACAATTTCTTTCCATTATTACCTAATCCATAGTAATCTAATTAAGTAACTAAACAATTTAGGTAAAGTGATTGATTAATTTTTTGCTTAGATAACTAAAAAATTTGAATCAAGTAATTAAATAATTTAGATTAAATACAATTAAGCAGATAGATAGTGCAAAAGAAATAAATTTTCAAATAAAATAAAGTCCCAACAAATAAAATTATTGCTTGACTAAAATTTGATGCTTTGTTATCAGCGAGAGATTACAGTAAAGGGAGAAGAATCTGGCAAGGGTGACATTTCTAATTGTTTATTATTATTATACTATAGTTAAAATGTTATAATAATTCAAAGTCCGGCATATCTTAATTTTTCAAATCTAAAATGCTTAGACAGGTAAAATTCCAAAATTTTACGACATTTGCAAAATTTTGATAAATTTATTGCAATACAAGCAGGCAATATCAAAGTATAATCTGTCCTAGAGTAAAGAAAATTAAAATATTCCTAATATTTTTCAATATCAGAAAGTTCTTTTCTAGATTATCTGAGATTGATTTAGGGATCCTCGACCTTTGATCCTTTGCATACTAGTTTAAGGATTTGCTTTGATACATCTTTTAGTCGTTTTCTTTTTTAAATTCTGAAAAATGTTTATGTGATAAGAAAATTTAATTATTTATATATCACATTTCTCTGCATAATCCTAAAAATGCAGAATTCATTTAAAACGGTCACTTATATTGAACTGTCTAATTCATATAGTCAGAATATTCCAATTTTTTATACCTTTGTCTGATTTATGCGAACAATCAGTGTGAATAACTTCATAGCTTTATTGCATATTGATTTGAATGCTTATTTAATGGAGAGAAATACGTAAAGAGATCACGCTTCACACGCATTCTGTGTGTTATTAATCTCTTTTAAACCAATTGAAATTTTATGAAATTGTTGAAATAAATAGTTGTAATTGTTTAAATTTGGTGCGATGTTTGAACTTGGAGAATATTCTTTTATTTTTTGAAGATAGTGATCAAACAATGAAAGATCTACCATAGAGAACAAATCTTGAAGCAAAAATTTGTGAATTAATCTTAATTTTCAAAATTTATAAATTATCTTCACTAAATGATCAAACTGAACTCTGTGAAAATCATAAAGTGCATGTACTTAAAAGTCAATAAATTTACTTGCAAATCAACCAATATCTACATTTACAAATTGGTCAATGTCACCATTATGAGGATGATCTGTTGACAAAATCTATCTATTGCTCAGTGATTTAAATTAATTTAGATAAATGAGCGAGAAGATATCCTTTAGTTTTCGTTTATTTTTTTGAAACAATCCGCCCAATTTATAATTTCCCAAGAGGATTCTTTTTTGAAACATTACTAAATTGTTGGCTATCGTCAAGTCGGAAAAGAAAATTGGCCACACCTTCGGTTTATCTTCTGTTTTTATTGCAAATAACAATAGAAATTCGGCAACGTTGCACAGTGCATTACTTCATTGTTGCTTGTTTTCTATATCTCAATTGCAAATTCATAGATTTTAATTACAGCTATCCCAATTACAATGCTATGAAATTTAAAATTCAGGATTCGTTGTTGCTATTTCTATTTACTGATTGCTATATCTAAAAACTAATCGATGATTTATTTCCTAGCCCTATGACCTAGATTCTAATTTTTTTCACTTTTCATGTTTTTAAAGGTAAATACTAATACTTCCTGCAGGATAATACTTTTTTGTTCCAATTAAACCATAAATGCATTAATTTGATAATCAACAATCAATAATTCAGTAGAACAATGTTAAAATATTACCTAGTCGAGTGTATATGCATTTAATCGATTTTAGCTTTCTGAATTTTAATTCAGGAAAAAAAGTATTTTACTATGTAAAACAAAAAAAAAAAAAAAAAGCGAAAAAATTCGTATTCTTGATTTCTAGACTTCAAACATATGAAACAACAATTGTTTCGGTGGTTGGCAAAACAAACAGTAAAATGACAACCATCATTGCATGAACATTTACTTCTTTATATTTTCTCATTCTTTCTGTATTCAAAAAGCGGAACAAGACGATTAAGAAGATAGAATGATGAAAGGTAGGGAATAAAGAATAATAATATAATAAATAAAAGAGCAAAGTTATCAAAATAGCGCCACAACCATATCACTTTTCAAATAACGATGCAGAAAGTTTGATTCACTTCGCAATCCAGTTGCTTTTCTTTTGGATTGCTCATTGAGATCTCATATCATCACTGCAGATCTCTAATATGCATCACAAACTTGTCGTAACTATGGCATTGTATTGTATCTTGTCAAACAAACAGTGTCAGCAATAAACACTTTGCAAACAGGAAACCGGCCATTTTTTCAGACACTCAAATATTCCATGAATATAATCATGATAAAGTATGCATTACCATTAGCGACCGCTTCTCTCTCAATAATATTTTGATATGTCTTGACGTGCTCTTCCAGCTGTTGAATTGACTTCAAATTTTATTCTCCTGTTGTTGTTGTTGTCATTGTTGCTAATATTAATGTTGTATTGCTGTTTTGCTTTGTGTTGTTGATTGTTTAGCATTCTTTTTAGCATCCTTTTTGGTATTGTCACTATCACTTTGTATCCTGATCAAAGGAAAAGCAGTAAAACGGGAAAGAGAATTCTACAAATTCATTTTTACCACATAGGAAATCGATATTGCATATTTCGGCATCCTCGTTAGTTTATTAATATCAGTGTCATTTTGCATTAATACAGAAACATGACGATATGATTGCCAAATTAATGTGCCTCGAAATTTGATTTCTCCTAAATGAAAAAATGAAATTTGTAACTAGATTTGTTAAAATTTCAACTTTTCATTAACTTAACTAGTAAATTGTATATCGAAAAATGGAAACATTTGTTTTAAATGTGATGCTAAAAATAGCATTTATTGATTTCACTTGACTTTTTTCTTGTTTTATCGACCTGTTATAATTGAAGACAAATAGATGGTAGAAAAGAAAACGATCTGTTCTAATTTGTTGAGTTTGATGCATCATCATGAATTGACGAGGTCTTATGTCAATTGAATCATCGGGTCTCTCTTCCTGTCTTTTTCAATGACTGTATCACATGCTACTAAACAACTTTTTGTCTGTCCGCATTTTTGCAATGTTTAAATGAATGGATCGATTTCTTGTAACTATTTCTCTAATTTAATTGAATGAAAATAGCAGAAGTTCTTAAAGGAAGTATTACCCAAACACAACTTAACTGTTGTCTTCTTCAACCGAACCTTTCACAACGAAAATTTTCCCATCAGAAAACTTATGCAATATTGTCAGGTATCATTTGAAAAAGTTTTCATTACTCATCTAGGCGAATTTCATGCGCAACAGAGGAGAAATATTTTTCTTATAATAAAGCGGGAGGATGTTTTGAACAAGAACATGGACAGTTTTTGCATATTAAATAATTCTAGTTGAAATGGACAGTTTTTGCATATTAAATAGTTATAGTTGCAAGTACATTTTGTAATTCTTTTATCTATCAACGACAAAATCAATAGCAAATTAAATAATGCTGCTGATATTACCAAATGACGGTTTAAATGACCTGATTTACTTTTCCTCTTCATTGCTATGCCTGAGAAAATTCGCCAATAATGGTATAAATTTGAACAAGCAGCTAAAAATACCGATTCACATTTTTGCTTTTTTATTTTTATTTTTTTCCTTACGAGAAAGTTCAAGCTAATAGTGCCTACTTCACTTTTTTTATAACGTTTTTTTTTTTTTTAATTTTGGGAGTATTTTAGGTTCATTTAAACGGTCCTTTGCCAATTGATATTCAATTTTTGACAATTTCACTCAGTTTTTGACATAGCAAACTAACACTGTTTGTGCTCCATGCGAAAAATATAAATTAACATGTACATATGCACTTTAACCTGAATGGAGCAAACAGTTCAGTTATTAAATTGCTGCAAAGTATACATAGTTGATAACAAGCCAAAACTCGTTAGCAATTTTTTTATAAGAAAATTTGTAAGTTCAAAAGAAAAAGAAAATGAATTAAAGCATTTTGTTATTAGTTTTGTCCATCCTCTTCGCCTCCTTTACCGATACGATTCTTTCAGCTTTCCATATTTGAGGCATGGAACTAATAAAACATTTTGTGTGTATTATCACTGCTACACAGCTCGATGCAGTGTTCACCGCCATATGAAATGGACCGATTATGCATCACTTTTTTTCAGCGCTTACCATTTTCATACTTTTCGATGGTATATTCACTCAGGATTTGAAATGGTATCAAAATTTCTACTCAAAATTTTGCAGTTAAAATGAGAATGATAATGAAAGTGATTTTTCAAGTAAGCATGGGATGATTAATGAGTGAATAATCTATTTGTTATTTGCCATCCTTTGTAAGAATATCTCAATGTAAGAATATTCAACCTTACTAATCATTATCAGAAAAAGCAGTATATATGCAATATCAATAACGGTATAACAGAAAAGTTACGCAATAAAATAACATCACCAGAAATATAGAGGGAAATTGTTCTGTCTTTTATTAAATTTCCAACACTCTCAAATGAAATTACGGAACAAGATTTAGAAAAAAGTTTTCTTATTAATATCTAGCATAGGTATAAGAAAGTTTGCCGTGTGGAACGTGGATGTAGCTGTACAATATTTATAAATGAGCCAAAATGCTGCTGTGTTGGGCAATCAGTTATCGAAATACCAAAAAATTTGACCGATGATGTTCGCCGCTTGTTAGTCTTTTTACTTCTAGTCTCCTTCCTTCCATTTTTCCAGTTTATTCTATTTCCGGAAATCAGTGAGATTAGGGCAGAAAAATGGAAAATAAGTACTGCTTAAGGAACAATTTGAAAAACAATCATTTGTTTTAATTTGCGTTTCGTGTCAATGAGGAAAAAGAGAAATGAAGGAAGTGAAACGATCCATACGTATTCGAAAAACATTTCATTTTTTTTTTATATCAAAAAATTGAAAAATTTCCTCAAATTTTGTAGAAAAACAGAAATTCTACACCCAAATTATTGGTAATATGAATATTTTAAAGTTAGATCCCAAAATTTTATTTCTGTCAAATCTCTTCAGATTACTATATAATGTAGGCATCAGTCACATTCGTGAGAATGCTTTCAACAATTATCAACACCTGCAAGAAATGTTTGTTTCTTATTTATTTTTTATTCTATATTGTCATTCTTCCAAAAATACAAAATTGAAAAAGATCTTTTTTCTTTTTCACTTTGAAAATTAAAAAATTTTTCGAAATTAGTGGTACTAAAATATATTTTCACGTATTTCAACATTGTTTGTATCAGTGGTCATTCTAAAATTTTGTTAAATTAATGGATAGATTAACTTGCAGCGTGATCGAAGATTCGGATGCATTGCAATCAATTAACGGAGATGCATTTGGTCGCCTATATAGTCTTGGCAAATTGTTAGTTCAGGTTTCAGTCTTAATTACTTTAAAGGTTCACATGTCGCATGATGAATAAAAGGTGCAAACTGTTGATCATTTGCTTCAAGTTTTTTCAGGTCTGTCAGTGGGTGTAAAAATCTAAAAGAAGTCACTGGAATTCTACTCATTAATAACACAAAGATCTTAACACTGTAAATATTTAACTTTCCAATCGTCTTCCAAATGAGTTTATGTAAATGCCTTTTGTTTATGGACAACAAAAAAAAGTTTGACACTGATTTTTTGCTAAATGATGTATATGGGATTAAAAGAAAGAAAGATGGAGAATAATAAAACGATTAATCAAAATGACATCACCCTCATAACTATTTCCGGATGATGAGTAATAATGGTTTGGTACGCATGCCAACGTTAGAGATGACACCACGACATCGATTAGCAATGGAAGTGATCGATTTCTCTTACAATCACATTGAATATCTCGGTGATGGTCAACTTCGAGCTGTTCATGCTAATAAAATTCGTCTTAACAATAACGACTTACGCGAAATCGGAAGTCATATATTTGCTAACTGTCGATTTACTTTGCTGTATGTTTTATGGGATCAAAGTTAAACTCAATACATCAAAATGCTAAAGCGATCCATGCTTTCAAAATTATTTCACAAAAGCAATAGGTCTTTTCAATTATAAATTTTTGAATATAAGCAATAATTCGTGCTCTTTTTATAGAGAATTGAATGATAATTTAGAACTTAAGCGTCTTTCGATCGATACCTTTGCTGGCATATCATTGATCAAACGTCTGTAAGTACTGGAAAATTCATCGATAATATATTTCATTGGTGTTATATAAAGCACATGATTACAATTTCCGCTTCTTTAGTTTTTACCAAGCACTCGAATGCTAAAATTATGTCATTTTTCTGCAGTAATGGTACATTTGCATTTCAATTTAAGTTACATTTTTCATTTCAGTGATCTTTCACGTACCGGTATTACAGAACTTCCAACAACCGGCCTATCCCGTTTAGAAGGCTTAAAATTAAAAGATACAGAGGACCTCAAAAAACTGCCACCAATTTTGGCATTTACATCATTGAAAAAAGTGGAATTCACTTATCCATATCACTGCTGCTTATTCAAAGTAAATTTTCAGCTTTCAAAAGTTAATCATTTTTGTCACCTTATCCCCATCTCTGTCTACACTCACTCATATGTTCTGTCCTATTGTCTAATCACGATAAAAATTGAGCAGGTTGTTTGAAACATTTCAGATATTAAATTAAATAAATTTCTTTCTGATTAAAAGTAAGAAAAGTCTGCTAAAACTTGCAGAAAGATAGAACGCATCATTAACAGTTGAAATTTCAATCAGTATTGAAAGAACTTCTTGATCAAATTGAAAAACTGAAAAGGATCCGAAAATAATCCGTAAACTCATCTGTTTCCGTAAAAGCTGTACTACAGTGTGTTATTTACAGTATGCTTCTAAAGAAATCAGTACAGCTGGTGAAATGTACACAAAAAATCTAGAAGAAATTCGAGATCGTGAATGTTCCGCCAAATCAACCTCAAAACTGAACCGTCGGCGACGACAAACTGCGCGAAATGATCGCACAAATTTGCTGCCACAAGAATCGCGGGAAAATCCGCTAGATTTCTCCGACTTGCTGCAATGGTTTGATTCTGTCAACGCTGGTAATATTACTATTGAGGTACTTATTTTCATCTTATAAAAGAAAATAATACTTAAAGATTTTCTTCGAAGAAAAACCGACAAATTTCTTAAATGATTGTCCAGTGCTAATTACAGATAGACGACGAGTGGGATACATTGCTGGAGCCGGAATTTGAGGACGCTGATGTTGGACTTCTGACGACATTCAACTGTACATCGAATGCTGTCAGTGATTTCTTTGCTTCCATACAATGCACTCCGATGCCAAATGCACTCAATCCTTGCGAAGATGTTATTGGGTAGATTGGATATTCTTGCAAACATTTATATCATTTAACTAATGAACATAATTCCTTGGTTGTGAACTTTATTTTATAGTAGTTAACCATTACGTTATATCGTATATCATCCAAATATCGGAAATAAGTAAAGCATAAGAGCGATATCTTTTAATTTGAAGATACGACTTTTTGCGTTGGGCAATATGGTTCGTATGGATTTCGGCTATTGTTGGTAATATAGGCGTATGGATTGTATTATGCCAAATGGGACAAAAGAGGATGCAAGTACACTACTTCTTCATGGCAAACTTGTCCACTGCGGATTTGCTAACAGGTTAGCCGGGACATTTATGAATTGGATTTATGTAGAATGAAACATAAAATTTGTTCGTTAAAGAACAAAATGTTCGGTTTTTTCGTAATCTGGACAGAAATGGATATGCTGTTTCAAATCAAAAGCTTAGAATTTACAGATATATTTGAATACATTTTGTAAAAGCTAAAGATTGAAAGAATTAGTACCGGATGTAGTGTTTTATCGGATCCTGATTTAATAATAGCAAAAAAGGCGAAAGGCGAAAAAATGAGCTGAACAAAAAGGGAGACCATTTATATTTTACTTGAATTTAATGAAGATATGGCGAATCAACGTGTCGTTTAATTTGATCTTTGAATCAGTAATGACGCAATCAATAAATTTCATATTTTTAGGTGTTTATCTTGGTGTACTAGCAATAGCAGATTATAAAACATCAAATGAATATTATAACTACGCAGTTGCATGGCAAACTGGTATTGGTTGTAACATAGCCGGTTTCATTTCCGTTTTTAGCTCCGAAATCTCCATTATGTCGATGTTTTTGATTGCTTTTGATATGTGCTATAATATCAGGTACAAATATAGAAATAATGTACTGTTGATTCAAAAAGAAAAAAAGCAAAATTTGTTGCTTGTTTTACTTGTTTCATTTCCAAAAAAAAGAAAGAAATTTTGATATATTTTCTATCAGGAATGCTTTTTACGGAAAGCGTTTGCGAATGAGAACTGCGATAATGATGATGATCGTGGCATACCTTATAGCATTCACAATGGCAGTATTGCCAATTATAGGTGTATCTACATATACGAGTACTAGCGTGTGTCTACCTCTTTCCATTGAGAACAGTGTTGACCGGGTATTATTTTTCCAATAAATTTTATATTAGTTTAATTCAAGATTTTCGAGAATTTCAATTGGAGAAATCAGATTTTAATCAGAACGAATCGTTATCAGCTGTTTTATCTGATTTCAAGATAATATAGTCCAATTGCAGATTTATGTAATTGCCAGCTTGTTGTTCAATTTGCTTGCATTTTTGGGTATGGCTATTAGCTATGGTTTCATTGTAAAAATGCTTTGTGATCCGGAACAACCGAAGCGATCAGAAGACAAAGCGATCATTCTGAAAATGGCTACACTAATTGGTACGGAAATGCTTTGCTGGTTTCCGACTCTTTTCTTTGGTAAGCTTAATAGTTTATTTCACCTTCACACTTGCGAGATTTCTCATACTTCAAATCTGACTACTTTTTCAATGTATTAAATATTCTGAATAAAGTATTTTGATATGGAAAGATATTATCGAAATATAGTGATATCGATTGATTTTAAAGTGAATAACAGACCATATGATTACTATTGTCCTTGTTTTTTTCGGCAAATTTTTTTTTTCAGGTTTAACGGCAGCATTAGGACATCCTCTCATTAGTATCAGTGTGGCGAAAATTTTCTTAGTATTATTTTATCCAATCAACGCATTTACGAATCCGTTTCTCTACGTATTCCTTACAAAAATTACCCATATACGACCGTGTTCAATACCATTCCTGAGCAGCAAGACATCAAATAATTCCAATGAATTGAAGTAGTTTAATTATAGAAATTTTTATTAATCTATTTATCTATCTCTTCTCATCTGCAAGCCATTCATAAATATACTCAAACTTTCCGAAGTTTTTGCAAATATTCGGGTATGAATCAGGTATTTAAATGAGTTAATTTGAAAGCTATCAAAAAATTTTTTGCATATTTCATCATCACCATTCACATCTACAAACAATGGAAGGAGTGAACAAATCAGAACTAATGATCGAGGTGAACTTTTTCAACGATCGATTTTGAAACTTGCTGAGAGAATGCAAATCAAATTTCGCATTTCCACAAATTCCGCTCAAATTTTTGAATTTATTTTAATACAGTAACTTGAATTCAAACGGAATTATAAATGATTGTAGTGGATACAGTGTATGTTCTCTGAGGACTGAGAAGTAAACTACAAAGCACATTTAGAATATCGAGTTTCTTAAAGTAGTTTAAGCAATGAAGAACTGATGAAATAGAACATTGGAGGTCAAAACATAAGAATAGATTGTAACCTGCAAATTTCCAGAAAGATGTTCCAGGACAGGGTTCATTATTGAATTTACGAAATGCTTTCAAGAATTATAATGTGTACAGGTTTGTTTTATCTTAACTTTGCCTATTTTTTGTTCGTTAGTAGTAAATGCCATAACAAGATAAAACAGGACCAGAACAGGAGTGAACTTAAGATTTGAATATTCTTCCGATGTTCTTTTCACTATTGAGTATGAATTTTATGAAATTTGCAAAAAAATTCATGAAATGAACGTAGAAGCAGGTTCACGTGTAATCAACGTACTTCACGCAGTTACTGTCTTCTGAAATATGCTTAGAATCCAGGTCATTACCTCCGTCAACGTTCCGAAAGGAAGTGCAGACTTGTGCAAATGTACAATCAGAGAGACGACCGCTAATCTTCAGTGAACGACTGCGAGTTTCAGCAGTACCGGAGATGAGTGGTATTTCAGAACATGTTATATTAGAAAAGAATGTCATGCCGAATTCTCTGTCGCAAGCATTAACTTTTTCACACGCAACAGTTAGTATATTTGAATTCAAGATATCTACATCACCAATGACTCGTGAAAAGTTTTAGGCAATTCAATAGAAATTTGAAAAAAAATCCTCTTCCCCGAAAGTCACGAATTTCAAAAATTTTTGTGCGATTCTGAATTTAGAACCTTAAATTCAGCAACAACTGCCAATCGAAAAACAAAATTATTTGGTGTTGCCGAAGCAGCTACAGAATCGACGATCAAGCATTAGGAGCACCGGTAAAGATAGTGGTCGCGGTAGCTTAACACCATCGATGATCCCTTAACATCATGTCGTTAACATCCCATCGTGTCGTTTACAGTGTTTTCCGAATGATTCTGCTACCTAATTCAATATTTTTTGGCTCACTTGTGTCTGTTTATTCATTGGCAAAAAAGCCAGAAATCATTTAAAATAAGAACTTAAATAGTTAAATGTATTACCTCTCAACAAATTTACAGAATTAATATTCCAAAACGGAGAATAGAACTTCCTTTGAATACTCCTTGAATTGTAAAATCATTACCAATGGAAGAAGGAAAAAAATTAAGTTAATTATTTAAATTCCGTTCATTTCAGAAGGAAAGATATTCAATAAGGTGGTCTAAGTTTGTATAAATCATATTACCTTTACATTCTTCCCTGGTCAAAGGTTACATCCTTTTTTTTAAGGAAAAAGTAAGACTTAATATAATTAATGGGTTCATGTTTACATATTTACTCTTAATTGAAACTAGACATCAGACGTTTACTTCTTTAACATTACAATCATTCCCAATTCTCCAATCTAAGGGAATTCTTTTAAGTACCAGATATGGATAACCTTTGACCAGATATTTTTTCATCTTTTTGTTTCTAACAATTCGATAAATTTCATTCTATTTGCCTATTAATTGCCCATATATTAAATTGTATCGATTACCAGATTTACTTACAATTAATTTTTTTCATTAACTTGTCAAATTGCTGATCGACGAAGTATAATAAAAATTATACGATTTTATGAAAATTTAAAAACGACGAAAAAAAAAACACAGATAGATCTTTCCAACTAAGCTGACTTTCTACCTAATTCAATGATTTATCGACCTATTCATTCTTTTTTTGTCAGGCTTAAACGGTTGCACGTACGATTCTATAATGAAAGAAAAAGGGAATAAGTAGAGGCCTGAATTTAGATAATTTTTTAACTATTTGATATCATTCATTTCATACTGATGGCTACCATCAAAGTTTTAAGACACATGTCAATTTCAAGCATCGTATTTGCGAATAACGTCTAGAACGGGAAATATGAATTTCGATATCATGAGAAGTTTGAAACGTAGGCCACGTCTAAGAGACAAGTATGATTCGTGATAGTAAACGTGGAAGATTCGGAATACACGTCAAAATCATGTGCCAAATAAAGGGGAGCAGACTACTCGGAAACTGCAACGTTTTTCGCATGTCAAAGGAAAATTCAATTTAACGATCATATGGGCCGTGTTTGCGATGCGGGTTGTCCAGGTGTGTAATTTGGTGGGTCAGTGATGCGGGTTGTCCGGGTGTTTAAGTGGTAGGTTTGTGATAAGGATTTCTGGGTGTGTAATTTGGTGGGTTTGTGATATTTGTGTGAAGTCAAGAAACAGTACACCTGATGTTTTGATCAGGTCGAAAAAAAATGTGATGCTTAAATTAGAGTGAGCACTCAAATTTCTTCGTTGCACTCCCTCTTTCTTTCCTTCTAATCATTAATCAAAATCAAGAGAAGAGACAAGTAAATTTAATAAAAGTCATTTATTCCAGGTATTAGATTTAATTAAAAACAAAAATGGTATTAGCTGATTTGGGCCGGAAAATTCGTAATGCAATTAGTAAACTTGGCCAAGCAACGATCATCAATGAAGATGAGCTCAATGCCATGCTCAAAGAAGTCTGTGCAGCACTGTTGGAAGCTGATGTCAATGTAAGACTCGTTAAACAGCTGAAAGATAATGTCAAGTAAGTATCTAGCAACAATTTTTGAAAATATATTCTTTGTATAAAGAGAAAATAATTCTGATATTGAAAGACTATTATTCATTTTTCAACATCGCTGACCAGTAATAACTTCAAAACGATGCAGTGTCAAAATTTCTGGTTTTCTAGATAGGAAAGTTTAATTTAGTGTCCGAAATCACAAATTATAAAATTCGCATAAAATTTGATTCTAATATAAGAATATTTCGTTAACTTGAAAAAAAATTTCACCAACCACTTTAAAAGTTATCATTTAGTTTTTTTGCTGTTTTTTCTAGGAAGACTTTGGATTTTGATGAAATGGCAGGTGGTGTTAACAAGAGACGATTAATTCAGCGTTGTGTTTTCACTGAATTAATGAAATTAGTCGATCCAGGAGTGAAACCTTTCCAACCTACGAAAGGCAAACCTAATATTTTCATGTTTGTTGGCCTACAGGGGTCCGGTAAAACGACGACCTGCACCAAGGTTTATTTTATGTTGTAAAAAAAGTGACACTGTGTTTGTAAATACTAATTTTACTAGTTTTTGAAGCATCACCTCCCATTCCTAGTTCTAGTTTGTATTGACCTAAAAAATTTATTTTTAGTTGGCATATTACTACCAAAAAAAAGGTTGGAAAACATGCTTAATTTGTGCCGATACATTCCGTGCAGGTGCCTTTGATCAGTTGAAACAAAATGCTACGAAAGCAAGGATACCATTTTATGGAAGGCTAGTCTTTTTATGTTTTTCAAAAATTTTCGAACTGAGTTTGGGCTATTAGCCCATTGAACCAATGGTTACTAGAAATTTCGATTCATGATACATTCTTTGATGTATTCGTAAATCAGGTCTTCTGCATAGCTCATATTTTTTGTTAAATATGTATTAGATCAGTGCAGTTTTTTAGTTACACAGAAATGGATCCAGTTGCTATAGCTGCAAATGGTGTCGATAAATTCAAAGAAGATGGATTCGAGATTATCATTGTAGATACCTCCGGTCGGCATAAGCAAGAATTTTCACTTTTCGAAGAAATGTTGCAAGTATCGAATGCAGTGGTAATTTTCCGCTTCTATAAATAGCGTAGTTAAGGTCAGATTTAGTGATATCGAAATCAAATATTTATTACGTTTGACTTGTACAATTTGAAAAAAAATACTGAAGACATCGTACTGATTGTGACTGAATTAGATATCATATTCAAAGTATGCTACATTTTTTCATCAAAAAATTTTTTTGGCAATTATAATCCGAAAAAGATTCCATTATTAACGCACAGTTCCGAATTGACGATATGAAGTTCTATTTTGGACTATCGTTGAATGCAGGATAATATTTCCACTGCAATATCTTTTTTTAGAATCCAAGCAATATAGTTTTTGTGATGGATGCTTCAATTGGACAAGCTTGTGAAGCGCAAGCTCGTGCTTTTAGTGAAACTGTTGATATTGGTTCAGTAATTATCACCAAACTAGACAGTCATGCCAAAGGTGGAGGAGCTCTTTCGGCGTGAGTTATACAAAATCTTAAGTTTTTTAAAACACCTTTTAATCGCTCTGCCGAAACTTCGCCATTTCAGTGTAGCTGCAACACATTCTCCTGTGATATTCATCGGTACGGGCGAACATATTGATGATTTCGAACCATTCGAAGTGAAACCGTTCGTGCAAAAATTACTAGGCATGGGTGACATCGAAGGTCTTGTGAAAAAGGTTAATGAAATTGGTATCGAGGATAATGAGGAGCTCATCAAAAGGTTGAAGCACGGTACGTTTGATGTTTTTCATAATATATCTATATAAGTCATGAACATGGCAATTTGCAACTTAAGGCAGATATTATAGAGACAGAACTGGCGGTCGTAGCAAAAACTGAGTTAATTGCGATCTTCACTTACTGCCGAAGGCAGTAATGAAAGCTCATAGGATTCTTGGTATTCAAAATATCTTCAGGCCTTATATTTGATTAAAAATCTCATTAGTCTGATTTGATAGAGTGAAATGACTCTTTGACTCTATAATAAGTTGTCTTGACTTATTGCCTTTCTGTACTCCTATTGTGTTTTGGGACAAAAATAAAAAATTTTTGCGAAGTTTCAGGCATGTTCACACTGCGTGATATGTATGAGCAATTCCAAAATATCATGAAAATGGGTCCGTTTAATCAAATCATGGTTTGTACTTAATTTTTTAAGTAAGATTTAGGGATTTCCGAGCTGTTTGTATTTCAAGAAATACGAAACGGATGGTATTTTATGTTTTTCTCAGTGGTCCTTTCATTTTTTATTAATCTTTTCAGAGTATGATCCCTGGGTTTGGACCAGATTTTATGTCTAAAGGTAACGAACAAGAGTCACAATCTAGACTCAAAAAATTAATGACTATTATGGATAGCATGTCTGATGCAGGTAGCTTTCATCAAGTTGGATTTAGTATAATATCGTTGTTGGTGATGCACTAAGTTAGAATTAAATGAATTTGTTTAGATAGTAAAGACATTATTTGCATTCTCATTCAGATTGAAGAGGAAGTAAAGATAGGTGATTCGCTGAGTTTGCTCTCACTCATCTTTGATTTTGGACAGTGCGATACATTTTGGCCTTGAATCGATTTTGTGAGATTTTTTTTCAGAACTAGATCATCCAAAGGCGAATGATTTATTCTCAAAAGAGCCTGGTCGAGTTCAACGTGTAGCACGTGGAAGTGGAACAGCAACAAGCGAAGTGAAAGAATTATTGACTCAGTATAAGAAATTTGCTGATATGGTGAAAAAGATGGGTAGTATGAAGGGCCTCTTCAAGGTAACTTCATTATCTTTTTTATTTAAGAATAATCTGTGTGCATATATATAATTTTAAACTTTTAGGGGTATATACAAATAATTGCATAAATCCGATAAAAGTTTAGAATGTCTTTTAGATCTATTCTTCACTTGATTTTGTGAAGTTTTCTGTTGTACTACTATTATCCTACTTGCTATGATGTAAATATAGCGTTTAATATATTTTATATTTGCAATGATTGCGGGAAGCGGAGTTACTATTCAAAGCTTGCTAAAGAAAACGGTATTTGTATCCGCTATCGTATCGATGAAAGCTTATTTAACCTAAGGCAACTGATACATTCCCCACTTTATCATTTAAAGCTTGAGTCAATCCAGCAGTTCAGAAATGATCTGAGAAGAATCATTTCCACGGTCATTTCGGTCAAGAAAGAGATACCTTTTGGGAAGCTCATAAGGCAGCTGACGCAATAATAATCTGAAGTCTGAAGAAAAGCACTGAGATCACTGCTTACCAAGCCATTATACTCTCCAATCTTCTATGTGGTCTGAATCATGTCTGAGTCATTTAACTCCACCACTTACGATTCTTCGAATGGCGCTACTTCCGCATAATCATAAATCCTGAACATTCATTAGATTGATTACATGATCTTCAGTCCTTGATCAGGCAGCGGTCAATCAGTTCCTGATATAATATCATTTAATGTACGTTTGATAAACCAGATTGGCGATCACCTTCTCCTTAACATTGTTCTTTATAGTGAACTCGCCACTGGCTGCTAAGACATGTGTTGCAAAAAGAAGATATAAAGACTCGAAACAATACTCCAACTTCGGCGATACTGATTATCTTAGGTAGAACATGTGGTCTCCAGTTAGAAGATATAGCGATACACTATTCATAATGTTGCCATCTCTTCTGAGATACCCGTAGAATCACCCTCGAGGAGAAAAATCAATGCAGAGAAACCCGAATATCGAGTTTCTCCGAACATTCCGCTGTACTTTACGCAACCGGACGTATCGATTCCCTCTTTCTTCTCAGTCATTAGTACATCTGTAACAAACGTAGAAGCCCCTCTCAAATCTTCGTTTGCGGAAGCAAGCCATAATTTAAACTGCTAAGAATATGCTCAAATAATTGTGTAAAGTCGCCGCAAGTTAGGATTGCTTTTTTTCTGGATTTTTAAGGTTTTTTCACTGCACTCTTCCCGCTATGACGATTCTCTCATTAGAATTTTTCCTAAAAATTACTTTATTTCGTCTAATCACATTTATTTCGCGAAACTATTGTTTATCAAATTGCTTGCAGAACGGTGATATGAATACCAAAAACATTAACCCATCGCAGTTACAAAAGCTCAATCAACAAATGGCAAAAATGATGGATCCACGGGTACTGCAACAAATGGGTGGTATGGGTGGTTTGCAAAATATGATGAAGCAATTACAAGGCGCTTCTTCTTCTCTAGGCAATCGTCGAAATAATTAATAATGTACCTCACATTTGTCTTTGAAAAAATTTTATGGTTCTGAACTCAGTGAGACCTTATGAAGCACTAGTGTTTCAAAATTTCTTGCGGATTTTTGGAAACTTTGTACATATATTTCAAAACAGTTGCAGATTACAGATGTTTTTTCGTTTACTGTAATGTGTATCCGATATATAATAAACTAGGATGTTATAAATATGATTTTTCAAAATGCTTTGATGGAAATTGATATTGTAGAGCTGCTGCTTTACAATACAATTTCATTGGATGAAAAGATGAAATAGGGAAGCAGTGTTTTAAAAATGTTTGAGAATTCTATGGTAGCAGTTGTTTGAAAGAGATATTAAAGATGTTACATCTTAATTTGCCGTAATTGTAAAGTATATAAATTGAATTTCAAAGAAACTTAATAATTCCTTCTCCAGAAATCGTTGTTATATTACGGCACGCCTTTAGATTTTTTCGAGGTTTTCGAAAATTTTGAAGGAAATTTATCGTTTCTGATGATTTTTTTGAGCTATTATAGCAAAAATCTTAAATATTTCTGAAATTGTTCGTCATTTTTGCACCCTGATATTTTATGGAATTAATTCAGTTCTTTTCATGGAAAGAGCTTAGATGAATTCGATTAAATGATTTGTCATTTAAACAGATAAAAACTTGACACTTCATTTGAGGCATTTTTTGGTAATAAGTTGTTTTGTTGATACGTATAATTTTATGCTCAATTTTCAAAACGATAAAAAGATCTCTTCAGGAATGATGAACGAATTATCGGAAGTAGAGCTTAGTTTTATTGATAAATAGTTCGTTCCGAACTGTAATTATGGCAATGCCTGAATGAATGAATTGAATGGATAAGTGGTACTAGTAATGCTGATGTTCGAATTATTGTTCAAATATCATTGTGACAGTACGTACGTTTGTGTTTGTAATCCTGGATTGCACAATCAGATTTTTCCTAGATATGACCATTTTATCCGCTGAATAAGCTGATAATTTCATGAGGCTGGAATATCTGTAATTGCTTCGGTTTTTACCAAATCCAGTAAAACTATCAATAGTTTATGTTTCTACCAAATCCGGTAAGACTACCAGTATTAGCAGTAGTTTATACAAGATAACAGCTGCCTTAGCAAAATGAGGCCAAATGCTGGATGGTATTGATTTGTTGTGTGGCTGTCAGTAATACTCTCAATGGAGAAGAGCACTACTTTCAAAATAAATAGCATTTTTTTCATTTCATCGTTTCTCGTCTTATGCTTCTACTTCAGTCAGATTTAATTTCTTCATTTTAACTTTCACAATGGTTTTATACAAAATTTTTATTGATATTTTTGGAGGAAAAGTTTAATTCAGTTTAGGAAAAGAGAAAAATATATCAAATTTCATGTAATCAGAAAAAAGCTTGGCTGCTTGCTTGTTATTATTATAAAAAAGGATTATAAAAAAAAAAAAAAAGCATTATAAAAAAGGTTAAAATGAAAAAATTAAATTTAGGATATCGAGAAGCTTAACCGATCTTTTGATAGTTATGTATTTTTTTTCTGTTCTTTCAGAACAACATCTATTGAATTCATATTAATTTGGAATTTTTTTTTTTTTGAAACAAGAAATTCAAGATTTTAAATGTCGCAATCAATAATAATTGTCTGCATAAATTGTAACTTAATAACCAGTTTTCTATGTTTTCGATAGTTCAATTAAATGCTGAAGGAGTATAAAAGGAGAGAGTAGAAGTTAGGTGTTGCATTCGAATATGTGAGTTATTTATTGTGTCCGGAAGCTATATCATGCAATAATTTTGACTACAATTTAAAATAAACTTTTCCGAATAATAGAAATGTATTTATTTGTTGAAGATTTTTATGATTTCAGTTTGGTAAAAGTATTATCGGAAAAGTTCATGAGCTACTTTAATTAGCATTTCATTTATAATGAAATTGTACGTATTGTACTATTACATAATCATAATGTTTATTTAGACGTACGTCAATTACATTTTATTAGAAATATGATAATTTGAAATGTTGATTCCAACTGGCACTTGATTTATGCGCTTAGCATAGGTATCATAGTGATCTTATAAAATACATACCAATCAAATTGATTACTATTATCAATTATTAAGCAAATGTAGAAATAACGTGAGCAATCAAGTAGGCTTACAAAGATTTTCCTTGATTCCTGGGTTATTTGCAAGAAGTTCAAGGTCATCATGGGTTGATTTTGCTCATTGTTGCTCATTTCTAACTAAATTTTATTTTATGAATTTGCCTATTTGTGTGTCTGTGTCATGGGCACGCAATAGTTGCGAATACTCTATTTATACCATGCCACCAATAATGTCGATCGGTCCCACGGTGTTGTTTGGGACGATCTGATTTACATGCATCGAAATCATTCAAAGTTTTCGTTTGATATTTGAGCGATTTTTGTTTTTAACAATTTTATCTAAGAAAATCTTTGAACGATTTGAGGCTCAAAATAGTAATGATCTGAGCCTAGAATAACTGAGTAATAATTGGTTTGTTTTGATATATTCCAAAATAAGATATATAAAAAGAAATCAATTCTAATATAACAAAGACAAATGAACTTTAGATTAAATTTGTTAATAATATGTTGGGATAATTTTAATATTTATAAGAGAAAACGGAAGAGAGGGAAAGAGAGAGAGAGAGAAAACAAGAGAGAGGAAGGAAAGAAGTTTGAGGAAAACTTTTCAATGACAAATAATTGATTGTAGTGTTTACATTTTTTTTTACAACCTTATTTCACTTCTAAATGATTATGTAAAATAGATTCTTATTGTTTTCACATTCTGCCATAAAAAAAAAAGATAAATAGACACTCTCAGCTGTTAACGCCTATTTAGCTATATATCAATCTTCTCAATTTCAGTATTGAATAACACTTCACAGCTATATATCAACTATTCTTAATTTAAAATTGAAATCATTTACCGAAATTCGAATCTTTATTTTTTTCTTTGGATTAAATCAAAATTCTTGTATTCGTATATGATCCTGCGAATATGCTTCTTGCACAACTATTCACAAATATAGACATTTATTTGTATGCTTTTTTCCATCAACAGCTTTTACTCATTTGTCAATGTTGGATCATCGGTACATATCCATTTTATAATTTTAACATTTCTTCCTTTTACTGACCAAAAAATGATACATTTTTGCTGCTTTTGTGAATTTTTCCCATTTAAATCATTTGCTTTTTTTTGAATTGTTTACGAATGCAATTGATAAAGCACGAATGATATCAATTGAAACTTTGATGTTCTATTGAATGTATAATGAATTGAAATAAATTTCTCAATCAATTGAATATTTTTAAAAATATTTTAAAAACATTCTATCAATTGAAAATATAAAAAAATATTTCAGTGAATGATATAACAGATGCTACCAATGTATAGGAGAAGACACAACCCATAAATCTCAATTATAACATGATTCATTTCTCAACAAACAACAGTTTACTTCTTTTCACGATTCTGAACTGAAAAGCTCATTTTATTTCTAATACTGTGCTCAGGAAACAATGCCATTATTACCAATGAAAAGTCTATCCGGTTCATTACCTGTATTATTTATTGAAGCACGTCTTCAAGGACCACCTGAAATTGTATTATCTCAAATGGGTATTTCCTTTGATGCTGATATATGTAATATCGCTCTGCTCAGTAAGTTGCTTATTTTATTTTTCAGAAAAGCTAAAATTTGAAAAGTTTGAAAATAAATACCAAATTTATAACGCTTTAAGCAGGTGAATATATTGGAATTAAACGAGAAGCTGCAAAAAAATAGGATAAGAAAATAAGAGTAAGGTCAGTAAGCCACTAAGCTAATTAAGATGATTGGTCTGGTTCATATATAACGTTAATCTTTTCTGAATACTCAAATAGTTTTTCTCCATACTTTTTATCCTTTTTTTTTTTCATTTAATCAAAGAAAATAAATTGTTTTCTTGAAGTAATTTAATCTCTTTAGGAGTGACATCATATTTTTAAACAACCAAAATGTTTATCATATCTTTGATTGTTTTAGAAATAATGCTAAGAAAAGATATTCAAGATGAACAATAATATGATTATAGTATTTTGATCTTTGAAGGTTTATATGATCATTGCAAAATTTACTTTGCAAATTTATCATACATTACTGTTTGATAGGTTTTATTGATGTTTGATTGAAAATACTCCATGTTACAATAGACTGATTATTTTCAAATAGCATTTGCATAATATCATTTGGAAATATTCTGAAAAAGGTTCATTTAACGCCTTATTGGCCAAAGCGCCATTATTTATTAAATGAACGGTTATTGAATAATTTCATCTCCAGAATAATAAATGGAATTGAGTTATAATTTTTGCTGCCGAAAAAAATCAATCAATTTCTTCCTTGACAGTTAATTTCGGCGTGGATTTTACTTTTGTTGATAATTTGCTTATCGTATTCCCGACCATAAAATATGATTTAATTTCTGGACGAATATTAAAATATCTCTGAAGAGCTAATTTGACTGAAATTTTGTTTGGGAAGTAATTTATTCTGGCAAATATTTTTTATGATGTTTGTTGTAATTAGTTGAGATAAACAGGTTTATCTGCTTGATCTAAATAGTTGACATTTCTTTTACGCACTATAAAACTACAGTTGTAAAATAAGCATTAACTGTTACAGTAAGAATTGCCGATTAGTTTTTCATTTCTGACTGATAAATCTATGATTTAATTTAATTGATTAATTCCGCTGCGTTTTAATAATCTAGTTTTAACAGGAAAATCTCTCTCTTCACATGCATAGTTGCCCGTGAATGGGAATAATATCTAGCTGGAAAGTCCGAAGTGCTTAAAGAAATAATAGCTAAAAATCTTGTGTAGAGGCATATAAGAAAGATATTAATGTGCTTGGATACAGAATTTAAACTAAGGAATTTCGGAATGAAAATTTATGATCATTTAAATTTGCTTTAAATATCCTAATTAACCTATCAGAATGCAACTTAGTGTGAACCTTAAATTAGCAATTTAAATGTGTGCTATTTATAATGGGTATATTATGGGATGTTGGAATTAATCAATCTTTCCTTATTCCAATGACCGAGAACGCTGGATCCCGACTATTCTCCCGCTTCATCTTATCAATACCGGGAAATTGTTATCCTTGAAAAATTTTTTAGGCAATTTGCTGGTATGATGCAGTATCGTTTAGTAATGTAAAAAATGCAAGTTCCTCGCTTGGAATGCTATTATTTTGCAAGTTTTTGTGAAATTTAAAGTTTCGAACGCATAGATCGTCTTTTGGTAATTTGACATTTTTTAAAATGGAAAGTAGATGTAAAGAATAGAGAAATTTGACGGTTCAGTAATACGACACAGACAGCGAATCATTTCATTGCTAAAAGAATACTATCAATTACAATGACTTCATTCAATTTCTTAATCGCTTAACAATTTATTTTCCTCTATTACCAGTTTTTGGCTTCTTTTTTTTTAATAAAAAAGTAAAAATTAAAGGAACGTTTTCTTTTAGAATATGTAATTATGGGGAGAGATTCATTTTGTTATCGGAATGTTTTTAATTTCATTTCTGGAGAAGCTTTGCTTCTTATAGTTTTTAATTATAATTTTTGGGGAAAAATTAGGCACTTTATGTGATGATTAGATATAGAGCATGATTAATGAAAAGAAGAAAAAGAATTCTCAACAGTTGTTGTCATCGACTTTTATAAAGTAGAAATTCTCTGTTTTCCTCCTGACATAATTTTTATGTTAGTTAAACATCTTGTCAACGATCATTAATTTAGACTTACTTATAATATTGTATTAGAAAAGTCATGAATATTTTTCATTTAATTCAAAATATAAAACTTATGTTTAATTGTAGTAAGTAATATACTCGGTTCAATGATTTATATTCGTGTCACAAATATACGGCATCTTTCATTTTCAGTGGTAAAAACTATTATTGCTCTTCGAAGAAAATTCAAATCTCAGAATGATACAATGCACATAAAATTAAACTCTGTTTTTCTTTTACAAATCTTTCTATTGATCATTTTTTCAATAAAGTCTTTTTATGAAATGAAATAATGATTGAGGAAATTTTTTAAAAAAATTAGAAAATCATTGATTTTGCAATCTCCCTTGAAATGTTCCTGGATTTGACAGTATGAAATTGTTCGCTTCTTCAGTTATCTGGTCATCTTTTTCCAGGTCGTTTTTCAAGAGCGAAATGATAAACTCTTTTTTATTTCTCTTTTAGATGTTTTGATAAAAGAAGAAGATAGAATGTTTCATTTATTGAATGCTTATTCAATTTATAAAGCTCTAGCTTATTCTAAACATCTCCCTATTGTAAAAGCTAAATTGAAATTAAAGATCAAAACGTAGATATGTAATACATGTGTTGCAGACTATCACGTCATTAAATTTTTATTTATTGAGCCAGAAATAAGCTTAACTTCTTCTATTCTTACGGGCATTTAGGACTTAAATTTTATCATCACAATTTTGGAAACTTGTTCGTCCACAAATCAGATTTTAGTGCGCACAAGCGGTGTATTACTGGTTGCTTCGGTTGGTTCTTATGTGATGTATCGAGTATGTGCACGATTATTGGGAAAGAATTTCATTTGGACAATTCTGGAACAAGCTCGTTTTGATTTGTTAGCTTGTGATGAGAAGTATTTGCTGAATCCGAGAATGGTTGTTTCTATTTTCGTTATGATGAAAATTCTCCACTCACAAGATCTTGTTATATTTAAACACATCGATTTAAATTGCTTCTTTTAACACTCTTTTGAACTAACAGTATCTGAATCATAACATTTTGTCTTTAACATTATTTCAGCTAGTAGTAGTAGTTCCTTATTAATCCTTATCGCTTTGTTTCGTGATATTCCATTGTGTTGAAATTAGGTCTGAGTACTGCCATTCTAGTAGGATAAGACTAAAAATTTAATTTTACATTTCTTTAACAATTAAAATCATTATACAGGCATACATGAAAATTTTTTTCAGTCATATGTAATTAATGACGAATATGGCAGTTGTTGTTCAGCGGGACTGGCGGACGATAAACAGAGCGGTTGCGACAATCATATTTTTGCAACAGTTTCATCCTTGGCATGTCTCAACTTTTATGAATTAAATTATGAATATTAGTATGGAGTGATGTTTAACTTTATTACTTTCATATTAATATATGAACTGCATTAAACCCTAGTGCATTGAACTCCGCTTATTCAGGGTTACTTGAGACGATCAAAGCAGCTTGAAGCTTCGAGAAGTCTATCAGAAATGACTTCAGAGCAGTAAGTTTTCTGGTAATATTTCTAGATACGTTTCAGAAAATGATAGTATATTATAGTAAACAAATAAATATTACGAAGCGATTCTCGTTTTTTATGAGGCTTCTTATCTCGAAATATCACAATTATTAAATTTCTGTTGCTGATATTTGGCATGGTAATGCCAGTTATCCAAAATGATCTATTGGATTTTTTTCTTGGCTTATTTGATACTGCATTCTATAACATATATATCTATTCTCTTATTTTCCCTTTCTTTACTTAAGCTTTTAATTTACCGTTTTTCCCATATAGTAACAGCTCTACAATATCAATTTCTATCAGAGTATTTTGAAAAATCATATTTATAACATTTCAGTCAGAAACATTCGCCTAGCATGGTATCACAAAGTTCTTTTAATGCTGTATTACAAAGTTCTCCTGATGCAGGATTTTCTTCGAGCGAAAAGTCTGCTTCGTTACATCTGCTTTGGGATGATCCGCAATGGGATGAGGATACCGAATTCTGTCTTTATGGTATTTATTTACTTCATTACCACTGCTATATAAGTATGAAATAGAGAACAACTATTCGTTATTTAGCGTCATTTGCTAATTAATTACCTTAGAAACTAAATTTTTCTATTTCTGAAAATAGATCATCTTTTGGTGAAATCAATAAGTGATTATCTCAACGAAAAGTATGATGTATTATCGGCAAAGGGCTCGGCAAAAGATTGCTAGAAAGATTAGAATTCAACTTTATTTAAATCATTAAGACTTAATTGATATTGCCCATGTTTTACTGCCATACGTTTAACTCATTTCTGTGTCGCCTGGAAAGAAATTTTGTCTTTTTTGTTAATTTATTGAGAAACTTCGGTTTGATTATTTCGGCGCTTGATTTCAGAATTCCAGAAAAGTTTTTCCATTTCTGTTTAAAAGATAGGATGAATGATAGGAAGAATTCTTCATCTTTTCATTTTTTGTGATTGATTTTCGGGGAAAAAAATGTTGCAAATAGCTTTTTTCTAACTATTAGTTAGATCATGAAATTTGAGAATTAGAGGTCGAGGAATCATCCAGCCCTGGATAATTCTTAATTTGGAAACATGGAAATTAAAGTTCATCCATTTCTAGAAAGAACAGTAGATCGTGATCACTCAGTATCATCTGATGTTTCGAATATGACTGAATTTCGTGCTGCTAAAGGACTCTTTGAAGAATCAGATGATCGCTGCAAAGTGAATAAAGAAGATCAAATGAGTTATGAAAACGTAAATGATATTTACAGTTAGATTTTATGGATGGTTTCAGAAATTTTGATCAAGTTTCTGAAATGTTTTAATCAAATGTAAATAGCTTCTGTAGTAAATTTTACCAAGTTTTTCTCCGTATTTATTTATTTTGCTTTACAAAAAATTTGGCATATCAAGATTGCTGTGGTAGTAAGGTCAGAAAAGTCAAACTGAGCTTTGGAAACTTTTCAAGGAACTTTTATAGGTGCATTCTTTAGTAACCTTTTTGTACCTTGCAAAATAAATCATTACTTAAGATCTTCAGATGATTTATTTTTTATATATACTTCTTATCAGACATTTCGTTTCATATCTTTATGAATTTCCAGTCAAAACGCGAGGAAAGAAACATTGATTCGGAAACTAGCGATTTCATCCAGAAAAACTGCATGATCGATTCTAAGCATTTTTATCAGATTACCACAGGGTAAATTAATTGATTTCACGGGATAGGCTCAAGCTTTGAAATTTTTTTTCGTAACATGATTTTTTCTATTTATTTGGCCGAATTAGAAATAATGATTTAGATTTAGATTAGAACTGTGTTGCAGATTTATAACTCGAACAAACAGTATATCAGTATCGAGCGAACATAGTTCCCAGTCATTTCTATCTTTGAGGCAGAGGCTTATTGCTAATGCATCATCGGATGGGTAAGTAGTTATTGAGTTTTTCTTTTTTTTTATTTTGAAAAAAATTGTGTGTTATAAAAGGTAACATTTGGATGAAACCATTTTACAGAATGGGCGTTCCAAACACGTAGAAATGGTGCTTATCATGTTGCTGGTATATCAGGAGTACAAATGCTTAGGTACAAAACATTGATTGAAAATAGTTGGGAGTTTCAGACTGCTTGAATTAGTGCAAGCATCCACTGCATCACCGATGGTATTAACAGATCATATGATAACGTCAATGACTGACAGTGGAATTAGCCGAGGAACTGTTTCAACAGCCAATTGGCAGTCATTCATTAGGTTATTCCTTTTAATCGTAATTGACACTGGTTTTGCTTGATAGAAATGGAATATGCTGAGTGATTTTCATTTAAAAAGGGAAAACTGTTTGCCAAGAATTAATTAATAATCAACCTAGGTTGAAATGTTAAACTGAGATCATTGGATTTCTAACTGCTGCGAAAGATTAAAGTTAAAAAGAAGAGTGGTGAGATTTTTTGATCTAACTTATGATTTTTTTGTCCTGGTTCACGAGCATCTTCTGTCGGAATATACTTCAACTGATTCAAATCTTTTTCTTTTCATAATTATTCACTATCGTAAATAATATTGTTATTGTTACCTGCCATTCCTCTCACTTTGAAAATTGTTTCTATCAATGTAGATCAACTAGTGCAAAAGATGCTTTTGGAGTAGGGAAATTCTCAGGCGAAGATGAAGCTGTGGATGTGATGGTACCTTCCACTGTGGTGATAAGCAAAAATTCTATTATTAGGTAAAACTTTTTCGAATTCGGTGTTCAGGTGATCGATGGTATATTTAATAAATCAAAAAAATGAATACTTTCAGAAAAATAGCTTTCAGAAAAAGTAATGGAGAAGAAATATAGGAATAAATTCAAACTATAGATAAATCTCAAGGTTTCAATGATGACCTAGTTAGGAGCCAGACTCAATGCCCTAAGGTGTTTGAGCTGATATTAAGAGGATGAAATGCCAGCACTGCTATTTGATGCTTTTTAAGACGAAATAATTTGAATCTGGTCAATGAAGATCAGTGCTCGACAGCTACATCCAAGCGAAGTATGGAATGGTTTGAAGATGATTATTTTCCGTTTGTCACGGACCAAGATTTGAAAGAAACATTAAAAGCAGATATAGATGATCCATTAGCTGCATGCTTTAGTCGTTCCGGCCCTGACCAGGTGCTTTTTATTACATTAACTATAAATAGTTCTTTGAGTATTCATTTTCCGAAATCGATAGTTATTTAATAATGGATTTGTTGAAGAAGATAGGATCTTTTGAGATGAGATAATCAATCGATCATCGAGTTTGATATTATTAAATAGCATAATAAATATTATAATCTGAAGTTTCCAACTACTTTTGAAATTTCAATTCCCTATGATTTTCATCCAGACAATGGAAAGCGCTTCTTTCGTACCCTCTTATGTTATTGCTAGTTAAATTCCTAACAGATGGATATAGTATGGATGAGGATAAATAGCGAGTTATGAATACATAAAAGAAGAATACATGAAAGCTTCTTAATGGGAAAAGTTGAGAAATGGATCGAGCTAGATATAATGAGAAGCGTCTTTCCTATGCTAATTACGAAGGATTAAAGATAATTGGGTCGACACAATAAATTTATAGATGTCTTTTAAGGAAAATCATGGGAAAAGGTCAAAAACTAATAGATTTATATTTCATTTCAAAAGACTATCGTGCGGCGTAGGTGAATTATCTAAAGCTATTTATGTTAGCTCGACCTTGAACTAGATTCTTTTAGATATTTCCGAGTGACTTGAAAAATAGGCGAAAACATCTCAGCAGTGTTACACGCGATCTAATGGCTTGGGCAAGAGATCAATTTGCACCTAAATCGCCTCAGCTAAAGGTACTAATTTGAATATGAAGTTTAAATTCATAAATATTAAAGAAACAGAACGACATGGGAATGGATAAATCAGTTTGAGATAATCTAAGCATAGTTTTATTAATATTACTTTTATTCAATACAATCTTCAATTAAGAAGGAGTTCGGGAGATCGTGCTGATGATTTACTCATCAAAATTTGCCGTTCAAAAAAAGAGCAAGCAAATTATTATGCTGCTTTTTCTTCACTTCTTTAATTGATTATCTCCAAGTGATAACATTTTAGGCTCTTCAATCATTATATATATCAGATCAACGCTGGCGAAGAATAGGGTTAAAGCGAAGTTCAAATCCTTTGGAGCAATTCCTCAGTTCCCTACTGCATTTAATGTTTATTCGTGGGATACCATTTTTCAGCTGCTCGGATATGTTGATCGCTGCAAAGGTTTCACCTCTTGATTTAATTACATTGAATAGTTGACTTTATGTCTGGATATTTGTATACTTAGAGTAGCTTTTGAATTATAGAAGAAGAGGAAATCCTTTCTATTGACCAGAATTATCTCAAAGTGATTGATGGAAACTTCCTAATCCTCTTCCAAAGATAAGCATAGGATAAGATAGTGAATACTTCATTCTGCGCTTCAACACTAACTATGCATGTTTTTAATAACAAGACATAGTCGACAAAAATTATTTAGATGTGGCATCAAATGTGAGTTGTTACATTTATAACTCACTTCTGAAACTGACATTCAGTGAAAGTGGTTTATCAATGTTTTCTTAAATTTTCATTTTTCTGATTACCATTAACAAAATATAGCAAGAAAGCCTATATAGCTATAGCTTCCTTTGCTGTGGCAGAATTATCATAGCTTAGTAATAATAGTAATACCGCTGATGTCTCTATAGGTGTAATATTCACATCGCTTGCGATTCTCTGAAAGTATGCTATTAAGTGCGATACTCTTATTACCCTCAATATTCTTCCCGTCTAAAATCTTTCTTCACGAAAGTTTTGTTTATTAGAGGTCACATCCATCACAATTTTACAATAGTAAAGGAATCAAAACCTCGCATTCTCTTTCTTTATTAAACTTTCTTGTACCGTGATTTTACTTCAGATAATTTTATCTGATCGTGTAGAAGATAACTCTTAGTTCTTTTTTTAAATAAATTTTCAGAAAAATTTAAAAAATTCGCAAACAAAAAGCCTTTCTTTTCATTCGGGGATTTCAATTGTCTCTGCATTAAGGTAATGCAGTTCACTATGTATTACCAAAAGAATTACATTACTATGGCCAAATTAACCTTGTGCCAGCATTTTGATATGATTTAGCTTATCTCTTCAGTTTCTACGTGGAAAATAAATAAAAAATTAGAAGCTATCGATTTGAATAGTTTCAATCTTTTTAAATTCTTTGAATGTCGAAGTATGATAAGTTTAAAGCTCGTGGAATTAAAAGTGCCGACTATTAGTGTCAATTTTTAAAAAAATTTCATCTTAATTTACATTAGTTTCTTGTAGTATTTTTCGAATATTAGCTGCCAGCAAATATTTTTCGACGTAATCTGTCCTACTATTTTGCTTCTCCTGCCCTCATATTTCACATTCTCTTTTTTTTGTAGGCATAAAATGATATTTGCATTTAAAGGCATAGTGGCAACACATCAAATTGTATTTCCGTTAATTGCGATTTCAGCTCAAAGTCTAAATTTCTCAGCTTTTCTCCAATTATTTTATAATTTTCATGACGCACATTTTATCATATTTCGTGATTTAGTTGCCAATTTCGATCTAATAAGTCTTTAACGCAGAATGATACATGCGAAGAAAAAATGCCACAGACACCGCAGAGTACTCCCGAAAATTCATGATTGAAAAATACACTGTTACACCTTCATTTTGCGTATTTCGCGTTAAAAGTACTGGGAAAGTTTTTTCAAGAAATTTGATGTTTGTCAGACACAACAAATCAATCGATATATGTATGCTTACATATTAACAAAACGAATTTTAAATATCTAGTCTAACATCAGAAAAGTCCCCCACAGCTCATTCATGAATAAATGATAAGGACTAATGGCTTTTGAAATTGGAAATTATTTCTTCCTATCAATTGAGTTTCTTTTTGGAGCTATTCACTTTTTTCTAAGATGCAATGAATGTCCAAATGAATTTAAATTTCATGCAAAAAAGTTTGCTTTTTCAAAATTATTGGCTAACAGATTAATGTTAAGTGAGTTGTAAAAAGGCTAATTTTTTTTACATGATATTATTATTTTTATGGAAATTAGTTACGCAAAATGATATTAATAAACCGGTGAATAGTTTGTGAGAATACCATAACTTTTATTCAACAGAGAATAAAAACTTTAACTCTGTTCTTTCTGCTAAATGGTTAGATATGAGAGGTTGGAATAAATTCAAACCAGTTTTTAATTCTTTTTCTACCTCTTTCCGATTTTTATGGTTTGTTGTAGTAAATAAATTGAAGCATTTTTTGTTTTTAAACTTCCGGATATCATTCATTAATAACTTTATTTGAAAAGTGAAGCAATCAACCTGAATAGGCAGTAAACAGTTCAGAATACTAACGAGATTCATCTTAGTATACTAAACATCGAAGGTTTAATGATGAAGAAGAAAAATGAACTAAATTTTGTTTGAAAAAATCTTAACTAAATGAACAACAAGGTACTTCACAACAAACAAACAAAGAAATAACCTCTTTGGTACATCGATGGATTTGTGTAAAAATGATATGATGATGTATGCAGTAAATGCCTTTCATGCAGTTGATTTTTTTTGGCCAAATGAGATTGTATCAAGTAATCAGCGAAAAACGGAAGAAAAATAAGGGTAGTGATTGAAACTAGCTTTGAATTATTTTATGCTAAAATAATGAGTGACTATAATTAATAAATAGAAGCATTTTATAATTTACGGATCTTTTGGAGAAAGGACCAAATGCACCAATAATAAAAACTCTCGAGCACAAAACATGCAAAACAGAAGGCCGGAAAGTAAAACTTCAGAAGAGTCAGTACACTTTTTTGTGCCTAATTTTTCCCAGTAAATAATTGACAAATTAGTATAGGATCGTACCAAAATAATAGTGATAGTAGCGAAATGAAGCTATGCGCAATGCAAAATTTATCCATTTTTTTTTGGTCATTTGAAATGCTTGAAAAAAATGAACAATTTCTGATTTTTAAGTTTTCTTATTGGATGAAAAAAATTTTGTGGCATTTTGAGCATCGAAGTATGAACAACTCGCGATCTATATTTTTTCTTTCAATTTACTGATAATTGATATGATGAGAGAGAAAGGGAAACAGGAGTGAAACAATCAAATAACTTTTCTTAATGTCTTTTTTTTTCAATTCTTCTCAGCGCTGCTACTAGCATTATCCAATTTGATTGTCGTCAAATAGTTATTAAACGTGGTAGCAGTGTTACAGCGGTCATAGCTGCAAATGCATCGGAAAATGAATTCTACTGATTCTGAGGAATTGATAACTGTTTTCGGATTCAGTTGACCAAAATCATATTTCTGAAAAACTGTTCATTTTAATAAGGAGAGATGATGAAAGGTGCTAACTATGTACCGTTTTTGTTTTTCAAGATATGGCCATTACGCTGATCCCGATTTTATTGGTGCTATAATAGAAGTTCATTTGAAATGTCAACTATAGGAGACAAACCTCTAGGAGACAAATGGATAGCACTTGATATACTTTGTCCGATGTACTAAATGCTTCGTCAAAAGTTTTTGTCCAATCAACTTCAGGTCCAACACCAAATACTCGACTTTCTGCATAACCCGGGATGAACACGCAATAGTCCCAGGATTCGTTTGATATCTCGTATACTTTGCCCTGAATACCAAATAAAAATAAGATTAAGGATCCAATTTCATTATCTACCTTCCCATTATTTATGATTTGATTTAAAATAAATTACTTTTGATTAGCATCAAATTTATGATCATTGATTAAAACACTTACAGATTCATCATTTTCATAACAAACCAAAGCATTCGCTCCCGCTGTTAGTATTACTGTTGCGGCTACCCTAGCAAATAGTGTCATCGAGACCATGGTACTATTAATGCAACAAAAGTTTGAATGGGTATGGAAACTTAGTTCTGAAACAGAAAAAGAAATAATAGAAATAAGGAAAGTTTTCTTGATGAGATGAGTAGGCGGATGGAGATAGATAGTTAAATGAAATTTCATTGATAAACGAAGTTTGGTATTAATTTAAGATTGACGACGAGTTCATTTTCTGCACTCAACTTTATTTTGTTTCATTATAGCTTAGCTAAATAATCTATCTATTGGTGGGATTATTCATAGTCTTGAGGTTAATCTATTCAATAATATAGTCATTCTATTCAGTAATGCAATCATTCTTTTATAGGCTAAACGAGTGGTCTATCTTGCCAGTAATCAGCCTCTTTTTTTTTTATCAGCAAAGATGATATCATACAGAATAGGTGATTCAAGAGCTCTCAACTGAAATACAGTGGGATAAGATATGGGAGAGTTTTTATTCTTGAAATAAGGGTAGCTTAAAATAAATAAGCATAGCATATATCATGCCGAAAAAGTAAGCAAAAAAGCAATCAGAGTTGGTTGTAAATTTTGTCGAACTAGAAGAAATTTTTGTTCGACTCTTTTCTGGATGAGAAGGAATGATTTGTGAATTTTGCAAAGTGATTTATGAAGTGGTCGAAGCAGGAAACCACAATAAAAGCTAATTGTGTAAGGTCTACTACTCCTACTCCAACTCTGACCACTACTATTACTATGTGATTAATACCGACGTTATGACTATCCATACTGCTACAGCAATCCAAACTGCTTATTAAACACATTATCAATTTAGTAGTTATTCATAACTTACTGTTCTGTCACTTATTGCAGTAGTAGGATCACAAAAATTACTTGTTATTCTCTCTCTGATACCAATATCAGAAATTTCTCTGCCATAAAAACAGTGTTGCTATTAATGCTTATCGATAATTAAACGTCTTTTGCAAATATTTAATGTTTCATTTTTTTATTTTATCAACATTTGCTACTTTTTAAAAATTTTAACAATTTTATTCCAGCTTACCTCTTTCGGTTGTGCTTTTTTTTTTTGAATTAAAAAAAAAATTAACGCCTACGTATCTTTGATATTTCCTTGCAAAATATCTTATCACTACTCCCCTATATAAATGAGATTCATTGTTATAATGGTATGAGAAAGATAAAAATCTTCAAGCCATTAACTATCATATTTTGGATATTCGTTGATTGATTTTTACCGTAAGTTCATACTTAATCCTTAACACCTTAAGATTGTACTTAATTCCTCTTCATTTCCTAACAGAATGATTTATTTTGAATAGTATAAACCTCTTATTTTTCTAATTTGAGATAATATATGTAAGTTCATAAGCATCTACGCTAGGTAAGAAGGTTGTTGGCTTATTAGGGGGTAATTAGACAACTGGAAATTGTATTCCGCATAGTTAGTAATCCATAAGACTGACTGAGGAACGTTAACATTCTACGACGTACAGGAACCAGGAATGTGCCCAACATAAGGAGATTAGTGCTGCTGTCCTCCTCCCCTCATCATCATCTACATGCAGTCCTGCCCCGCCTATCACTTTAACTCTCAAATGCCACACCTCCAACTTTTTCTTTCACTTATAAAGACTTAAAAAAAACCTTTTTGATTAAATATTCTCTATTATATCCATTAATAAAAAAATGATAGAACAGGTCACTCAAACTGACCCTATAAAACATTAGCTTACATTAGATGGAACAGACATCTTCCACTACTCATTAATCATTTTCTAGTTTGAAATTTAAATTCCTTCACATAGTACTACTGAATTTGATCTTTTTTATGTAAAGACATGGACACAAATCGATAATTGATTAATAATGTGTTCATTTTCAATGAAAATTTTTATGCGAGTGAGAAAACTTTGCCCATGTATGAACAGTTACTACAATCATCTATAATGCTGTTTCAAATGGACAGAGAACAATTTAGTAAGACTAGTAAATAGACAATCAATTTGTTTCAAGGAATTGACAAACAAATAATTAATTAGTTTGAAATGTTTCGAGTCAGTTGAATCTCAAAAAATTGGTTTAAATGATGAAAGTAATTGAAAAAAGAACATAACCAAATCATTTAGCTAGATAATATCAGTAAAAGAATTTGTTTAGAAGGTGTAGCAGAAAGTCGTCCATAGTGCTGTAGCCATTAGAAAGAAAATTAATAATGAAAAGTGAAGTTTTCTCCATTTGGATTATAAAGTGGAAGTTTTTATTAATTGTTTTTTGAAATTTTACTACAAATAGGAAAGTATGTTAAGTCTGTTATTTCTTGTTAGATTGAAAATTACCATAGAGGTTAACTTAGTTTATTACCCACTGTGCATGATGATGTATTGGGATCATTTTTTTCTTGTCAGTAGCAAGTAATCCTCTTTGGACTAAGTTCAATTTTAGATCAGAAATTTCGGTTCTGAGCACTCGGAAAATATCTTGCAAGATAAGAAAGACACAATATCTTGTGAAAGAAAGAAACGTATTTATAGGGATCTCATATTTCAAGAGATTTAGAAGAAAGAAAAGAAATATTTCTAAAAGAAAGCCGATATGAATTGAAGAAAAGAAGTAAGCGAACAAGTAAACAAAAAGTTGATAAGGACAGATCTCATATGGCAAGTAGGTAGATGGTAATAAATTAGTAAACAAATAAAGAACGGAGTATCTATTATGTACAGTAACATATTTTTGATTTTTAATTTGTTCTAGTGCTTGGTAAAATTTATTAATATTTTCAAAAGTTTAAGCTCATATTAATGCTTCTTTTTGTTTGCTTCTTCCGTTATTCTCATGAAATAAAGAAAATACTGATTGCTATTGCCGTTTTTCTAAGATTATTGCATTTTTTTCTCTTTTTTCTACAGTAATCAGAGGAAAATCATCCAATTTGACAGATGAGATTAGCAAATGAATTCTGCATGATTCTTGCTCAACATTTACTTGTAACAAATGAATTCTACATGATTGTTGCTCGACATTTATTTTTAGCAAATGATGTACAGCTGCAAGAATAAACCTATAAAATTAGAAAACAAATATGTAGACTAGTTTAGTCATTTATAACAAATTAATAATTCAGAACTGCGAAATATTTTAAAAATTTAAAAAAAAAATTAGACGTGCAAAAAACATCAGCAAATGTGTTACGACTCGTCATTTATTATAATACACATGGAAGAAAAAAGAAATTAAATCATATTTTTTTGATTATTTCTAAGATGACTATTTGTATTCGAAATCAAAGTTATAAAATGACAGGTGCAAATTAAAATGATTAAATGATTATAGCTGAGATTTTTATATTGATGAATCATTTAGTTTTCATTGTTTTCGCTATAGTTAATATCTACTTTTTTTGTTCCTGGAAAAATGCTTCAGTAAATTCGGTTCTTTTATTCGTAAATTTCATATCATAAGTTCATTTTTCCGAATTTCACCTCCTTATCTGACCTTATTGTCAATTTAAGTGAATAAATTTCAAGTCTTTACATAAATATTCCAAACCATAATAAAATATGCATATTTCCGTATTCCTTATTAAAAGATTTCTGCAGTCCACAATTTGCAGGCTGTTCGACGAGCATTTTCACGTTATGAATTTATGCAACAATGGAGTTTCACCGATGAGTCCGCTGAAGTCGAAAATAAGGAAGAGCATGCGATCGGTCTTTTGCAAAATCTGTGGGATTTGGTATGTTGCGAAACTATATGATTTGTAAAACTCTTTAGATTCAGGGTGAAAATTGAGCTCAAATAAACTTCATTCAATCCTTCTTCTTTTCCTCTACCGCAGTTCTTTTTTCATCAATTGTTCCAGCAGGAATTCCAGTGAGCGAGGGCCATTTTTTTCGAAATCTTTCTGAAGGTGAACCTAGTTGCAAGTCTAATCAAGTTTCATCCCTAATTAATAGACAGATCGAATTAAACTTATTACTTACTAATATCCAATCTAAAATCAAGTTTCGTCTTTTTATTAATTTTTTTTTTTGAACTCCATAAAAGAAATATTTTTTTATTTGGTTTTTGGAGCAGTGCAATTTGCCATATTTATGCTAAATCAGCTGTCAATTTAATGAGCAATATTTATTTCAATTCAGAAATTTTCACAAGCCAATCTCAAAGATGGTTTCACAGTCCCCTCCTTCTCCTTCGTTTGCCTCTCTTTTCTTTCCTCTCAAAAACTATTTAATGATCAAAGGAATAAATTTCGTTTAATCTAAAAATGATTTATAAATATAGAATGTTTGTTTCATCTTTTTCCATTCATTTACCCTTCAATAAAGAACAAATGTGGACATTTCATTGAGTATGCAAGGACTTCAAAAGGTTCAAAGATTTCAAATTGTCACATTCAACCAGAAAGGGCATTTATATTTCATTTACTGAATTACTAACTTTTTGTTTTATTCACCTACTTAATTTTACTTTTAAAACATCAAGTGATCGGCAATTGAACAAATTAAAAAACGACAACTGATGGATGAAAGTGAAGTTGATATTAAAGCGATCGTCATGCCCTAAATGATCGCATACATCCGGAGCTATGTTGTCTGAACGAAATCCACTACGCTGAATATACTGCAGTTCCGAAACTCATCATAAAAACAGTATTGGAGAAACACTGTACTTAAATTTAAATTATCATAGAGAATAAAGTCCAAATTTCAAAATTTACGCTGAAAAAATTTCCAGTTGACACTTTTTATCATAATTGTTTTGATGAAAGTATTCGAAATTTGTTGCTTAAAATATGTTTGAACTTTTTTATTACCCATTCTTTTATTACCCATTACCAATTCGATCATATGATTTGCAATGACGTAAGTCTCCTTACGCGATATTCGCCTTGGCTTATGAGATGCTTCTCTTTTTCTTGTCCAACAGAATCACTGTGAACAGGAATGAAGGGAAGTTTGTAACGCAAATGCATATAGTATTTGGACTGTTCAAGATTCAGTGGCAGGAGATTTTCGCTACTGTTGTTGAGTAGCAGATCAGTTGCGATGATCGATCTTCTCTTAATAAGTGCCTCATAGTGTCAGTCTTTTTAATTGGCCAATTTATTTAATTCAGTTATTGATTAAGAAGATGAATTTATTGTTATCCTACAAATTTCTCATTTTGACTACTAATTTTATTGTAGAATTTCTTGGATTTCCAAATGTTTTAAATAATTTCGGAACCTTTTATTTTACTTTTTAGTCAAAAAAGAAATTCATTGAGCAGGCGGTGATAATGTTATAAATTTTCTCGAGCAGAGCAATTTCAAAAATTGGTTACTGTTTTTTTTTCTTACTTTTTGCCTTTTTTGTCTTTCTGTTTTTATATTCAAAAAATCTTTTTGTTTGGTGGATTTTAAAAAATCTTGACGCGTTGTTACTTTAAAATTTCATTCTAAAATTTAAAATTTGGTTTCAAATTAGGTGAAAGGAAAACAGAGATATAATTAGTAAATATTAGGCAAACTAAATTTAATAAATTAATTTAGTTTATGAATCAATTTCCATGTCTGATGTAATAGTTTTTTTTTCTTTTTTTTCACAAATTATGCAATGTCATTTTCTTGATCGTAATGTTAACTTTTCTAATCATCGATATGACTTTAAATTTGATAGAGAGTAATCTGTGACAATTTTAAATGGACAAAGAATTTTAACGTCATAATCATGTTATCATCAATGACATCAGGAAGCTGTCAGCCTCACACATTCATTAAATTTTTATATTAGATTATTTCACAGAAATTTCATTACCAAATAGTATGATATAATATGCAAGGATAACTATTTTTTACTCTCAACGTAATCAATTTTTGCAGCTTAGGAGGAGCTTTTATTGTTATTGCTTTATTTATCTTTCATTTTTTCAAGCAAAATTTTGTCAAAAAACAACTGATTATTGATTAAAACCTATGCAAATGGCAGGATTTTTTAAGAATTGCTCTGACAGGTTTAAATTATCTGCTTTGATTTAGAATTATGTATGATTTCTGATATGTTTGAAAAGCACTGTGTTAACTTTCAGCAGCATGGTACCAAATCTTTAGAAGACGAAAGGTTTGAACGTTATTGTATAGAAGCTGTTCGATTGTTAGTATTACTTTGGATTGTGCACTGTTTCGAAAAAACGGAAGCAGGACAATGGCAGCAGCAATGTCCGAACTTTTATGCTGAACTTTTCGGCAATAGCAATCCACGACAAATTATCCAAAGCTTGTACAAAACGCAGCTAAACAATGTAAGTTTTTTTGTATTAGACTATAAAATATTGTACGAAAATCATACGATATATAGTAGAATTAGCAGGGATTGGATAGGTTTTGAAGTTTTAAAAAATATGGCTGAAGATGTAGTATTCTTTTATTTATATTTGATGCACATTTCTTTACTGTTTGTAATGTTTTTTTCAGATTCAAATGACGCTTCTTACGGACACGTTAAGGATACGACTGGAATTGTTAGATTGTAGCCTCGGCAATCTGGATACCGAACAACCTAAATTACTGCGTAGTTCAGTGCCGCATGATACGAAAAGAGAAATCACCTCTAGACCTATCCTTACATTTTTAAAATTCAACCGCCATAATTTTCTATATCCATTATTGTATCAAAGTTTAAAATAAATTATTCCTATTTAATGAATTCCTCTTTAAATAAAGAAATGCTACGAGAAATATGCAGCGTTGTATTATATAAAAGAAACAGGCTGTATAACAAAATTCAAGTACATGATATTTGGTTACATCTCATCAATCATCTGACGAGGAGATCAGCCTATTCGCTTGCTTAACCTTGGCTGTAAGTGCAGTGTTTTTTTCCAAAGGTCAGATTAATATGATGGTCGTGCCATCGGCAGACATCAATTCTCGAAGTTATTCTTAGGTATATGCGACACCTCCACAAGTTCCTGTGATGCTCCAGAGATTATTTTTCTTTAGATTTCTCCTAAATAAATTAGGAAAGTTATTCTAAATATCTATTATTGAACTTATAGTCATGAAGAATTCGTGTTGTAGAATATTATCGTCTATCATATTATATCCGAGACTTGATCATGTCTAGATATTCATTTACTTACTTTTATTAAAATTAGTTTTGTGCTATCTGTTTTCATGCTTTTTATGGTTGCTGTTTCCTTCAACATAGAACATATTTAAAAACAGCAAATGGAAGTTATCAAATAATTCAGTGGATTTTTATTTTATTGAATGATGTAAATCTTAAAAGGTATAAGTGTGAAGTTTAGGGAGGGGGAAATAATACGGAAGAGTGGGTAATGAACATTTTTCCATGAATTTTTTTTGAATAATTCTATAAAATCGGTCTTCGTCACGGAATACTTTTTTGACATTAGCTTAGACATATGACGTCAGGAATGCCAGTTCATTTTCTAATTCGATATCGTTCATCTGACTTTAGCACAAAATGTTGCAGAAGCTCCCGAATAACGAGGACGGAGCGATCGATCGATTGAACAAAAAAGAAGAAGCATATTAGTGTAATTTTGTGCAATTATGGGGGGGGAGATAATTACTTTGCTAAATTCAAATATAATGCCGGAATGCAAAATTGGAGATGTGCGTAGGTGCTTTTGGCTCAGTGGTATAGTAAACGTTCGATTTCGCTTACACAAAACTTTTGTTTCCTACTACTTTTTTCAAATCGAGAATTGAAAGTAAGGATGGAATAGTGTCCTGCTAGGAAGAATTAATTCTTTCAACTACAATAAACTCATGAGATCTTACATCAAAGCATAATCAATTATCATAAAATCGGTAATCATTACGGATACTATGCAAGAAAATGGATAATTTAAAAGTATCATGCAATTCTTCTTCCTCCTTTTTTTCATGATTCTTTGCAAAAAATTTGTATGAAGTTTTTCAGATCATAGTTTTCAACTATTTCAGTTTGAAAAATCGAATTTATTTAAAAGTTGTCAAGAGAGTCATGATGGGGATGTTAGTTTCCGTCACTTCCAATACCTTTAATTGATGTTACTTTAAAAAATTTTAATTTTGGGAATAACAAGCTTGTATTGATCCGACATTTTTTTTTGTTCATGAAAGCAATCTTTAAGAATACGATTCCAAAGGGTATGAATTTTTGAAATGCAAAATATTTTTAATGTTTAATTTATGGGATATGGAAAGGTTTTCCGGTTTTATAGAAATATATCTATCTGTTAGTAGGCTATAGTTATTTTTAGGTCACTTACTCTTTTTTGTATATTGACATAAATCAATTTGATGTCAGTAGTTGGAGTCCAATTGATTTAGCAGAGGACCTTTTTTTTTTTTGTAAGACTGGGCTTCATACATTGATTTGCATTGCTCCGATAAATGAGGTTGTGATCATTCTTAATTTTGATGACTTTAACTATTCTTCTCGGTAGGATCTGGTGCAGGGTTAAAGCACGATACCTGCGCAACTCATTAGATTAAGAATGATTACATAAACTTATTACTTTGTCCAAAAATTAATATTTGCATTATTTATGACAAAGTAAAAGTACATCTGCAAAATTTCAAGTCAGAATGGATAAATTACAGCATGCTTATATAGAATCCAAAGTATCACTAAAATCATTTGGTAAACCAAATGAGAATGGAGCAAGGATTTTCGAAACTCCACAGTCTGATGGACAATATGTAGCCGGCATTCCAGGTTCTCCGGGAGGACCCCACGGTCCTTTCTCACCGTACCTACCGGTCTAAAATGGAACATTGAAATAAAATTATGCAATTTAGCATAACTTATGCAACTTATGCAGTTATTAAAAGAAAAAAAAATATGGCTGCTAATCAAAATTTAGTATTTACATTTCCTTGTAGTCCAGGTAAACCAATCGATCCTTGCTCTCCTTGCTTGCCTGGAATATTGGATCTTCGACCTGGCATGCCTTGTAATCCTATAGGACCTGCAGGTCCAGGTAAACCATTTGGTCCTTTTATACCAACACCAGCTAAAATTTGATTGTGAAATCAGAAACAAATCATTTAACTGATAAATCTAATTTTATCCAACTGTCACTGAAGAATATGTTTAGAGCCTCTTAAGATACTTTGTTTATAATTGAAAAAAACAAGCCTAATATAAAAAAAATTTGTCGGATAAGAATGAAATATATTTTTGAACAGACCGAAAGCATCATCACCAGGTGCCCCTGGAGGTCCAACTGGTCCTTCTTTTCCACGTGGTCCTTCCGGTCCACTGTTTCCGATTGGTCCATTTTCACCTAGCTTGCCAGGCCGACCAAAAATTATATGAAATTTGCATTTAATTGTGATATGTTATAAGAAGTGCCTAAGATTTGATGGAAAGAATTTTTTCATACCTTTTCTCCTCACGATTGAGAATTTTGACATAAAAATGTATGAAAACTGACCTGAAGAACCAGGAGGACCTGAGAGACCCAATCGGCCACGCTCTCCTTGCGAACCACGCAAACCAGGTGGACCAGCGGGGCAGATAGCACATGGAAGATCAAATAATAATGGTTGAGTCATAACATCTTCACCATCAGTACCAGGTATTCCTATTTTCCCAGGCGTACCTGGAACCCCATCAGCTCCTGGCGGTCCAATAAACCCAGGTTCGCCCATCGGACACATCAAACGCATACATTCTATACAAAAACTAACATTATCAATTAATTTTCCATAAATCATTCATCATTATAAAAAGCAATTTTTTCGTTGAATGATGTAATACTTACTACCACACCGTTCAATAGTTTCATGAAACGAATTAGTTTGTCGCACGGTACGGATGGTATGACTAATGGTTTGCTTTGTGTGCCTTATTTCAATCCATAGAGCCGAAGATTTTCTCTGAAAACGATATATCTATAAAAGCCTTAAATGGATACGGGTTTCCAATGCCAAATTACGGGCAATTTTCTTATGTTTCTCTCTTTTAGCTTCTATGGCTTAAATTCCATCTCAGTCGAATTATGCATATGTGAAAATTAGACAAGAAGTCCTATGTTCGTAGTCCCAACAGGCTATCTATTCATCCTATTTGTAGCTAGAATGAGCTTGAAATGTGTAATTGAACTAGATTAAAATAACAGTAACTTGTAATTTCTCACGGAAACTTCTTATAGAAATGGATCAGGTCTAAACTTCATCGTGAATATTATCTTTCAAGTTGGGTCATCATAATGTGCAACCACAACAGTCAGATAACATGAGTTAAAAATGATCATATTGATTCAGCTTTGTTTCAATTGATAATTTATAATTTCGAGATACTTTAAATGATTCTGTAAGCAATTCCGCTTCTAACTGTATCAGATTTGTCTTTCGATATATTGCTGTTGCTGTTAACAACAAGGCCAATGCTGTTAGCACCGATGTTGCAATAGTAATCAAGCCAAGTGTGAAAAAACGATCTTCGTTTTTGATTAGTACAACCTGTAATATGATATGTTATGATATCAAATGAAAACTTTAATTTTACTTCAATTAAAGGATAAAAGGGAATTTCAGCTTGCTTGATATTATAATTTTCAAGATTCGTGAAGATATCATTCTTAGAATAGCGGTTTAAACAAAATTAATGTCGTGACAAAATGCATTTCGTGTAGAAAAAAGAAAGTTAATTAGGATAAAAATTAATTTATATATAAATTTCTCTGATTTTGGGTCACTGATTCTCTCAAATATCAATAAATCGTATATGGTAAGCTTGTCGTTGCTTTTTAAAGCATCAGTATAATAACTTTCAGGCTATTCTATTCAGTTATTGACTTGGCCAAGTGAATATCTTGCAAGATGATATTTCTGCAATTATCCAGAAATAGCTGATTGATCGATGAAAGGTTTACGTTTTCATCTATTCATCTTTTATTTTTTCAAAATAAATTCAACGATTGCCAATATTTCTTGTTTCCTCAGGCTGTCATCAAATGATGTTTATGAGTTGAAAGACTAATGTTCGTCCAATTAAGAATTCGAAGAGTACCAGAAATATTTTAAGGAAAATGAATGTAAGTATACAAAAGGAATTTATATAAGTAAACAATTTGAGGGATAAGGTAAGAAGACAACATTCACAAAGCATACAATGCACAGAGATTTGAATGAGCTTAAAAGATTTTGCAAAATCAAGAGAATTATGACGATAATTTTGCAAGCTATAGTGCAAAACAAGAGTTATTTGTGCGAAATAATTTCTTCAGCGAAATAAATACGGGAACAATTAATATTATTAAGATAATTCGATCATTTAGAACTCTTATGGTCATTAATTTTTGCACTGATCATATTCTAATGCGGACATTTAATATTATACTTTCTTCAGTCTTTCTGCTTCATATCATCTGGAAAAAATATTTAAATTACTTTCCAGTTTAGTAATTTGGGAAATAATTCTAAGCGTATCTATGAGATCGTATATAAATATCAAATTTAGAGAAAGTACTAAAAAATGTGACGATGAGATGAAATTTTGTACTTTTTCAATCTGATGCAGACATATCTCAGCATTACAGCATTGTTCAAATGTCAATTTACTGATTAACTAGACTTCAGCGAGTACAATAATTCTTAACCTTCTCACAACAGCATATAAATACATGAAAATTATTTCACTTTTATCGAAATGCTGGATTATATAAGAGTATTTTAGATAAAGCAATGATTAGTTTATATGGTTTGCAAAGTTACATAGAATCTTTTATCACTAGCGAATCAATGTTGAATTTGAAGAGTAAAAAATTAATTGCTAAATCAGTTGCGGATTTTAAACTTCTTATGTTCACAACAAAAAAACTTTTTACGTTTAGAGCGATTTGGTAGACAACTGATTGCAGAAAATAAAGACATTAAGTTGGCCATGGAAGTAAATTCTTCCACTATTACGAAAATTTTAAAGTCCGCAGACATTATGTTTGTGCATTTGTATTTAAGTACCAAATTGAAATGAACCAGAGAGAGCAAAATTAAGTAATATGCTTATTTTAAAGCAATATCTTCCATCTGAATTTTCCATTAGTCATGTAACATCTATTATTCTAAAGCCATCAGTGATAAGCTTGCTACTAATTCAACAAGATCTCAAAAATAGGATAATCTCGAAATGAATATGAATCTAGCTTTACCAAACTTACGAAGACAATAATATTATAATTAATCTTGATCAAGAACTTTACTCAAAGAGAAAGTTATATCTTAAATATGAATTTCTTCTACATCGCAATATATAGAAACTGATAGTTTTAATCACTCTAAACTGCAATATATCTCTTTAATTTTCATAGCTCACGACAAGCAAATCAGATTTTTGTCAGAAGGTGTTAAAAGTTGGAACTGAGAATAATAAAATTTGTTAATGACTGAAAATAATTTTTTTTTTTAAAATTTCGAATCATATCACGTAGCCGAAAGAAACAAAAACATGATTTGTATACAAGCTAAAGATATAAGCGTGTGAAAGAAATTGTTCCATCTTGTTCCGTTTTCAAAATTCACACTGCCGAATATTTTTCAAGTATGTTGTCAATAGCATTTTTGCTTTTTACCTACAACAGCAAATATGCAAATGGCAGATCAGTTTTCTCATTTTTAGTATCAATTTTTATTTGCATAGCAAAATCATTGGTTACTATTACAAATTGTCAGTGATTCATTATTATGAAATATCAAGGTTAATTATCCACTATATCAAGGTTAATTACTGTCACACACTTTCCTTGATTGATATGTCGTGAATAAAAACAACTTTCTCTCATATCGAAGTTTTTGTTTCATAATCTTAAGGATACTGTAGCACCACATAAGCTGTTTTCTTTTATTACTACCAATTAGTTATCATAAGACAAAACTCGAGGTCATCGGTATCAATAAAAGACTAGAAACATTTCTCCCGATTTTATTCTCGATTATCCTATCTCAGCCATCCGTACACTATTAACAAAATGTTGGCAAATGAGGTCAATTAAAGATTAATTAACTCATCTTGACATCCCAAATGTTTATAACAAGTTAAGAAACATGTGAAGGGAAATGCTAAATTCTGATTAGGATTAACTTCGAAAAATATGTTCCGAAAGATATACAGGAAATTTGTCACAAATTTTTTGAGACTAAAAATTCGGAAAATTTTGAAACAATACATATTATTAAGTTAACTTTAGTAATATTCATTAGAAAAAGACATAAAAATCATCATTCTACCGTTCAGAACGATATTTGAAATGATCTAGGATTGAAAAATAATTTTAGCCAAGTAAGTAACTGATTTGTTTGAAAAATAGATTCATTACGGCAAAAGTCATTTAGTATACTGCGATCTTCTAGTATTAAATTTACATAAAAGTATCTAAGAAACGCACACATAAGCTTAAAAACAACCCTACACTTGAAAAGATGCTGCGATAAACAGATGTGCTTGAAACCAGAAATGTGATGATTGCGGATTACAAGTGTAGTGGCTCGCAATCACTGCAAACGCGGAAGCCTTCAACGTGTCATCTAATAATTGCATGAAACAAATGAAATATGATTCATTTCACTTTTTCTAGCTCTTTATTTTCGTAAAGTTTGTGAAATTAGACTTTCAGCAAGTTTTCCGAAACAATAATGATGGGATAATGTCGCGTTTCGTCTCATCATACTATGCATTGATACAAAGTGAGCAATGATAAATGGTTGAGAGAAAAGATATGATAAACGACATAATTCATTTTCGACCGTGACATTTCTCCTCTGATCAGTGGACAGCAGTAAAAAAAGTACTTTCAGATGTCCTCAATATTGAACATTAGTGTAATAAGAAAGAGATTTACATGATAACGTGATATTGTCATCGTATATCAATCTAAAAAAAAAAAAAAATAATAAAATGGAGGGATGAAATAACCAACAATGAAAAAATTATCAGTTATCATCCTGGAAAAAAAAATTCCATAAGTATTTTTGCTTAATAAGCTTTGGCTTCTCGAATCAAATAGTTTTGGGTAGATAACTCCTAGACACTCCGAGAAATTGACAGCATTATTGTGAGAAACTACACTGAAAAAATTTTGGAAGTTTCATTCAATAATTCATAAGCATATTTTTATATAAAGTTGGTAAGTAAGTATAGATATAAATTGTGATATTTTACTAATAATTTTTTTGATGAATGCAAAAATCATTTTGAAAATAAAGTGGAAATCAATTTTAGAGCTATGTGCGGTATCTTTTTATTGTAGTGTAAGAGAACGGTCTTAATATCCAGTGCTAATATTGGAGTTAAAAGTGTCAGAAAGACACGGTGCAAAGTCGATAGTATTTTGATAACTTGAATATCCTTCAAATAAAATTTAAGTGTTAAAATCTTTTTATTGCAAAATTTCTATGTGATAATATTATTCTGCATATTATTAGAAAACATATGGAACTATGTTCTCCGAATAAAATTCGACGCAGAAGGTCATCAGATGTCAAATGGGTATTCATGTGAAAAGATCTGAGAAAAATGTCCTCAGAAATTTTTAACTAACTAATATTTTAACATTTTCGATATCAGTCCTTCATTGCTTGAATTGTAAAGTGTTTTTAAAAATCCAATCAAAGCATATTTGATATTTGAATAAACTTCAAACAAGTAATTCAAGAATGAAATTAATTTTCAATGAATTCTTCTTTCCCATGAAATGAATCTTGCTACTTTTGCTTTCGTATTCTTAATCGGAACGCTTTGATCAGTAAAACTATTTGAGATTTATTTCCATTATTTTCCGCGTAGTGACATAACAAATAGAACAGGGCTTTTGCACTTGGGAAAAATGCGCAAAACAACTAAATTATTTATTTGTAAACAATTCAAGCAAATTTTATGGGTGTCAAAATGAACCTTATAAGTCTAACAAAATGCGCTTCTTTTTGCTTCTTAATTAAGATGCAACAGATTTATCGGCTAATACTGCCAAAAAGATTGTGAAAAAATTTTAAATCCCAATTAACCAGGCAAAAAGATAAATGTCAACATATTTTAGTTTCCAGATGAATGGATTGATTAAATTGATAAGAATGTAAAGAAAATACAATAGTTCGGGATAACAGATGTCAGCAAAAAAAATGACCTGTAGAAAGAGTTTTAAAAAATTAGAAATTAAAGCGATGACATCAGGGGAAATTAGGAGGATTGAAGAGGGAATTAATTGATTGATAAATACAAATCTATCGATTTGACAAATAAGTTCAAATAAATTCGTTCTCTTTTGTATGAATAATACTCGAACTATTTTTAATTGTATATTTTTTTTCAATTGTATATTTTGCTAAAATTAATTGATGACAGTATTCCGCAACGATGATAACGAAGTGATAACTTGATACAAAAGGAAACATGTTAAAGGCAATTTAAGGGAAATTTTTTATTTTTCTGGATAACCAATTATACTTCGTTTTTTAGTTTTCTCTGATTAATTGTATTTTCTCATCATTTCATTTCTTCAATTTTTTGCAACTTTTGCTTTCTTGTTCATAATCAAAACGTTTTGATCAATTAAATTCTCCTTCAATTCACTTTAGTTTTCTGGCTTTTCCCAGTGAATCAGTGAACTTTTTAAATATTCAGTTCTTTTCTTAATACAGTAAGTTATTTTTATCACCGAATCGATTCATTAGACATTAACTATGTGGTTAATTAGCCGACAACGAACTATAAGTATAAATGTTGCTGTAAATGAGCACATTTTTTATTTTTACTGAATTTGATTGCTATGCTAGTTCGAGTTTGTTATTTATAACAGATAGAACCTTAAGAATTAAGTAAGAAGTGATTTATTTACTGTTATATCAAGTCTTAAAATACCAAACTGAATTTATGCGAAAATCGACATTTTGCTTGAAAATTAGACATTATACCTTGACTTGTCATCAATGTTAACATTCCGAAATAAAAATAAGTTTGAAATTAAAGAAGATAAACATGATTTTCTGACAAAATATTTTAGTGATAAATTGCAATAGATTAATGAAATTAAATTTCCCAAATTAACAAAAGTAGCAAAAACGAACCAGCATGATAAAGCTATATCGGAGTATCAGTAATGTGTTATTGACCGCTACTGCCCACTGCACTTATTTTCATTAAGTGATGTTTGGCATGAAGTGACCTAATTTCATGCTGATGACCAACAAACTCGGAGAGGTCAAATTCTTGGATCTCTGCTCCATTTTTATGCTATCGTCCTCTTATCACTGAAATAGTTTGCTGATAACTACAAGAGAAGTTTTGACCGTTAGATTTGTGTTAATTTGTTAAAATTTTGGCAGATGAAATATATGCACTGAGAATAGCAATAGCTTTCTCGTCATTCAGTAACTTTAAAAACATATTTTTGCTTCAGTTAACTCAACAGTGGTTATGATCAATCAAATTTTAATTGAAGTGGTAGAATTTGTAGATAGGGACTCAACATAATTTCAAGCATGATATACTACAAATTAATGAATGGTGGGTTATCGTAAACGATAGTAATACCGGAACAAGCAAACCTAGCCTTGGAAAAAGGTATCTTTAGAAATTTTGCTTCTCATTTGATTTCCATAAATTTTTGCATACTTTTCTTAACTTCAAATAATATAGAAATTTCGGATATACTGAAATTTCTGAATTCAAAATTTTTTTGAAATTTTCAGTTATTTTTGCTTTAACATTTTCAAAGATGTCGAGTGATATATGTTGATTGGTATATGTTCTTCCGGTCTTTTTCGAAATTCGCTATTGAAATTTTACTAATTCAACAATTCAGTTGGATGGTGAAAGAATTCGTCCTCCCTTACGACCGAGTAAAATATGATAGCAAAAAAACGTAGGATGAAAATAACTTGGCTCTTCACTGGGGGGTCGGCAAGCATATTCAGATGAGCCTAGAATAGGCATTGTAAATCTTTTGATCAGTAAATTTATTTTGCTTTTTTTGGGCAATTGAGTGATGAAAGCAGAAATAAGTCGATATGTTGAAAAAGTCTGTCAATATGAGAAATGTGATCATTACTAGTAAAATATGTAGACAAGAGCGCTTTCAAGAGAAGTTATTTACCTTCCCCCGTTTTATATCACAACCATTTGCAACACTCATTTAATACCTGGAGATAAATTGAGCGAAAAACAAATTCATTGAGAAAAGAATTTTTGTTAGAAAAAAGGTAGGCAAAACTACAGTCTCATTAAATCTGTTTTTACAACTTCATTATCAACTCAGAAATTGAATTGAAGGATAATTATTCTGGATAGTTCAATTCATAAAAGAATAGAAGATTACCTAACTCCTTCATGAGATGTTACTTAATTACGTTCATGCAAAACATTTTATGATAATTCTACAATCAGCGATCCACAAGAAATTCATAATTTAGATTGATAAAGAAAAAAGAACTGAAGCTGGATCATTCCAAACAAAATTTCATTCCTAGTAATTACTTGTATCTGTGTCAAAAAAAAAAACGATACGAATTTTATTGTCATCATGAAATAATTATAAGACAAAACAGGGATGAGATTTTAAGTTAAATAAGAAATTTAAGTTAAGTTGTCAAACTAAAGAGCGTGAAGTTGGGTTTGGTGCGAAAAAGTAATTTCTGTGGATGTGAACTGTTCTGCGCCACTTTTATGAGTACTACTTCCTACTACATTCGCGGCTTTTTCTTCTGATGCATTATTTGCGTTTCCATTTGCTTTTTTTTCTTTTTCCGATACTTTATTTGAGGACGAAATTTTTTTAGCATCTCGTTGCTGCTGCTGTTGTCGTCGATGTGACGGCCTTAACAGACGATGATGTCGGAGATGAAATACCTAAAAATTTAATGTAGTTAAATAAAACTGCAATTCATGGCTTAACAAACCTTAACTAATCAGACACGTACCTTAATCTTTACGTCATCAAAAAGTGGATCACACCGAATATTTACACGATCCGGTGCTTCATCAGGCACAAATTCCGCGATTTCAACTTCGTCTACTTGTGTTTCTTCCAGTGCTAATTTCTTGCGTTTTGACGTTTTAATGATTCCGAAATATTTGCATATTATTCTGAAAGCTCAGTTACGGCAATAATACGTCTAAAACTTTTCGATATAACACACAGTTATAAGCTATTGATCACCAAAGCTGATTGTCCTGGCAAAATTATTTGCCAGTTGTGAAAAAAAAAAATGTAGCTTACGGATGACAGAACCAAAAATAAAGAAGCGGTAAAATGCAACAATTAAAAAGCATTCCACCACTAATCAAATAGGTATGCGTTATTGATAAACTTGATAAGGCCACTGCATGCTCATCCGCTGTAATCAAAACGGCAGTATTAATAGGGTTTCGAAAAGTGATTGTAACCACATACAGATTCAAAATTTCATCAAAAATTTACATTATTCACCTACGTTTGTTGCATTTACTATGGCATCTATCTGACAATTAAATCAAACTTTGATAATGAGAAATATACGATACAGATATCCCTTATTGAATGTGGTATTTTTTGATTTTCAATTGTAACCATATCAGTTGCTCTGAGTCTTCTTGGTTTATATCTCACCACTTTATGATTATCTTCTTGTCTTGTCTAAAACTGAAGCAAAGCAAGAATTTATTTCTTTTCTTGATTGATCCGAATCTTTAACAATGCATTCCCAAATCCTATTTTTCCACGATGGATCACTAAAAACTTTCTTCTGAGCATATCAACGGCCCTGTCCTTTCGCGAAACTTTTTTGCAGTATCTTTTTACAATAATTAATGACTTTTTTATCCAACAGCTATCATTTTTTTACCTTTTTTTATCTTTCTTTGAAAACTTGATCACACAAAAATCGTGATGTATTCTGAAAATTATTCGACCTAATATTTATTAAATTACAGGAAATTATAAGAAGGAAACTTAAAGAAACAAACCTTTGAAAAAATATTATCACTGGAAATGATTTGGAAAGAATAATTTAAACATTTTACTTCCATTTAAGTTTAAATTCAGATATTTTGTGTATGCAAAAATGGATTAGTTAAAAAAAGTTCAATCTTATAAATGCAAATGAAAATATGGAGGAAATCTGGAAAGATTTGCTGTTCAGAACTTTGAAGCTGTCAATCACTATTTGTTTTGCTAAATAATTTTTACCTGGTGGTCAGATTCTGACTTGGATCACTTGAAATAAGAAAAAATTTGATACCGATTGAAATGATAACTGCATATTTTCACAATCCATAATTCATGCTTTTTTTAATTTGTTTTTCTCGCAAGTACTGAAGCAACTGATATTTCTAGGCACTCACAAAACTAATTTTTAATTACTGGTTAATTAGCAGTACAGAAACAACTTTTTTCTGGTTTTCTTATTATGCTGCTTCTTTATTCTTCTGCAATCGTATCGGGATAAACCTAAGATTCATCTGTATGTTAGTGAAACATACCAGAAAGAAAGAGCTAGCACAGAAAGCATAAAAATAAGATGTTTGTCTGCATGACTAAATAACTTGAGCTACTTGCGTTGCTTACGACATTCGTCATTCCTTAATCTGAATGGATTGGTTCAACAAAAAATTTTATTGTGAAATTAAATAATACGGAGAAACAGGCAAAGAAACAGTATTAATTCAAAAATACAACAAAAGATTAAGATATTTAGCAATCAATTAAGTCTGTCCCTGTTCAGGACTTGTTGTCGTGCGTAAATTTTTTGTATTGATTGTACCTTCAGCTGTTATCAGATCACTACTGGATGTCGATGAAGATTTCTTTTTCTTTTTAGTTTCAGTGCCTTTTGCAACACCCAACTGTCCAATTGCCGCAGCAAAAATTTGTGCTTGTTGCTTTGCTTCCATCTCCTTCTGTTTCATCTGTTTTCTACGTCGTAGCAGATTAAGTTCTGCAAATGAAGTTTAAAAAGTGCGTTTTCTCAACATGCACCTTTTTTAATTACTGGACCGTTCAGGAAGTATTATCAAAATAATTAACAATGTATTGTTTCATTCTTTTGTGGTGAATGTCGTTGGAGAATTTTAATAGCTATTATGAGACATACTTCGGAGACGTCGACGTGCACGATCACGTAGCTTACGCTTCTTACGGTGCCTCAAAATACCCATTTTAATCTTGTAACGGCGTCGAGCTGGTATGATATGTGCTCGATGATAGACAACAAGAATAGTCAAAACCAACAAAAGAAGCAAATCCAAAGCAGCAATTTTCAATATAAATATCATAAAATAGGGCCTGTAAATAATGAGATTATAGTAAGTATAATACTACTGGCAAGGAATGGATAATGTGATACTACCTCGGTAGCAACAAATGGTAGATTATTGATGACTGGGATTGACAGCATCTAATATTCAACACATTATCAATTCGTGAAATCAATGATGCATTAATTTCAGAATTATTCTTTGTTTTATCTTTAATGAATCTTAAAAAATATAAGAGAAGTATATGCAAAAAATTATATCATATGATATTTACGCATTGACGAGTCTACACTTCCGAGTATGAAGTTCTGGTCTTCCAATAATTTCACTTTCAATTCCAAATGCGGCTTCTGAAATTACGCAAACGTTCTTATCAGAACGTTTTTGGAGTTCATTTAGATATCAATGTCTGAAGAAGAGAAGAAAAACTTGATGCAAAAGTAACGACAACAAGGGTTAAATAAGGTGCACAGCTTATTCCATTTTTTCATATTCCTATATTATTATGATATCGTATTTTTCTTAATAAAATATTCCATAGAAATTTGAATGGTGAATTGATTACTTTCGAAATCTTGTTTTGCTACAGCTTTGGTTACAACTACCGAGTCATTGGTTCGTTCTTCGACTGCTTCTTGCTCCGCATGCAAAACATGAACTGTCTCACTAGAAAATCAAGAAACGAAGATTTCTGTTGAAAGAAATTGGTGAAGAGGAATGAAGATGAAATTTAAATCATAAAAGTCATTTCTTGCACGGGCGTTTATCGATTCAAACAGAACAAAGTGAACGACACTTACGCCTCTCGATATAGAATTTCCCCGGTGTAAATACCAATTGTATCAAAGGTAGTTTTGAAGGTTATTCTTACACTAAAAATTAGCTATTCTAAGAAATGAACTAGTAAGGTACCTTTATAATTCCTAAATAAATATGAGATTTTTGATGTTTATTACAAACAAATTGTAAAAATACATTTTTGTATTAAAATAAGTAAATGTAAGCATAATTTGTTAGAATGATAAGACTTTGTAAAAGCATTGAATTTCATAAAGTTTAATTACATTAAGTACTTAAAAACAATAAAAAATTACACTTACTCACTAGGATTCTCTAAACTTAAGACTGAAGCTCCTTTGGAATCGCTGCAAAGTATGGAACATTGCAATCATTATCGATAAATCAAAAAATTAAGTATCAAAAAAGCAAATAAGTAAGAATTTGATTCTGTAAACAACCAATTTGATTGTTGCAAAGATTCCTTAAGCAATGAAAGTAACTTTTCATGAAAGTAATAATTAATAGGTTCTTGGAGAAAAAGTAGTAAAAAAACTTGCAAAGACTAACTTGTAAAGAACATATGGAAAGGATGTGGAATAAATGAAATCAGACAAGAACTTTTCTTTCGTAATATATTTCAAGACATTTGTAACTATTGTATTCGGTGTTGCTAGCACTGTTTCATCTTTGTTCCTCATTACGTAAACTACTCCACGGACCTTTTCATCATACATCGCTGAGGACATTTCGAAGTCGCAAGGATGCTAAAATATTCTAGAAAATTCTGAAAAAGCTAGCCTGCAGGAGTTGGATTTTTTTTGGGATTTTATTACGTAAACTACTACTTTTTTTTGGGATTTACGTAAAACTCTCATTTATTTATTGGAAAAAGGCCCAACACTTGTTAATTGTTAATTAGTTATTAACTGTTAATTAATTGATGGATATAATCAATGCAATAGATAATACTTCGATATCAAAGATTGCATGGTATTATTGGAGAAACCAAATTTTAAAATCACATTAAGCAAAGTTATTGCCTACGACACCGAAAATTTTCAAAAACCATTGAAAATAAATTTAATATTTATTCTATACGAGATTTCAATACTTATCTCTACCAGATATAATAAAAACATCTTTTTACATGAACATATGTAAAAAGTCGGCAAAATATAACGAAACAAATGATTTAGACAGACTAACCTTCATGAATTCCCTGTATGATACCTGAAAATAAGAGTTGAAATGATAGAATTACAATGCATTCATCTGATAAGATTTTCCTGTCGTTTCAGGATGAAATGAATATACTTACGGATAATATTGGGAATTCAATGTCTTTGATATCTTTATATGCCTTCTTTGTTATTTTGCGCCTTCGGAAATGATACGTACATTTTTCGCGTGGTTTATATTGATAGTACGTATACTCATCGATATTATGAATGGTATGAAATGTATTAGGTGCGATAATGAACGAATTATTTCGCTCAAAGTCCGAATCAAGCAAATCATGCTTGTAAGCAACAATTACTGACCTGAAGAAAATCTCATAAACTCCTTGAAAATTGCATTTCAAAAGTTTTTCTCTTATTGAAATCGATTAAGTAATTTCTTAATATCAATTAATAAAATCAAAAAAATGCAGAGGTGAGTATTTACCAAAACTCGAATGTTCTACCAAAATTAAAATATAAGTGCTAATTTAATACGCATAGTATGAAAATTCATCAAGGCATACTTCAAAGCCTTATCTAGAATCCTCTTTGTAGAATTTATGCAGAAATCACCTTGTACTAGTGCAATAGCAGATGAAAAGGTTTGAATATAAGTTTGAGATATATTTTGCGAACGTGATAAATGTTTGCAACATATATAAGGAAGAAAACTCACTCATTCATCCAATTTTCAACATCTTTGTAATGAAATGATACTTTGATTCGTACTGCTTCAACATTTATGCCATCCTTGGTTCGTAGAACAGTTATATAAGAATTCAAAAGAATTGCACGCATTTTATACGATTTATCGCATCCTGAACTCCCTAGTTTTATAGAAAAAGGTAACAGTTTCATCAACTTTCGGAAAATACTGATTCAGAAAAAATCCGAATCATCTGAAAAGAATACCATAAAGCGCACTACATCCTCTTTTCGGATGATGTCATCAAGAATGATAAGCTAAAAACTGCAAAATATTTACCACTGCTATTCAAATTCATTTTCTCGAAATCTTCATATTTCATTACCACAAAGACAGTGCAGTTTACTACTCCAAAAAAAGATATCGGAAATTTCTGCGTAAGTTCCCGAAGAACTTTCATGTAACTGAAACAATTTAATGAAACTGTCTAAATCTGCTTGATAATAATGAGCGAATTAGCTCAAAGCGAAGCGTCTTACTGTTTGCAAATTCATTTGCACTCTCACGTTAAGCTTGTTTAAAATACTAAAGTAGCAATGCTAAATGATGACAGCGTCACTTCGCTTGTTCTAATGCCAAACATGAAAACAGAAGAAATTGGAACGTAACGTACCTGCTTTCGACGTATTCAACGGGAAAATATAAAAGCGTTTTGACATAATTGCCGTAAGCAGTCACTTCGTCTTTATAAGTCGTGGACCCATTCCTTTCTCTAAAAAGATAGTTTTGATAATATAATAGTAATAACTCGAAGTACTGGCAATAAGTTAACGCCTCAAATGCGAAGGCTTGAAGTAGCTTTACTTGCCTCCAATCGCTTGCCTCAAAAACTAGGCTTCATTTCCCGAATCATTAATTTATTTTCGTCTCATCAATTCTGTTTTGTAAATTCAATAATTAAGATTTTTAAAATTATAAAAGAAAGAGTAAAGCATCACTCACATAAGTTTGTAGTTCATCGAGATAGTTTTTGTCCTTCAAATACCAGTTATTAAAGTTTTTACAAGCAGTTTACAATGATCAGAATAATTAAATCCAAAACGCAGATTGATTGGATTGTCCCAAATTAAAATAATCAGAGGCATTTAAATTGCATGAAATTTATGCTTGAAAGTTTCAAAGATATAACTTTGACACTCAGATCTTTTCTGGACTCCTGGCACAAAATAAGTATTGCAATAGACGAACGACAATGAAAAGGACAAATTTAAAGCAAACCTTTCATCATAAAATAATGTTCGACCATTTCGAAGCTGAAATGGCCATTGGCTTTCGATACCTTCGTACGGTATTGCAATTCCACGGTAGTTATCAAATCTAACCTAGAAATAATACATTAAGAAACAGATGAAAATTTTTGTGAGAAAAAGAAAAAAATTTTTAAATCGCAAATTTTTTCAATCAGTAACGCAAATCTGCATTTTCTAAAAAAGTGGCATGTAAAATATTATACTAAAGTTTTATTTTTCTTTTAAAATATAAATTTAAGCATAGGTTACAAATTAATGAAACGAATTTTCACTATTTTTCACTCGACCATCTTTGGTCTTTTTGTAGAGAATAATTTTTGATTTAGGAGGTTACAAATTAGTGAAACAAATTTTCATTATTTTCACTCGATTATCTTTGCTCTTTTTGTAGAGAATAATTCTTGATTTAGGCAATTAAATAATTAAAAGGAATAGATAATTGCTCCTTTTGAAATGATTTTGGGATGCCTGAATCACTTAACTAATTTCATTAAGAAGAAAAAGACAGCGAGTTTTCAATCGAGGAAAGAAGAAGAAATTTTATCGGGAATTTGCTAGAATTAGAATAAAAACTTGAGGAATACATCGAAGAAGATGAATAATGAAGCAGTAATTAACCAGCTTTGGATCCGAATAGGCTTTTAAAACTCCGTCATGATTGTAAGTTAGCGGTAATTCGTGTGCTGTAGAGGCGTCAATGAAAAAAACCAGCTTGGAATGCTTTGCGTCATAATCAACTTTGCGGCATTTTTTCTGCAGATTCTTGATAATGGTCATATCACTCTTTTTTAAATAGATAATTTTATGACCATTTCTGAAGAAAATTAATTAGATTTCATTTATTCAGTTTCAATTATTTAATTACTTTCAGCCAACTACCCTGAATCAGGCTGTAAAATTTAGTTAACTGTCTCACTGTTTTCACCTTTTTATTTTATCTCATCGTTAGTTTTTTATCTCATCCATTTTTTGTTAGGGGTATTATCAATTAGATCGAGAGCTATGTATACAAATTGAATATCGCTTTTTCAAAAATTTAAAACCTCCTGGTATCATACAATTATGGTGCGAAGACAAATATTTTTGGAGCAGTCTCATATGAGTGATAATGTCAAGATTTATCTCTCGGAAAACTTTCGATCACTAACCGTGGATTAATATTATATATTCTATAATACGATACCGGACCACAAATTACTGCAATTGCCTCATTGCCATCGATCGAAAATAAATGCAATTCATCATTTTTATCAAGTTCTGCTGCAAAAGTTGTTTTTTAAATTGCGCATTTTAAATTGCGCATTTTTTGACTGAACAAGAAGAAAGACGTATTTTACTTTTCTCTGCTGGGCTGTGCGCAAGATCGAGAAAAAACAATATTTCCGAGAATTTTTCCTTCTCGTTGATTACTTTGTATGAAAAAATATAGCCGTTTCGGAATCCTAGATAAATTGATCCCTTTTTATGCGACGGAGGTACTTCCTTAGAGTGATAATCTCAAACAAATAATTTTTACAGTAAGAAAAAAATTTTTTTGAATAAAATATAAGAAAAATTTGTAAAGATGACTTTAGAACGTAATTTCTTTCAAGTATTCAACGCATATATTTTTTAACGAAAAACAGGAAATTTGTAGGAAGTTGAAAATTTAATTGATATACATGGATTTTGAAATTACATCCCATATGGTTTAAAAAGCTTTGTTTGAAAACCAAATGTTCAAATAGCTTACTTTTGCCACCCCTGCTTCTTATATTTTCTTTGCATGCTGTTTCGTTACCTGTAAAAAATTGTTCGGCAAAATAAGCAGCAATAATGCCTTTGTCATTTTAATAGAGCAAGGATCATTAAAGTTATAGATGAAAAAGCAAATCGTGAACTTGTCCATCGCATTTAATATCGTAAACAGTTCCGACTAATTATGGAATTCACATTAATTATTAAATAATTTCAGTTTACTTCAACGTATTGCTAGGTTTGAAACTAGTGACTTTTACAAAATCCCAAATGAAGTTAAGCTAGAGATTAATTCAATGCCATGATTTCTGAAAAAAAAAAAAAAAAAAAAACTAAAGCAAATAGTTTAGAATTGCGTTTCAGATCTGTCAGCTAGCCATAATTTAAAATTTTATTCAAAATAAGACGTAAAATCAAAAGCTGAGTTTCCCATTTCATAATAGGCATTGACCAGATGCTTTCGACCATACAATATATTGGCCCCAGCTTTAGTTTTTGTTTCAGCGATACAATCAAATGTTGATATCTCTGTTCTCTGACGTCGTGCCATCCTATTTATAATTAAACAAAATAAATTGAAATCTCTATTGCAATTTGTATTTGATAAATATTTACAAATTCAGATGGAAATAACTAAAAATGCAAACATTGAAGTGAATGGAATTTATATTGAAATAAAAGAACCATTTAGTTGTTCCGTTAATCACAACCATGAAGTTGACAGCAGGAGTGATCCATGGTTGAGCATATTTGAGTATTTTATCGATGAATAATTTCGTTCCTCTTCTCTACAAAGATTACTTCAGTTTAGTAATCTTGACTTGATTCCATTATTCATGCTTTATTTATTTTCTTTATAAAGTACGAGACATCTTTGTAAAGATAAAATATAGAAATAAAATCAAAATTGTCATAATCTACCTTATAATGTAATACTTTGGTAAAATGATTAAATAAAGAACTTTAATTATTTCTATAGTTCTTTTTTAGTAAATAATTGTATTACTAATGTTTAGTGAGGATATTTTTAAAAAAGCCGGAAATTTTTATTTTAGGTAATAGAAAATGTAAATTTTTGTTCAACTTTCAACTTCTTGTTACAATCTGTGATAAAATTAAACATTGAAGGATTTATTGAAGGAAGAGATAATTCTAATAAAACTGATTAAAATGAGTGGACGACTAGTATTTGTCATAAATAAACAAACATGTGTAAATAAAATGAAAAATTAGAAGAGTTGAAGATTAAAGAGAAAGTATAGATAAAAAAAACGGGACTGATTTATCTCAAATTTAACGATTTGTGTGAAGTCATATTTATAAATGAAATATCTGAACAATCCATTGCTAAGAAAATGAGGACAAGAATAGTTTGTATTTCTAGCCAACAAAGATACAGAAAGCATTTGAGAATTTGAGGTTTTCCTTAAGGTAGACTTTATTTCTTTATTAAATCCAGACATTTTCTTTGCTGCTAAGTCTGGAATGATAAGATTAGGTGATATCATCAAATTTAATGAAGACATGAATTAATTCACAGAGGAATATGTGTCGGATAGGTAAGAGAAGATAAATGTCTTTTGAATGCATTTTTTTAATGATCTAAGAAAAGCTTTAAGAGGAAATTTCTTGCTAATGCAAAATTTTTTGGAAATTGAATTTTCTTTTTAAGTGAATTTATAGCAACAGTTAACTCACGCCAAAAATGATTCGATATGATCCGGTATAGCCAACACCTATCTGTTGAAAGAAGACTTGGCTATCAGAAGTAGTTCTAAAAATGAAACGATTTGCGCTAAGATCGGAGAAATACGCCAGTGATGTAAGCGTTGCTGGGTAAAAAATTTGAGCAGGTTTTGGAACGAATACCAATCGAAACGCTTCGAAATATGATATACGTGTAATCGTGTAAATCTTGTTAACCTCGTCCGGGTCCATCATTTCTTGCCAAACAGTTATAAATTGTAATAAGCCGTGCACTTCAATTAACATTGCCTGAGAGACAATAAGTTTTAAGTTTGCTATTTATTTTGAAAAAACTAATTTATGTAACCAAAGTACATCTTTAAAAATGAAAATGGATGGATCGATTTCACGCTTTAAGATATTTTGTTTCTACATGATTGGTAAATCTTGATCTTATTCAATGATATTGGCGCAAGCTCGTTTCACCATCCTTATATTAATTTTATTTGTCAGATTTTTTGTTCGCAAAAGCGAGCAAAGAGTATGAATTTATAAGATTGAATAGAAACAAATAAGCCTAAAAAGACGTAAAAATATTTCTAGTATAGGCATTTATTAATTTATATCTTAAATAGCAACGTACGAATAATTGATGCGAAAGTAAACTCACAGTATAATTATAGATTGCTTTATCTTCTTTCGGGATCGGGCTAAAGTTATCGTCCAGCAATGCTGCCAGATTGTTTCTACTTCAATTGAAATTTACAAATGCAAGTTCACTTATTAATGGCTGATTGGTTAAACTATTTATTAGATAGTAAGCAGTCTGCAAATTTAAAATGTAGATCCTCAGTAGCTTCTCAGTAAGGTTGGAAACTGGCAGAAAGAAAAAGTAGAACATTCCATTTCAGGAAAAAAAGAACATTATATTTCAGGAAAAATGGATTATTCTTGTTCTTTTTTTCAGATTGATATCAATCATCTTAATTACATAATTAGAACTAGGATCAAATCATTTCGAATCTCAGGTAAATATTTAAGCAGGGAAGTGCTTACAAAATTATATCTTCCACAAGATTACTTGGTAAAATGAGAATGTGTTTATCCTCGCGTAATCCATATATCACATATTTCGCGTCCGAGAAAGCCTATATCAAAAAAGAAAAAAATTCAAGTGATTGAAAAAGAGAGTAACTTGAATTTTTTAATGAAAACTTCTTAGAAATTTCAGTAAAAAACGATTTGTAATTAATAATAGGAGTAATAATAATAACAGTAATGACAATCAGATAATAATAATGGTAATTAATGACAAATGCTTTGAAATTATTTAAAGAGTGACGACACCATTAGGTTAGTAGAATGAATAAAAACTGAAAGACTAACGTATGTGAGTGAATACACACTACACTGGCCTTGCACCATTCGTTGAACGAGAAATGCGGTGATTACCACAGTTGCGATTAACTTCATAGTCCTTAATTCGAAGCTTCATCTCAATATAGCAGAAAGGCAAAAAATAAACTTGTATTAATTATCACTATTTTTCAGCTAAGAGAAGTACTAGAGATATAGAGCTAGATTGAAGACTGAAAAGCAAAGTTATAGTACTTGTGATGCTTAAATTTAAATAAATGGCAGTAGTAAAATTAAGAAATTAGAGTTGTTGCTGCTTTTACGATTTGCCAATAATACTTGTAATTTGTTTGTGATCTACTTGGTCATAATCAAAAATCCTCTTATGCGCTACAATTCAATCCTCTTAATAATGTCCCAACTCTAAGAATTACATGAATGGGAATGATAACTGCGTTTTAGCCGTCAATTTAGTAAAAAAACGTCGACTTAATTTTATTGAAATTCAATTTTATTTTTCTTTCGTTTGTCTTGCTCTAACTATTTTCTGAGTCAGGAAAACGCAGATGAATAAGGAAACTGTTTGAGAGGTTGATTAAAGGAAATACCGCTTGAGTTAAAATGATGATAAAATATATCATCAGGTATCAACAAAAATTTTATAAACTGAACTTCTAAGTCTTCAATCAACATTTTCTCAATTCGACAAAAAATAAACAAAAACAATTTTTTGCGATTTTTGTTCGAAAAAACGTCTTGAGAAAATCTAAAGTTTCAAAAAGTCAAAAAATAGATTTGTTGGTGAATTTTTATGAATTCTTCATTAAAATGGTAAAAAATTTCAAAAGAGTCCTTGTTTCTAGATCAAACTTTAAATAATGTTTAGCTATTCGAAATAAGAACACAATTTATAAGGAACAGCACTCCATAGAAATTGATAAATCAGAACCCCCAATTTCATCCCTTTATCCAGTTCCTCGAAATCAAAATCAAATAACCAGGACACCAAACAAACCTTCGCAATAGCTAGAAAATGAATCGAGACTGAGTGCAGAAGAGAATTTCGTTAATTTGTATCATTTAATCCAAAATTTGCATATTTTTCAGAAGTTTTTGCATTGAAAATTATTTTATACAAAATGCTGTTATGCATGCACAATTCTTTTCTCTAATTTCTAGAGATGATTGTTTCTCTCAGGAATTACTGACTAGAAGCATGAGAAAAAATCAATGATAAGCTCGTGGATTTTTCAGTGACAGAAAAGGATCTTGAAAAAGTAATTTTAAATAGGAGAAGCTTATTTGAGCAAGTTTCTCCCAGTCATATCAAATAGATTTTTCGCTCTTCTTGCATCGAGGAATCGAATTATGAAATGAGATCCTCAGTTCCAAAATTTGCGCCTTGTTAATAAAATCAATAAAAATACTGTCTTGGAATTTTTCGCAGAATTTTATCGGCCGCGCTAAAAATTTAAAGAAGTGAAGTTTTCGAAATTTGGAACTTTTAGTCGTACAATATGTTATTTGAAATTGATATTGTTTGTATCTCAGGTTTTCTTAAAGAGACAGAAATGTTTTTATACAACGAAGTTAGACTAGAATAATAGTTTGAATTATAGAAGAAAGTTGTGTACACTTGCTGTCTCCAGGATGTAAAAATTTATTGGTAAATTTATATAACAACTAGAAACATTCACAAAGACTTTTCCCATTCGTTGCCAGTCTCTGATTTTTCAGATTCAGCTGCTGAATAGTCGCTTTTTGATTCGCTTTTTTTTGCTTTATTATTTTCATTTTTCTCCAATAAGACTTTTGAAAGATCTATTGCTTCTGGCTTACCATTACGAGTGATTCTTATTTCAACTGATTTTTGCTCATCAGGTGTGGGCTCTATATCCAGCACTTCGACATTTCTCTCACGTAATAATTCATGGGATTCTTTGAAGGATATTGCAGGAAAAACAAGAAAGAATCTAGAATTCTTTTCGCATTTCTGTTTCGAATCGCAATACCTCAAATATTCTTCCACATTGCCATAACTATAAAATTTCTTTTTGATATATTGGCCAGGTTTTACTTCTATTGAGCCATTTATTTTCGATTTCTGTTCAAACTTCGTCGGTATTAGGTCATTCACTTTTGGATTCATTTCGTCCTCATCTTTCATTCGTACCTTTTCGTGTATTCCTGCTATTAAAACATCTCCCTGAATATTCTACCTTTTGATGTCTTTGGACTTTTGTTTTTCAGACAAATAATACTAATTACTGGCTGCTGTCATCTCCTTTCATTAATTTTTTCCTGATTTTGTTAAAAAATGAAAGAAAGAAAATGGTTTCTTCAAAATAGCTGATGAACTTCATATTTTTCCTGAGCAAATTATATGCAATAACTAATAAAAAATCAAGATGCACCGCAGTTCGCAAGCATTATTGGTACTTTGAAAGAAACTTTTCTCTTATAACTACGCCAATTTATATCGGAGTATTGCAAATCTTTAGTCTTATAACTACGCAATCTATTGCCAGTCTATTGTCGCAGAAGCTTTAATTAACATTCTATGCAACTTTCAGAAGGTTGAAACAATTATCCTCCACCTAATGTTTGAAGAGAGAACCGCTGTCATTGTTACTATGCCTGGAATATTGTAAGCCAAACCCACTTGCCTGCACTATAAAAAGCTGCATCAAGATGGCTAGGACCCCTTTTTTCATCATTGTTGGAACTCTTTCGATTAAATATCCCCACCCTTTTCTCTTTTAAATTATCATTGCTCTGTATTAGATGATATCGCGATGTGCGCCATAAACGTATTGGTAAACTAAGACAGAAGCAAACATCTCTACAGAGCCCTCCCATCGAAAGTAATTAAGCCACAAAAAGGTTTGTGCTTTCTCATACAATTGGTAATAAGATTTCGTTCGCAGAAAAAAATTTCACTAGAGCAGTTTTTTTAATAAAAAACAATTTAGCAGATGAATGTTAAATGAAAATTCAGTCTTGTCTTATGTTACGTGAAAATTCAGAAAGAAAGCATGTTGAAGTTTTTATTAAAAAAATGGAATATTAAGAACACCTGCGGTAATTTTTGCGCCAAATGAAATATTTTTTTGAAGTTCGCTTGCTTGCAACTGACTGACTTAGTTACAGTGAAATATAATAAGCAAAAGACATTCATGCTTTGTTCAGCTCACTTTTCATAACGACTTCTCAACATCTTTTGAATTTTAATGCAAATTTTGTTGAATTCCCAAAAAGTGATCTTAGAATAATTCATGCGATTATATTCATACTAAAAGCAAATAATAACTAACACACTTAAGTAATTAAACTTTGTGTAGAAATTCGGAAAATATCTGAATGATGTTTTAATACACATTCTTCATGTAAAAGCGTTCATTTTCACAATAAATTCTGCAAGCTTTTTCTAACTTATTCAAAAAAGAGGAGGAAAAACAGATAAGAGCAAGTTCCATGTGTTATACTTTAGCTAAATTAGCCTCAGTTCTAATAAATCATTCCATTTTATTAAACATTCCCCTATGTAAAAGCTGGCTAAACCAACAGATAGTGTAGATCGGATTACAGGTGGAACTCTAAAAGTCCTAAATATATTGTACGATTTGAAACAGCTTTCTGATCATTCTTAATTAGGAGACAATTTTCCTATCAACATCGACAATAAGTTATGAGGTTATGCCTGCCACGCTAAATAAGAACAAAATTTTATCTCTGAAACTAAACTAAAAGTATCCAAAATAAAGAGCAAATTTAACAAAGCTATCCTGAGAATCAGCCTTGAAATGTTTGATCTGACTCTTAGAGCAATGACAAATTGAAATGTAGGTGACAAATAGAATGAAATGGTTGTTGATAAGAAATTTGGACTAAAGACTTAATTACAGATAAACTTCAAGTTATTTTTATTCCAAAAAATCTTGCAAACTTTTCATTATACTATTATTATGTTCAAATAGAATTCATTTCAAATCTTATTTCTTTACAGCAAATTACATTGAAGGAATATTTTCATCGGATAGTAGAAATGAAAAGAACACTTTATAATTTCTTGATATTCTTACTTTTACTTATCTTTCCTTTATCATTGCGCATATTTTTTTTTCATATTTTCAGTCTTCGTTTTCCATTTCCTTTGTACTTTTTGCTTCGATGATCGATGCCGCTTATAATATTTCTTCCATTTGACTCTTTTTTATCCTTTCAATTGATTAATCGATCCAAATGGTTCTTACTGAATATAATTGAAACAAATTTAAGATAGGGAAAAAATAATTAGATTTTATTCTTCATCTTCAGTTTCGGTAACTTCTAAATTATTCTCGGAAATTTTTACCTAAGAAATTCCACTACTACAATTAGGCTGCACTATAATTTATGCATTTCATTTGACTGTTGCCTTATTGTCATTCTTGTTTTTGCATTCATCTTGTTTTCAGTATTAACTACCGGTTGCTATTATTAGATCCTATAGTTTCATAATCGATTTTCTATTTATTTCTATTGCAAAGTTTGACATTTATTTCTAGTCTACTTTATGATTACCATTTCATTTATTGCAGTTCTGTTTTTCCTTTTAATAACCTTTTTTCCTTTTTTTTTGGACGCTCATTTTTTTACTTTTTATCGCTTCCGTTATACTTTTATTCCTCTTTCATTATTACTTTTTTTTGTTTCCGCTGGATATTTCCTTATAATAAGCGTTTGTTAGGATATTAGCTATTTTGAATAGCTTTTATTTCTTAATCATATGTCACTTGCTGTTCTTATTCTTGCTCAATTTTTTCATTTCTTTCTCTTCTAACAATCAATATAAAAAGAAAAAAATTTTTCAGAGTTTTAATGATGTAAAAATGAACGTAGTAAGTTTTATGAAGCTTTAGGACCTGTGAAAAATATTTAAAGGAATAAGAATACAACTTGCTTAGCTGGATAGATTCTAGACTTAACCGAGTGACCAGATGGTTTCATTAAAAGTTAATTCATTCAGCTTGAGGCAACACTAACAGGTAAACTTAAACTTTAAAAAGAATTCATCAGTTAAGGATCAGTTTTGATGCTATTGCATGTATTTAAGTTCTCTTATCTTCCCTTCCTTTTTGTAAAACATTTATTAGTACTAATGAATTTATTTCAATAAAGAAAGAATTTAAGAATTGTCGCTAAATGCTTCCACTGTGTTGTGAAGCGCTTGTTGTCAAGTTCAATGTTCATTATCAATAGATAACCCAGGCTAGTTTTATAAATGTTTATTGCTTTCAGTTTTTTTCTCGTCGTAATCATCATTCTGCCTTTGCTTTGTATACTTTGCTGGTAATGTCATTGTGAGCATTAGGCGACTTTAAGATAAATTTTTTAGTTGTAAAAATTGAGTTAAACCAAATATAAATAAACATAGTTTATTACATCCAATTCTGATGCTAAAAAATGCTTCTTTAAACATAAGTAACATTCTTCTTTAAAAAATGACATCATGGGAAAGACTGCTGTGTAAATGAAATAATATGAAAATGTAAATTAAATGAAAGATATCAAGTAACGTTCAGTTAGAGATAACCGAAAAACAATTCTATTCTTATCTAGCTGGATGACCATCAAATAGTCTAATGAAGCGACTAAGTAGTCCAATTAGCTGGCCGTTGAAGATTACCAATTCATATCTTTCATTCTATTGAAAGAAATATTGCAATAACATTTGGAGCTATGACATTAAGTACGAGTTTTTGACTTTCCCGGTTTCCTGGCAACGCTTTGCTTTTCATTAGCTCTTAACTTTTTTGAGTCTGCATCGGTAGTTTCATTCTATAATTTAAGGTTTTCTATTTTAAAATCGAATTTTGATGTTAAAGTTTTGACATTTCTCAAGATTGGAAAATTAAACTATCCCTTGTGAATTATTGTTAGCGCCAAAGCAATAGCATAGAAATTCCACTCGTTATCGCAAATTGGTGTACTGCTGAACAAGAAATTTAATTTGAAAATTTGCGCAGCATTTCGGATTATTTGAAGTACTTAATCATTTTTAGACTCATTTTGATGAGTAGATTTGCTATATTTTCTATATTCTTTCTACTATGAAAAAAGACAAATTTTTATAATAAGTTGGAAGTTAGGAAACTTTTTAAGAGGAGTAAGGAGATGAAAATAGAGCAAAGCATTATCTTTTATATTTTTTTTGTTAATTTATGAAAGTTTCTATAAGTAATAGATATTTAAAATCATTTAGAAACAGAAAATCAAGCCATAAAAAATTTTATCGTTATTCATCCTGCATTGAAAACGCTGTTTTCTGAGCAGTTTGTTAAATTAAAAATCACTTGAATGGATTTTCAGACAACATTAAATAAATTCTATGACATCAAAAAGTTTTGTCATTTTTTGAAATGTGCTATGACATTTGAAATGCGTTTTGAAAGGTGATTTCATGGTTAACAGCATTTTGCACGGTAAAACTGGGAAATAGAAGACTTACGTTTTCTCCAATTACTAAAGTCGTATTTACTGTGGTATCCATATTTTCTACACTTCCTAAAGTCGTATTTCCCATAGTTTCGATATTTTCTACAGTACAAGTTGTATCGTTTCCCGGCTCTAAAATATAACTTGGCTGATCAATTGATGCTTCTTTAAAAAAAAGATAAATAAAATTTCTCTGAATTCACCGCCAGCTAAATTTCTGACATTCAAATAGGCAATCAAATTGCACTACCGATCGTGCGATTGCTATTCTTTTTTTCACTGCGTACTTTTTTTCCATGTTTATCGCTTTTTGCTGTTTCTTCTGAAAGTAATGAGACTTGGATGTCCATAATGAGACTTGAATGTCTTCAAAATTTCCGGAAGCAAAACGATAAATTCTAATAGATAGTGCCAGAACAAGTACTGTAATTTAGCTTCGAAAAATCATTTGCAAGTTAAAAATTTTCCGAAGATTAATTTATGCAAATAAAAATGGGTAAAAATAATAGAAAAAAGAGCAATAGCAGCTGATTTTTATTGGCTGATATTTAGGCTTTCATAATTAGCAAAGAGAAGGGAAATTAGTGGTGCTATCATTACTTATCACAATTAATAAGTTTATCACTGTCACAAATTAGGACGTTTACAAACAATTGCATCCATTGTAAATATAAAAATGCATGCAGCTGTTTGTTTTGTAAATTATTACTTTTTCGCTTACTCGAACATTGCATTAATAAAAAAATAATTAATACTGCTGTTGGTAAAATGTATGAAATTGTTTTCACGACGAAATTTGTTAAGCTGCTAAGCATCTGATTGTTGCAATCTGTTGACTCTGCAAAAGGTAATCTTTAAATTTCTTACTTTTTTAGTTTTTATTGACTAATGATGATTCCATATTTTCAGTGTGATCAATTTATCACTGTTGGAGAGAATTTAGATTAGTTGTAATATGAATGTTCGTTAGGGCAAAAACTTATAAGCAAATATGCGAATGTTTTTATTTTCGTAGTATTGATGTTAAAAAAAAAATTTCATAGAATTTCAAAAAAAGAGCTCTCTTTTGAAATAATCATATAAAAAATCAGTCAAGTGTAAACAAATCTTGAAGCCCATTGCATACATATATAAAATATATCATTAGTTGACTTAAGATATAAAAAACACAAACTGGATTCTTAAAATCTCAACATAAATTCACAATAAGATTTTGTCGAGAAATCTGATGTAACTAATGATGGCATTCTGCAAAGATTTCGAAATTCAAGAACAAGCAAAAAATCAAACTAATTGAAAAATCGTAATTGGAGCACAAGTTCCAGCGATAAAGTTTGAAGCAAATTATGAAAAGACCCATATCATTATTAATAACTGCTTTTATATGACAAAAGGTTCAGAGATTTCATTTTTATGAAAATTTCGTTTATGCCAGCATGCCTTATTTATAGTTTAAGTGCGCTTAATGCGTTCAACTTTATTTATAGATTGAACCATCATGAAGACTTAGTCGCTCTTTTAGGTTAAAATCCAAGTACTGATTGATCATCAATCGCTTATTTCTGCTAAACTTTTTTACCAGTATCAAATGATTTGGACGATAATGATTTGAAGAATGCAGCAATCACTTCTTGCTTACTCAGAGAGAATATCCTTTATCAAAAGAATTAATATCAGTATTCTAATAATTTAATATTGTCATCAAAGCTTGGTAACACTTTTAATGAAAAGGTAAATTTTGTGCGTTATCATGAAAGATATGGCGTTTAAATACACTTAGTAATTGTGAGCACTAAAATAGTATTAATTCCAAGAACTAATTTGATTCAGAAGAATTTATTAGTCGCATCATCAAATATCCAGCAATTATATTGGGAAGAGCATATCAACAAAATCACAAAAATTTTAAAATGCGACTAAAAATATTAGTATATTCGTGATGTTTCTTGATATCAGTCAATGTTTTTTTCGCTAGAAAAAAAGTATTGAGGATATAGAAAATTTCTGGTCGCTGCATGCATTTTTTTGCAGCATTCTAGATAGAGTTTTCCATAGCTTTCTACTTTGGACAGATCCTCGCTTCAGTTATCTCATTAATGTAATGAACTAGCTATGTTTCTTTCTTACCATACTATCCAACAATATCATAATGATCATGAAATTTATTATGCCAAATGAGAAGTTCATTAACTGATAAGCAAACATTACAATGCAGTTTTTGCTTTAACAAAAAATAAATTGAAATTTCCTTGAATGAATTTTTGAATTTTCTTTATTTGTAATAGAACGAAAGAGACTTTTCGAAAATGATAAATGAATGCAGTTCAAATAAATTATGCAAATGTTGCTTTATATGTTAAGACTAGAGCACTGCAGGATCTTTAATGAATGAGCGTTTTACCTGGTATGATATGAGCTGTAATATAAAAGAAATGAAGCAGTAAGGATCGGCATATTATCTTATTTTAAATTAAAATTTCCAAGTTCAATTAATTAAATAGCTATTCAGGCACTTGCTAATTTAATGGCGAACATTCGCTGTTTTTTGTTTCTCGTTTTATTCTTTGAATGGTATTTTATTGATGGTACTCATCATTATGATTAAAAATTGATGATTCATTAAGCTCGTAATTTATGTGTCTTGGTCTTTTAAAAAATGCTTCTAAAAAATGAATCATTTCGGTACGGAGCGATGGTTGACAACTTGCGTAGATAGGCAACCGTAAAGCACATGCTGCAATAGTCAGTAGGGATACCGTGTCAACACTGAAGATATAGAAGTCCAAGAAACTGAAAAAATTAAATAATTTGTGTATTTAATCAGCTCTTATGTTATAATTAGTTTCTCAATTCGAATAATTCGAATTTAAATCTGATTTTCAACGCAGATCGATGGTTCTGAATCAGCTAAGAGAGAAAGAATTGGTTTCAGAGAATTTCTTCGAAAAATATCATGTAAGCCAGAAGGTGAAATAAGTGGGGCATATCAGGGATTTAATTCTCAGAAGGATTTAATTCTCAGAAAGCTCAGAAATACTGCAATTTTTGATGAAAGAAAAATCAGAATTTGATTTAATAAATATGAAATTGGAATCCGAATTAAATGATCTTTTTTTGAATCTTGAAGCTTTCTTTGGGGTATCATCTTACCTGCTAAAAAGTGATTTAGCATCGGTATGTTCCCATATGGTTATAATAACATTAAGCATATTTGCTAAAAGATAAGTACACACAACAAGCATTAAAGTTCGGGTAGCTGCCCGAATGCGAGCCTGAAAAATTTTCTGACATCAATTAAAGGTGCTACAAAGTTTGGATTTTATTCATTAAACTCATGTATGCATTGACAATCAAATTGACAGCACTGCAAGCACGATCAAAACATAAATGAAGTTAGAGTGTGAAATTCATCGTAATGTCGGCACTCATTCTTAATGTACGAAAAAAGTTGCATAGTAATGAAATATTTTTAAATATTATCAATAATTTTATTTGATGTTAAATTTCTTTAGAGTATTTTAATTTTAATAATTGAACGTACTTTTCGCTCTTTAGCATCAGTCGATTCTATATTATGCTTTTCAGCATGAAAACTTTTCCTCAATTCGTTCACAATTCGAGCATTCAAGAACATTAATATGAAAAACGGGAACAGAATAGTAACAATATTGCGGAACCAAAAACGAAATAATTTGTAGTGTTCGTTGTGAATTACCAGTGCTGTTATCTCCAGCCGATATTCATTAAGTGTCCCAATACAGTTCAAATTACGAACTGGCTACAAATTTTATGATACAGCTAGATGAAATGATAAATAATTGTGTCAGTGTATGTTTCCGGAGTAAAAGTTAACGTGTTCCATTACAGATTTAAATCTAGCTGAAAAGAAAACTGATCTGTTCAAGAAGCTTCGAATTAACATTATTTAGAGGCTCAATTAGCAAATATCAAATGCTGGATGAAATCAGAATAAGAAATTAGAATAGCTGAATAGCAAATAAAAAAGTCTGCAGCCTAAAACATCATTTTCTAGTTAGGATCTTAATTTATAATTATTGTTTGAAATTATATTTCTTCTTTAAAGTTGAAATTACAATTGAATAATTTTTCGTTGCATCAAAAATTTGTTTTTCCAAAAAATCGAAAATCTGTTCAACCTTAAGTTCAAGTATCAGTGTTCCTTTAGTGACCATACCAATTAATACAGCCAGCAAAGCAATGTAGCAGCGATTATTCTGCAAAAAAACGACATAATGACTTGAAGCGGTGATACAGAATCGTTCTACGGTAGCGAAAACGATAAGGAAGGATGAAGCTGTTATAGCGACATGCGACATGGTCATCATTGGCACTACATATGCCATCCTGAAAAATATAGTTTGCTAAAAATTAGCACTTGTCTCCAAACAAAAGATGAATATCATTCTTTCAAGGAGAAATGAGAAATGATAGGTAACTTACCATTTCTTTTCTTTTTTCCATCAAAATTTTTTCTCAGCTTTCAAAAGAAAACTTGGTTTGAAAACTTACCAGATTTTTTTCATGAAAAGCCATTCATTGTACTGATAGAGTACTTTTATAGACATTATCAATATATAAGTTAAACTAATGAATATATCAGTAAATGCCAGAAGCAATAAATACAGCGAATGACTACGACGGTGCTTTTTGCTAGTGATAAAAATCATGAATAGGAAAGCATTCTCAACTATGCTGATAGTGCTAAGAATTGAGCCAAGGATTGTTACGAGCCACAAGCGTTCAGTCAAGTGCTGCGTATCAATGACATAGCAATTTGGTTCAAGCGTCGACGTTTCTTCCAATATACTAGGAATTGTTGATAGAATAGCAATTTCCATAGCGTTTGTGTCATTTCTGATAACGCTAGCACTGGTTAATTCCATTGTTTGCTAGAAAATCAGTTTGGAATTTAGTATGAACGTCGGTTAGAAGTTTTTAGAATTAATTCTTTAAGATAAACACAGAACACCGCGGATACCATTTATAGAATTTTAGAAGATATGTGTGGAAAAAAATAACGATTTATTTGATAAATATATAATTTATACTCTAATTAAAAAAGATCATTGGCAAAAGAAAGAAATTATGATGTATCAAACATAAAATGTTAATTTATCAAAGCGAGTCTTTTTCCTTTTCATTAAATGATGACTAACCAGTCACAACATTGATACACGTAAAGTTATTTATGTCGTGCTATACTTAAGCACAGACAAAATGATTAAGAGGAATAAATATTACTGGGAAATATCTAAAAATGGAAATAAAAGTTGGATGATTTAAAAACTTTTATGCTTCAGAAATAAGCTTATGAGAGACTAGAAGCATAGTTTTTAAAGAATAATTGTTTTCGATGTATTTTCAAACAGTTCTGCTCTTTTTCCAAAACAAACCATTTGCGTATGTGAATAATTTTCACTGAAAGCGATCTGTCCATCGATCTGTCGAAGTTTTTTTGAAGAATAGTTATAATTTGCACCAAATAGTAGTTCATTTCAATCAAATAAGAAATTTAGGGAATATTAAAAGGTTGAATGCTATCATATCTAAAATATCGAGTCGGAACTTTTAGCATATTTACAGTAACATTACGCCTAATAAGATATTGTTTGAAGAGAATAAATAAATGCTTATTTATAGTTCTTTCAATATATAGGAGGAAGGAATGATAAGAGTGATAAGTATAGGAATGACAAAAGAATAAATAAATGCTTATTAGTTATTTCAAATGTATAGGAAGAATGATAAATACATTCAATGTATAGGAACAAAAAAAAATTGATACATAAGTATTAATTCCTCGACCAGTATTTAAGTGGACATATGAAATTGAACACGTGCGCTATTTTTAAGTTGGCCAAAAAAATTTAATTCACATCGAAACTTTGCAACGTTTTAAATTAATGCCTTTTCTATTTGTTCAATAGCCTTATGATAAATTAATATGCAGTAAATTTAATTAGTCTTTCATCATATATTCGTGTTTTTGAGTTAAAATGCCAACTAAATCATGAAAGTCAAACTGTTTTTTCTTATACTCAAAGACATCCGTCAAGCTTTGTTCTTTTTTTTTAATAAGATGGCTAAATAGATAAGCTTGGCGCGAGTGCTGCTTATTGTGTAGGATGATTTTGCTAAATGATATTTAATGAATTGAAGGAAAAGTAATTTGAAAGATTATATGATAGGGTGATAGAGTGGAATGACAACTGTCCTGGATAACTTTTTATTATTTCTCATAAACAAAAATTGGAAAAATTGAATAAGAACGAGAAAATTTCTACTTTAAATCTAAATGAAAATATTTCATTCATCTTTTCGTTCACCTCCAATGAGTGTATAGCCTGAAGAGCTGAACAATTTGTATCTGAATCTTTCAAATACAATCTGTGTAATTAAGGGAAATTGAAACTATCCAAATGAATTTAGAAACTTATACATGAAAGTGTCAACAATGTCCCAATCGTTAGATGACAGATTTCATTGAAAGCTTGTTGGATTTTTTGTTGATTTAATCAAACATTCTCAGTGAATGCTTGCAAATAAAAGGAATTTGCTTTTTTTTTACACTCTTCTCGAGGACTTTGTTCACAAATATATTCCAAGATTTTAGTTCTTTTTAAATGTAATCCTTAAATTCCCTTGACTGATGATGAATTGCTTCGAAATAATTTCTCAATCTTAAATTGAAATTCAAGAATTTAGCAAAATATTTTTAGCTATGTTTTTTTCATGTCTAACAGGAAGAACAATCTGGAATTCTTGATGCGGTATTTTTAATATTTTTTATATTTATTCACTCATTAATTCATCCCTTTAATCATTATTGGTATTAATTTCCCATCAAATATCTTGACTTCATTACTTGTCTTGCATCGCATTGATAGCTTCTGAGAAGTTTTTTTTCTCTGTTACTCAAATTATCATTGTTGTTGGCGATAAGCAAAACTTGCTGCTTATTTTCGTCCTTGGATTTATACAAACTTCAAAACCAATTTGTGACAAAAACACACAAGCATTATCAAATTTTTGTTTCCGATATTGCGAATCTTGGAAAAATCGCTATTTATAAACTACTAAAAGGCAATTAAATGACATATATTTAGATGGATGTAAACTAGTTCCAACTTCTAACGTTTTTTTCAAACATATAATTAAGTATTTCTGTTAGCATTAACTCAATCCTATATTTTCTGATTTCAAAAAAAAAAAATAATCACACACGTTTCATATGTATTTAAGAAGTCAAGAAGATATGCCAATCATTGCCTTTAGTTTATTTTTTTTGAATTATCATCCCAAAATTGAATTGTAGCATTTTGGATTCCATTTCTTTTTTGCTTTATAAAAAACATAATTACCATAAACACATACACTTAGAACACATATATAAGTATATATATATATATATGCACCAAATTTTGGACAATTATTCTAACAAACTTAAAACAAGCAAATTGCTAGAAGAAAATTGGAAAAAAACTTCCACTTATGCTATCAGTAGAATGAAATAAAAATATAAAATTAAATTGAATGAAGAAGAAAATGAGAAATGTTAAAAGAGTTAAAAAAAAGAAAAAGAGTAAAAGAAAAAAGGAATAAAGAAGGAACGAAAGAAAATGAAAGTTCCTCAATTTCCAATTATAATAATATAAAAGTATTGGTTTGAGAAATTGAACCAAAAAAAAATAAAGGAAATGGAACAACAAAGCATTGGGTGACAAAGCTCTTTTATTTAATTGCATCAGCTCAAAAATACATGAAAAAATTTTATCTGCTTTGTTTCAAATTCATGCTTATTCATTTTTCAGTTATGATAAAATTGAAATTGTTTAATGTCTCTGATATGTTTTTGAACACTGCTTTTAGCAAATGAACATTGATGTGAAACTGGTCCATTTTAAAAATTTCTAGTTCGTTTTAAATTATCTGATAAATTTGTTCTAAACTATTATAAAGCGTCTCTGATATAGCAACGATATTTGTAATAGTTTTTCGACATTTGTAATAATTATTTGTAATAGTTTTTTTTTATTTGTAATAGTTATTTGTAATAAGTTTTCGACGATGTAAGAGCTAGAAATTTGAAAGAACGACAATATCTGAGGCATATTCTCATTAATTACGAATCTCTTATGAAAACTGATCATTAGTCATATTCATGTAGTATTAGAAAATAAAATTAGAAGAGTTTGCCTCTCTGAATGATAAACATCCTATTCCGTAATAAAGGAAGATGTAATAAAACTTCTTATGAAAAAGACATTGGTTTTTCTTTTTTTTTTGAACTGGACGACGAATCATGTAGTTGATCATATCAAATAAGTGTCAACTGATAACTGTATATATATATAATAGAAAATAAGTTTATTTTGCTTAGAAAATAATACGTTAGTGATTGTTTATTTTCTTCTTAAACTCAAAAACATGAAAACTTCATAATTAAAGCACAAATGTTGCCAATGGAGGTAAATAATACATCAAATCAAAAGAATGAATGGTTTAATTTTTTTTTTCTATTTGTTTTGTTATTTGACTTTTGCACTTTGGCAATTTATGATTAAGTAATATATCATTTCAATGCTCATTTTCTCTCCTTAATGCACTTTTGTCAGGGATTTATTACGTTACTTTACATTTTTATTTATTGTAATTGATTTGAACCAAAAACATATCCTAATGGTTTTCTGTTTTTTATTTCAATTCAAAATGGGTTGAAATGGAACAGGAAACTTGCAATATCAATAATGCACTAAGCTCTTAATACCATCTCTCAACAAGTTTCGTTAACAAGAAAAAAAATTCTTGATGATTGAGAAAGTGATGACTTTAAGAAAAAAAAATGCTTTCTAAGTCTTTGTTCAAGCTGGTTATAGAGATTTAAAGTATAAGTTGGCTTATTTTTGAAAGCATTAATTATTAAATAAACTTAAATAAAATAATAAAAACTATGTTTATAAACTTTTAAATATAATACCGCTGTCATATGTATTATATTACTGTATGTTTTCCTAATAACTTGGTTTTAATTTATAACTTTTTTTGCTAAAGAGGAAAAAAGTAGTACTAAAAAAACATATTTATTTCTGTAATAAAACAGATTTCAATCACTATATCATTTCAATTATTAAAAATGATATACTTCATCCTTTTATGCTTTCTAGTTGCTAGATTGTCCAAATTTGTCAAAATTGGAAAATTGCACTATGTAAAAGTTTTGCTCGTTGCATGACATTTATATGAATAAGTCAAAAATTAATAAAATGTATATTACAGCAGATAGCAAAATTTTCAAATCTAAAAGTTAACATAAGCTGTCAATGGATGGTAATTTTTCACTTTATTCTTTAGCTAATTAATTTCATACAGAAATCGAGATATTTAATGAAATTCAGAATATTTTATATAAAGTGATTTATTTCGTAACTGTTAACTTCATCCATAGATTGAATTTAACAAATCAATAATTTCTGGAAGCATCGCATCAAAAAAGAAAATGAGCGTTTTGATTTAATTTGTACGAAATTTCGAAACTAGATCTAACAAAGAACTAAACCTTTTAGGCTTAAGCTTAATAATAAAACACTGAAAGTAGGTAAGCTAAGCGAAATTCAATCTTTTTTTTCCTATTAATTTTTATCAGTGAAGTTTCATGTAAAGATTTCACCTATGCTGTTCCTTGGCATCTATCAAAGTATAAAAATTTTCTTAGATTAATGATAAGTGAATGTTTAAATCTCCCATATAACATTAATAGTGTAACTATAATGATTATCAGGCCATAATCAACAAGTTAATTTTATTGGCCAAACTACTGCATGGTGCAAATATACTAATATGCTTAATAACAAGGCAAAAAAGACTGCTAAAGCCAGCAACTGATTTGAGGAGACTTCGCACGATTCTGTAGAGATGACATGCAACAAAATAATGTTTTTTGGAATTGAAGTTTATTTTTCGAATGATTTTTTTTAGGCTACAAGCTTTTATACATAGTTTAAATGAGCTGATACTAATTTGATTAAATTATCATATTTTCTTCTCAACTTTTGCATCTCTCAAGGTTTACGTATTGTAATGAATAAAGTTGAGAAAAAATTGCAATTTCATTAACATCGTAGATTATAATTAATCTCAGGAAGACTTCTTTTGACCATATAAATCTAACATTTATCAGAAGCTGATCAGTTAAGATTTTTCAATAGAGCAGTAAATTTACTCAAAAGAATAAAATTGGTTTTATTAGCAAATTTTTTTTAAAAAAAAAAGATAATAGAAGTAAGGGCGTTGCAAAGCTACAATATTGGAATTATCAGAAAGAGTGTTTGTGCTAAGCACTTTAAATTGGATAATACAAGGGCGTTTTCTCTTTTTTTTTTCTCTTTTCTCATTAAAAACTTCTTTTCAATTCAGTTTGATGAAAAGTCACAATTTCATGTGATAAGATTATCAAATAGCTAAACAAATGACCAACCGAGCATGTAGCAAGAGAATTTCAAGTCCGCTTTTTGATAAATGTTCCATTGATTATTTGATTGAAAGAATGATGACTAGTATACCTGAAAAAATGAGTAATCTTACAGTTTAGTGACTTTTTTCTTACCTTTATATTACTCAAATACACATTTTCTTAAACGACTTTCGTTCCTTTGAGAAGAAAACAAAATTATTCAAAAGACTAATTTGACATGAAATTTTTTTTTAGTAATATTTGACTCCAATCATTTTGATAACTTCTACAAGGTTCATGTCAAAGTTGCTATGTTTCCAAAGAAGAATCAATTTAAAAAAAAAAAAAAAAAACAATCTTTAGCACAAAATTATTAATATGCATATTCACAAAGTGTCAATTACTTATAACTAACTTCATTATTTCATCTTTTTCATCGCATTGAATTATTTCGTTGGCTACTGATTCTAAAACTAATTACCAAATAACATTTTCATTACATATTAACTCAGCCAGATGTGCCACTCAAGTTGATATTTTCCCTATCCATTTGTCACTTCGAAGACAAAAATATTACATTTCATTCGAAATCGAAATTTGGAAAAGTAAAAAAGCAATATTTTGCATTCGTCAGTTGAAATCTACGCAAAGATTGCTCAGGCGGAATTCTCCTAAAGATTTAATTTTGCTTTTTTAGATTTGAATTTGAAAGTCAAAATCATTTCTTCTTTCATAAAACATGCAGCTTTTTCCAAGCAAATGTGGATATTCAGGACCTAAACAAACATACACATGTCCTGAATAAAATTTCTTAAAATATATTTTATTTAGAGTCGATTATATTTCACTTCTTCGTTTCCCTGATTTTTACCCATTAATTATTATTATTTTATCTTTGTGAATTCTATGCTTATTTTCATTATCGGTTCTCTTTCTTCACCTGATAATTATATCTGGGTAAAAATTATGCCAGTAAAATGAATGACTTAGAAAGGATTATAATTCGCTATAACCAAATGAAACTATATAGTCAATTGATATGCTGAGCACTTTTTAAATTAGGAGCAGAAGGAAGCTATCTGGGCTAAAAAGGATGATTGAGGGCCTATAGGTTTAGTGAAATTTTCCTCGCCTTTTGTTTTCCTTGTTATCCAAATCTTGATAATTTACAGCATTAGCTTTTAAATCAAATACATTATCTGGTGTATAGAACTTTTAATCATTTGAACTTTAGTAAAATCATTTGAACAAATGTGTGCAAAAATTTGAAAAACAATATTGCTTGCTGATTCATATTATCAGTTCCTAAGCTGATAAAATTTTTCTAGAAAAACAGCCAAAGCATAAACGGCGAATGTTCCAGTACGATTTCTTTTCATCTTTTAAAACTTATGGCGCAGCAAATCATTCAGATAAAAAACCGTTATTTATAAAAAATGTGATACTTTGAATCAATGCAAGTTCATTTGAATTTCAATATGGGTGCAGTTATCAGTTGTAGTTCATTGGAACATTGTGATTTTGTAATTGTAATTAGTTCATTGTAATTTTGAAAAAGATAAACTGTATTTTGACAATACAAAAATCTTTATATAGGTATAATAATCAGACAGCTGGGATGATTACGAACTATAATAGTGATAAATAATATTAATATCAATATCAATAATGATATTTCTGCAATAAGAAGAGAGCTACTTTTTGTTTTCTCTTTAATTATATTTCAACTCATTTGTTGCTTCAAAAATTGACGGGTTTTAATCTTATAAGTGCTAGAATCGACAAAAAAGGGCTTTGGAATACGAAGTAACACAAAGCATTGCTCCTCTTAATTACCAAAAAGGCAGGAATTACATTCTATGCAGAAGAAAAATTGTGAAAGTAACTCGGCTATTACATAAAGCAGTGTAAATAATAAATGAAATTACACTGGTGTGCATTTATTCTTCAAGCATCTCAGTTTTTGCGAAAAAAATTTTCGCATGACTAACAGAAAGGGGATATAAAAAGACTGGTGTGGAAAAAAGAAGAATGTCCTTTTTAAGACAGCTTGAAATTGTCGAAAATTTGAAAAAAAGCAAACATATCTAGAAAAAAAAAATGATCGAATTGAAGTTGAGACAACCTTTTATTTCTTTTTGGTGAAGTCAGTAAATCTCATAAATTCATCAATTTGCTAATCTACCGCAATTTTATTATTGCTGAATCAGGTCAAAAACATAACACTTGGTAGTCCTGCAAAAATAACAAGTTTATTAGATATTAGAAAAAAAGCTGTGTTTATAATGTAATCTCCAACAGTTTTTAAACTTACAAGAATGAAATTCAATGATAGACAGGAAACGACTCAGTAGCTGAAATATACACACGCTTCAGACACGTACATCAATGATGTTAGTCGTATTCAAAATTCAAATCGTGTTGAACATATGGGACTTTCCCAATGAACATTGCTTTCATTAATTAACCACTGAGACTTGATGAAATATTTCCTCAACGACAGTTGCAAATTTGTAAGTTTTGCGATTGTTTCAAAAACTTCTTAAATAACTACGAATTAGCAATATTTTGAAAAAGTCAATACCACACATCCATTGTAACTTACTGCATGCTGATTTAAAAGATTCGTGATGAATTTAAAGAACTTAATGGTAATTTCCAAACACTACAAATGTGGAAGATTTATTTGTTATTATTTTCCTTCTAATTAAGTTAATGTTGCATATGTCTTAGGATTATCGTCAGAGCCATTAATATTTTGACTAATAATGCCCTGCCATAGAATTTGTTGTGCCATTTCAACCAGCAGTTTTTTAGCTCTTTCATTGTCTTAAAAATCTCAATGCTAAATTACTTTGTTAAATGATGTCATAAGCATTCTGTTAAATGTTTGCATTAAATGTTATAGGCTTTTCCTGTTGAAAAGGAAAACAAACTGAGGAAAGAATCCTCAGGAAACAGACGCGGAAAATGCCATGGAAAATTCTAAAGATGTTACATGTCTTCGACGACAGAAAATGAAGGCCTTGTTAGTTAATTTTATTCTTATTTCGTATTTTAAATCAATATCACTTCTTTTACACATTTCTTTTCGCCGTTTTGAAATGGATCTCGAAGATTTTTAAGCACTGAATTTATTTTGCATGCTTCAAAATTTTTTCCAGAAATTTTTCCCAAAACCAATAACTGTTAACGAAAACAAAAAATGAATAAATAAAAATAAAAAGAACAATTATTTTTAAATATTTTTACAGTTTTAATGAGTAAATTTCATTAAAAGATAAAGCAGAAATTTCTTTTTGGAAATTTCCTTTTTGACAAGGTAAAAATAAGTTAATAAGTCTTTTGGAGAATTGTCGTTTTTTGTCGGCTTTTCGATTATTTGAACCTCCGAACTTTAATAAACTTTCATAATTAAAGGATATAAAGGAAAGGCGATGAAGAAAATTCAAGTATTTGAATGTTTCTTATAAAATGAAAAATAATATTCCATTTCCTTTTCGATTATGATTACATTTGCAATAATGAAATATGGCAGTTTAAAAAAACAAACGATGGATTAATATAATTGCTGATTGTAGAATTTTTTTTCTGAAATAGCTCTATTATTATGCTATCAAATAAACATTTAATATTCGAGAGATAAGTTGGATGAAGATGTTTAGGTAAGCAATTGAATCTGACAAAATTGAATGAGAATCCTATATTTGAAACCCAGAAATATATAAATTATCTTAACACCTCAGGGAATTTCTTTTCCAAGTATTTTCATATATGATAAATAATTTAAGCAGACCAGGGAAAGAAAAACGAATTATGCTGAAAAAAAAGGAAAAATATAAATGGACGAGTAAATTAAGATAATTGTTCTTAGGCTAACAAGATCTATATGCTAGAGTAAACAACACTTCTTGTTGTCCCATAACATAGCTGGAAATACTAGATGAATTCAATAGGAATAGCAATTTGTTAAATTCATATAATCAGAAATCCAGTCTCTTCGAAAATTTAATCTCAACTCATAATAACATACGTACACAATAAACAGTTAATGACGAAATCAAATTTTTTGTCGGTTCTTTTCGTCTTCAGCAATGATATATTTCGCTAAGATTTTTAAATCTTTAAACAGTTGTTATAAGATCGAGATATTTGAATTGAAACAAGGACTTGACAGTTTGATTCGCATATTTGCAGATGCTTTCGAATTTCTTTTATTATCTCGATTCAGTAGTATATTCTTCATTCTCACTTCGATTTTTTATTGCATTTAGCACGTGGAATCCTGAATTTCCATTTAAAAACCCGGCGGAGAATCGGTTTCCATTCAACATTGCTGTATTGTTCGCTATTTTCCCATAATTTTATGCTTTATCAAACTTCGCTATACAAACAAACTTTCAAGGTTCATTTGGTAATTCAAATACGCAATCAGAAATACAACACTTTGATGGCAACAATTCAAAAAATGTCAAAACAGCAGAGTATAAAAAAAAAATTACAAAATCGTTCAAGTACTAATCACAAAATAAATAAACTTTAAGCAAGCCTACATTTTCAGACTGGTATAGCACAAATTTAAAACTAATTACATTAAATCAATCAATGAGAGTTTTAAAGCAAAAAAAGTGAAATCAACTTGAAATTTAATAATCTTAAGAAATAATTCGCATTTTGCATTTAAAGAAAACAACAACTTTTCTGAATACTAATAATACAAAGAATATCATAAACTATGAGCGCTTCCAGAGATAAGACCTATACTTCGCAAAAAATGAAGTATTATAAACGAATAAATCCGATACTGCGCATAAAATGATGTTAACCAGAAAATATATTGTCCGACAATTCTCCACCATGGGAAATACACCCTACTGCCTTCTTCACCAAACACAAAAACGCCTTCTTTGTAGTATCGATCTGAAATTTCGCATGTGAAATTGTTTTCAAAAAATTTAACACGTGAATTTTGAATCGAACAACTTAGTTATAAATAAAAAAGCTATGATTTCTCAGTTTTTAATTAATATTATTGAGTCAATTTTTATATGAGTAATAGAAAAAAAATATGCGATCGCATTTTCCACAGAATATATCATACTTTGAAGAAGTATGAATTTCCGCCAATAATATGCTACTGCTTTGGAAAAATTAATATTATATTTCACACCAATTTACGAAATTTAAAAAATATGAAAGAACTACCAAGAATATTATCTTTGTATTGATAAACGCTGTACAACCAATCACGCAATTTTTCTTCATCTTCAAATGGTACCTGAAGTTGGAACTTCATTCACCTTTCAACTTCGAAAAGGGTTGCAAAAACAATAAAAATAAATTTAAATCATAAACAGATTTCAAATGTTTCATACCAACCTTCGTCATAATGATTTCATCATTAATTTTGTTAACCAAAAACAAAAAAAATTTAAAAACCCGATCACGAAAAACTTTAACTCTAATTTCTTCTTCATCTGCAAGAATAAAGATTTAGATGAAACTCCAAACTAAAAAGCATAAGTTATTAACTACTACTATATTGATAAATGATTTATTTCTCTGCTATCTTGAGGTGCTTTAAAATCGGAATACTGCAGTAACAATGACAAAATATCAATCATCTAATCTAAACACAGAAATGTCTAATCCAATCACTTAATGTTTATATCTATCTACAAGAAAATGAAATATCCTTCTTTAAGTGATGTCCTTTTTGTCTGATCATTTAATATTTTTCACTGAGAGATACGTTCATAAGCAAAAATTCCGGTTTTGTTATCAAAAACTTTATTTTCCATCGAAAATTTTAAAAAAAACTATCGATTTCAAAAGCAAAATATCTATCTTTTCTCGCAGTTTGGCATGTAAAAATCAATTTTGCTACAGCTATCAAATTATTTAAAATCCCTCTGTATAAAGCAGTTAATCTGACGAAGATTGCAACGACAAGATGATAGCAAAACGAAGTGGTTGATTACATAGAAAGCTTAATCTGCATTACTGGTAGAATTTAAAAACAGCATAACAAAAATTTGCAGCCCGGATTAAAGACGGCAATAAACCGATTAAGAGGAATAAGGTATAATAACTTAAAATTTGGTAACACTCACATCAGCAGCATCATATATTTTATAATATACACCAATATCGCATGGTTCACGAGTGCCAAAGCACAATGTAAAAAGTGAAAGCGGCATTTTGTGTGGATATGCAATCGTCACATCCAATACATATTTTATCGGCGGTCGCATTTCTGGAAAAACAATTTAAGAAATAATATCAACTTATGCTTTTTGAGACTCAAAAAATGCCGGAAAGCTATTAGTTTTTCACATCAAATTCGCTAATTTTAATAGAAAAAAATCTGTCTTTATAAATTAATTGTTCAAGATATAATTATTTCATATTACATTGAGCGTAATATGAAATATTACGGTGATTATTCAACGAGCTTCAATATATAGCTGGATGCACATCCGGGTAGCCATATCTTGACAACCAGTAAACGAAAGGGCTTTATAAAAGTTGCAATACAGACGGATGCCCAAATATTGCCAATGTATTGCTTCAGGTAAGCAATCTTTTGAAGCAGTTGAGTTTTAAAAAAAAATTCAAATGAAGTTCATAAAAATGGTAGTACGGAAAACACACAAAGCAAAATAAGGTCATTCAGATCAACAATCTTTTACAACGAAAACTGAAGGAAATTATGAAATGCTCGTTGCCATTATGTTATGACTGCAGATTATTTGGCAATTTTAAATCACTTCCTTATAGGCAAGTTTCATAATTCATTTTCGATGGACCTCAACTAAATCTCGTGAAGTTACTCTCAAAATCAAATGAAGTTTAGTCTTGAGTGAAGGTCTAAACTACTCTATTTATAAAATTTTCGACTCATTAGAAGTCTGTCCCTGAAGATTTTTCCCGAATATGAAATAGAAGTTAGTTAAAAAATTGCGGCATAGATTTTCTAAAAAAAAAGTAATGATGCCGAATATTACATATAATCTTTAGTCCAACTGCTTTTTAATCTGCGAATGTTTCTAAGGAAATCTTCAGCAAACCTAGATTTCTATACAAGACAATTAATCTCAAATTTTCTTTAAAATCCCTGTTCCCGCATGTGCGCATCGAGAAATTTGATTTCTAGAACGCCCGCCGATACTGTTATTGAAACACCCATAGTCATGATGAAAAAGAAAAATCCAACAGAAAGAGGAATTGATTACCTGCATGGATTTTACATCATTGTCTTAACTGAACTTTCTGAGACTTATAAAACCGAATCCGGGGTACCAAAAAATGCTTTGTTAGTTTTTCGATATATAATATAAACGGTGCAATAAATATTTTCTATCAAACAGCATTTCTGCCATAACATTTTCGTTAACGAAAATGAAAAAATTTTCATTTTCTAAGATCAAAGCTTTAAAGCTACGAGGATCTATATTTTGTTCGCGAAAAAAGTCTAACGAGAAAAGAAATAAATGTCAGTTACTTGATTACGAAAAATGATTTTTGATTTTTCTGCTTTTTCGCTCATAAAGTACAGTGTAAAATATTTTATTAAAATTACGAAAATTCCCTACGCTACACTTAATCCTTCAAAATTACCAAAAAAGTATTCAATGGTAAGTAAAAACAAACCTTTGATGTATTTTTTCTCTCTGATCGCTCCAACTGTATCCCGAATAAGCTGCAATTTGCTACCGTTTTCAGACGTGGTTGTATCATCTGTAAATTTGTAACCTTTTTTTGGTCCAACTTCTTCCATAATTGCTTTAACAGCACCATAACGGGGCAGTGTTGCGTGTTCCAGATGCGGGTAACCATTTTCGTAACCATACCTAAATATCAAGACAAATGTATAACAGTTCACATACTTGAACTTATATGTGCTATGCTTTCACAGCGATGATATTAGCTGAATGCTCCATCACTGTTTTAGCTATCGATAACACCCTCCGCATCCAGAAAAGTGCACTTTGGTATAATCGAACGTGACAAAGATCTATTCGACATGGATTGAAATTTTGTGAATTTTTCTCGAATTCCTTTTTTTGAAAATTCCAAGGAAAGCGTGAAGCAACTATACATTTGTCATTTGCTCATTGGTCTTTTCATTGCTCCTTAAACTCTAAATTTTTAAGAAATATCATGAATCTTAATCCCATTTAAACAAAATTTTTGGTTACTTCTGACTAGACTGAATTCTTTTGTAGTAGAAACCGCCTTCTGGGAACAAAATTATCCAACGCCGGTCACGATCCCAAAAAACTTTTCGTAAGTGATCTTTCAAACGAATCAATTCCTTTTCTCGTGTTGCTTTCCCTTGTTTAATAAAATAATCTCCATGCATCTGCGCAATAATTCCAAAAGGAGTCCATCGAAACATAACATCCATCAACCATAAAGTCTGCAAAACATGCTTTATTTTGTAGAACGATTCAGAGTTACTTTTCAACCTAGCAGTTACAAAACGACTATTATAATTTTATTTAACAGAGATGTAGTCATGCAATAAATAGTTAAATTCAATAATTCCTAAAATTTATTCCTATAGCAGTTGAACCTTTCTACTCGCAATTCCTTTGCTTTGGAGAGTTGTCATCAAAACAGGAACATCTGCGGTACTCTGATGATTGCAAATAAGAATAATCCGTTCATCAACGCATAATTTTCTAACATCATCACCGTATTCATATACTGAAAATATTTCAGAAGATATCAAAATGTTGGAGAAAACGAAATACTAAGAAAAGTGAAAGCAGCTCTGAAATCCACTTTTATCAATGTTCTGGAACGATTAGAAAACCAACCATCATATCCAGCAGTATAGCCAGCATAACCGATGAAAGCTTGTAGCCAAGAATAAAGCTTCCCTTCATAAAACCAATACAGTCTCGGCCTAATACAAATATTTCATTACGTACTTTCCAACATTAAAAATTGTGAACAATTTCTCTTGAAACGATTTGCGAAAAATCCACTACAATTCTGATAAAAAATAACAGGAATTATAGTGGGTTTTCCATCACCCTTAGTCTCATTGCATGAATTTGTAATGACTTCATTCCAGCAATAAAACTCGCAAATTCTCACCATAAAGATCGAGCCCAAAGAACTGGAAGCATAAAACCAAAATAGGTGGCAAAAAAGACAGTGACATTTGACAGACCTAAAGCAGTACGAAACGGTGTTTGCATAATCCAGATGATTCTGAAAAAAAATCTACTGTTTCGTTTTGCAACAATGTTAAAACCAAAAAAAAAAATCAAATCAACACAATTTTTGCAAGTTTTAGAAACCTCTTTTATTTAGTCGATCATTAACTATTTACATAAAAACAACATCTCTCATTTGTAAAATGCAAACTACGTTATGATATTTTCTCTGATAGAAGCCTTTGTTAAATGTTGCCCTGAAAAGCATCGTCCGAAGAGAAGAAAATCTCACCGCTCTAAATTAGTTTTGGTTGACCAAGCAGATTTATCGCCCGGTGGTCTGTACGGTGAATGTGGACGCATATCTGGTGGTGGTATTGAGGAAAGTGTTGCCATATCATTAGTTGCTGAAAACACAATTCTTTTTTCTTTCCCTTATTTAATAGGATCATTTTTCTACGGCGATTTTTCTACGATATGTTCAGTACGATTATTGTAATATTATGTCAACTTGTAACTTTTGCTTTTCTCGTTCTTTTTCAAAATACACACGAAAAAAAGAAAAAAAAAATGAAGATATCGTGAATCATTTTGAACTCTTGATTTTAATTTAGATACATATAAATGTGTTCAATCTATTACCTTCAACCCTAATTTCATTATAATGATGCTAAAAAATTAACTAAAACACATTTAAATACATGCGAACAAATGACCATGTGTGATTTCCTTAAATTTTCATCTTTCATCAAAACCACCTGCATACTATCTTTTTCCATTGTGTATCTATCTCTCTGTGTATTCTAACTTAACGTATAAGATAATAATTATATTTTTTATGCATGCAATCTAAAATTGATTATACTTTAACAGATTTTGCTTTCGATGAAACGAATGAATCAAACTTTCAAAAGTAAATGTTCATTGTGATTTATGATCAGTACTATTCAAGTTAAAAAGAACAAATCTAGACCAAACAAAATTAAAAAAAAAAAAACAAAAACAAAAACAAAAAATATATTCAATAGTTTAAAACTTTATCATGCTCATCATCATCAAAAGGACAACATATTAGCAATGATAAAATAATTTTGATTATTGATATGATAATGTTTACTTGTTTACTTTTTAGTAATTGTTTATTTAACTTACTAGAATTCAGCAATTGATATTATCAAATAAATAGGCAGAAAGTATCTTCGTCATATATTTCTTTCCAATTGATAAGTTCAAAGTCTTTTTTTTTTTTTTTTTTTTTTATCAGAATTCTCAGCCACTGTAATAATAGTGATAAATCGATTGATTGTACAACGATTTGTAAAACATACTATTCAGAAAAACTACGATTTTTCTAACTTATCTTATCTTATTTTCCAATCTCTATCCCAACTAACTTAAATTATCACATCGTCCAATCTCCGCTAAATGAGAGATAACGCGTAAACAAAAGACATTTTACACAAAGCCGTGAAAATAAACAGCTAATAAAAAAAAACACGTTGCAACCTTTTCGTGTTAAGATACGTACTTTTAAATTCTTTGAATTTTTTCTATTGCAGCAAAATTTTTGTGCGTAAAAATAACGAGTGTATGTGATCGCATAAAAAATAACACGTAATTATGGGATAATGAAAAGTTTACGTGATCGCAATAAAAAATAACACGTGATCATGTGATAATGAAACACTCTAAAGATGATGATGAGTCATATACTACGATTCACAAAGATTGATGAAATAATGTAAGTATCAAATATGGCTAAATTTACTACAGCACTTTTTGTGAATCATTATTGTTTGACATTATTGTTATCATTCTAGGTTTATTAATTAAATGAAACATGATAAGCACTGATAAGCAAACATGATAAGAAATGATAAGCATTGTCATCATCACTGCCAATACTTTTAGGGCACTACCAATAGTACAACTTGGAGCAGTTCAATTTCAAAAAAGTTTTGTAATTCCCATCGATTCAAGAAATGTTACTTCAGAAATGTTTACAAATGGCAGCAAAACAATTAACATTTAGAAATAGAATTACAAGTTACAATATTAGCTAATAAAATTAAGGAATGTGAGAAGTTTTTAAAACTTTTACATGAATAAAACTTATTCAATATTGAATGAAACTTTTACATGAATAAAAGTTTCATTCAATAAACTTTTACATGAATAAAACTTATTCAATATTGAATGAGACAAAAGTTTTATTGCTTTTTTACATTCCATTTCTTTGCATTTCGTTTTTTTTTTTTTTTTTTTTGATTTTCTACAATTCCGATTAAGCAATTATTGTATTGGAAGAATAGATGATCAGTCTAGTTGAATGATGACAATTTGCATAAGCTACAAAGAGATAAAATATTTCTATGAAACTGAAAGTAATAATAGTTTCATTAAGAATTTTAATTCTAGTGAGAGGCAATTGTTGCGATAAAATCTTTCTGTCCATTATCTTTATCTTTTATAAACACTGGACAAAGCCTAAATGTTTGAACTAAATTGAATTTAAATTTCAGATTTTGTGAAGTTTAAGGAAAGATTTTAAATCAATTTGCTTCTTTCAATCATGCACTGTTGGAAAGTTAATGAGTAAGATGTTCGAACAATTACTACCACGGAAGACATTATGATGGTCTGCTTTAATTCTTGCAATTTTGACTTAATTAGATTTTGAAGTACAGATTTTTCCATTCATTCCTAAGCATTTCCTTTGTTAAATAATTACGAAAAATAGTAAAAATGATTTTTGTTCGATGCGATATGTTACTCATAAAGTAATCTTTCGAGTGAGACGTAAAGGTCTCCAAAAGTAATTTAACTTTAGATTTTTTAGTAGATAAAATAATGCGTACAACAAATTACTTTCTATAGATTGTTTAAAATTTGATAATCAGAGTGTCAAAGGGAAAAAAATGCATTATGTAATAATTTGAATTCAATTTCTCTCAAGTATTTTCTTTTGGTGCTTTGTTTTTCACTGATTAAGACAATGTTAGGCAAGTAAATTACCAATAATTATCTATAAATCTTATTCAATAGTTGAAGTATTTATCTTTACATCTGTTTAATATTTTCATCATCAACTCACTTTCATATGCCGAGAGAACAATAAAAAAAAATCGAATTATTATTTATAAGCAAGAGATTGAATTAAAATTTTTTCTTTTAAATAATTACACAGAATCAGTACACTGATATTTCTGGAATTATCATCTCTACAAGCGGTTGTGATTTTTGCCACAATTTTATTCTAAAGTAAATGTTTTTGAACTATCGTTTTTTAGAAATATTTAATATTTAACTTTTAGAAAACTAAGTAGTAAACAGTAACGTGAATCATTTATGCAATTTATTTAATTTACGATCTATTATCTACTTTTTTCTTCATTTTCTTGGAAGAATATTGTCATCAAGCTGTTATTATCGAACTGCTTGTTTATTCACCTTTCTGTAGGCATTTTGATCCTGAGAAAAAAACGCAGTTTTATTTTAAACTTTCTTTTTACTTCATTGATTAGAGAATTTTTATGAAGAGATTCGCTCGTTTAGTTCCATAAATAAATGTTTTTTTACTTTACCAATAGCGAAAATTTATTTGTAAGCATCGAAAAATACGCGAATACCCCCGTATTCCGACACTATCAAAGAGATTATTACTTCCTAAAAAATTGGCATCTTTTTTTCTCTACATGATTTTAGGATTTCTTAAATTTTTTATGAAACATAGCATTGGAGTAATCATATTTTGGTGTCTTAAATAATGTTATCATTAGTGTTCTTTGACCGAATTGATTAACTTAACAAATTGTTACCTTTTCCAGAGCAAAGCTAAACAGTAATGCCTACATCAGCAGAGTATTTGAACCCCATTCCCATACAACAAGCCGAAAGTGAGCCATCCATTGTGGAAGAAAACATATCTGCATCGACTGTTGCAGGTGCGGATACGGAAGAGGTCTCTCAATTTTATCTGCTGCATTTTTTCTTTTAAAGATTCCGAAGACAAAATTTCTCAGAAAACAAGTAATTATTCATCTTCGTGATTCTTGCAACCATTCATTGGTCTAACTGATAATAAAGTTTGTTTATTTCCAGCTCTCTGATCTATCAGAAGGATATGAAGGTTCCAGTACAAAGGGTTCTTCATTTTCATCCTGGTATCGTGTAAGTTATATTTCAATTATTAAATAACTCGTCCTGCATCGCGAAACCGTTTTCTACATAGCCAACGCTATGCTAACATTTCATGGATAATTGAAGAGCTACAAATACTGTTCACATATTATTAATTTTGACAATAGCCTTCAAAAATAATGTTGAAATATTCGACAGTTTTCAGCGAATCGCTCCACTGATGCGTAATAAGCAAGTACGGATCCTTTCGCTTATTAATTGTATCCTGACAATAATTATTTTCTTTATCATCTTACTCATCCTTGCAAGCTGCTTTTGGTTGATAGCACTCAAAATCAAGGTTTCTGTACAAAATGAAAATTCGGTTACTAATTGAAAGCAATTCCGAAAATTAACTTAATTTGAATTTAGCAAATCATTCGATATTACTCCAAATATAGAGAGCAAAAAAATTGGATAGACTGAACCAAATTATTTACTACAGCATGGTAAACTGCTTCAATATGATATGCCTTGCTTTTATCGCTTTAAACCATGGTCTCAGTGCTCCGCAACTTGTTGGGCCGAAGGTCAGCCGATGCCATTTATGCAGCGTGAAATAGATGAGGAGAAATTAGTGAAGACACGCGGGAAAGGATTCGCAAAATGTCCATCGAATATTAAGGAAAACTTTGTACAAAAAGCACCGTGTAATTTACAACGGTAAGTTGACTGATTTCTTTATGCAAACTTTTTTGAATTACATACGTTTGACACGTATTTTAAGGATATAGCTAATTATTCGCCGTTGTATAGGACTCCACCTAGCAGTATTTCAAAATTCTGAGCTTTATTTTGTCCAAACTTTTGTTGTTTTAGTTGAAAGAATTACAAGAATCATTCTATTATTTTGTAACCATTATCATTTATAATGTTTTTTTGAATTACACAACTTTGCCTTGCATCATCAGAGTAATAAATTGAAATATGTAGAATAGATGGTGTCTTTATATACGCATAAATTATGCAAATAACAGATAAATCATGGTCGAGCTGCTTAAAAATTAAGCCATGGACGAACAGAGTTGAGATATTTATTTTTGAACAGTTTGTAAAAAAGTCACTTGTGATTGTTGAATGACTTAAAAAGATTTGCAGATGTCCGCTAAAACTTAGCTCTTTCAAAAACTGGACTCGATGCGTACACAAGAATCCAGAACTGCGAAAAGAAGGAGGATGCTATAAGATGCGTTTGCTCCCACTTGAAGATCGTTTAATTTACGTGGATACATCAGATCTTACAAGAAATTGCCCGGATGAGGAGTGCCCAGAATATATTCCCTGATCTGAATCGGATTATAAGTTTTTATCATTCCATATATATTGTTTCAAATGACTTTCCTGTATGCTAGACTGGAATTTACAGAAAATGGATCAGTACGCTATTTTGACTTTCTTTATTAGTATATTTTAGATTGTTGCATTTCATGTGAAATTTTCATATGTCAACAAATATCATATGCAGATTGAATTTCTATAAAATTTTTGTGGAATACTGCGTACAATAATAACACTTATTTTTTTTTCGGATAAATAAGCAGTTATTCAAGTGATCTATTTATTTATAAGATCGGGAACGTATGAAATACTGGAAGTTGTCATAAATCAATTAACTTATGAAATTTAAAATTAATCAGCATGATTATACTAAAATTCTGCACCGTTTATTCCAGAGTATTAAATATTCAAAAGGAAGGACTATTCCCAGCATTGAAAGCGCCATAATCGATATCAAAATTGGCTTTAAGTCATCATCATGCTCACATTAGATAGATTATACAAAGGAAATACATTGTCAACCAGAGAAGACACTAACTTAAAAATTCTAACTTTGAAAAGTTGAACAAATTGGTGCTATCATGGGAGATTTTTCGAAATAATTAATTTTATTCTGGTACTACCATCTATTTAGTATAGTTTGTTATTTGTCTAGTTCAATTTTTGAACTATAAAAATTCCCACCAGTTGATAGATCTCCAAAATGGAGCCTTTTGTCACCTCTGGATTCAATCTAATTGTTTGTACAAAGAAATAATACATTTTTCAAATATTTTCCTATTTTGGTTCATTTATATTAATATAATATATGGCTTCGAGAGTTTGATAGATTTAAAACAAACAATTAAAATACTTGGAAATTTTTTTTAACTCGTTAAAAAAATTAAGATTTTTAAGGAGATACCAAAATGAATGTAAAAAAAGACATGCAAATAGTAAAACTCCGATAAAACTAAAAAAAAAACTTTTAAATCAACCAAAAGGTTTAATGTAATTCAAATATTATTACTACTGATATTATTTGCATATGTTAAGATATACTGCAAAAATGCAATTTTCTTCAGCGATTTCAGGAAAGAAAATGATAGACTTATTTTTGCTAAACAACCAAATTTGGGCACCATTCAACAGCTTATTAAATAAATTATTTATAACCTTAAGATTAAGCTTTCTTATGCTGAAGGAAGAGAAAATTTTGAAAAATGTTGACTTACTTTTAATACTTTTTCAATTTCTCATCTGTGATTTTATTTATCTTCCATCAGTTATGACAAAGGAAAAATACTTTGAAATGTTAACAATGACGAAGAGGAGAAATAGCAATCTATGATAACTACTGCAGTAACTTTGATGAAGATAGCTAACATTAATAAGATTCATTGGAAAGAAGTAGGTGAGAAAGGTGAAACAGTTTGAAAGAGTTCCGAACAATTATTTTTAGAAAGGTTTTCAAGAACTCAATAACGTAAACTACGAAATTCATAAATGATTTGAAGTTCTTTATTTTGGGAAAGGGGACAAATGAACATCAAATATCCTGCAATTGTCGATTTTACTATTATGAAGTAATTTTCGCTTTTACAGCTTGATATTTACTTCGAAACATTCCAATTAATCTTTGAACTAAGCAATTCATTGTTAGCCTAACTGGCACCAAAAATATTTTCTGTCGTGAAAGTTGTATTGAGTTGAAGACGAGAGGCCGAGTTGTATCGAATATTGTGAGCTCTAAGATGCGTTAGGACGAGAAGCCGGCTTGTATACCTTTATTTGAAAAATATAGAATGAAAAACGAACGAATGAATGGATGAGTGCAAGCGTGACTGAATTGAATTGAATCTTCTTTTTTGCTTAATACAGCTGGGTTTATATATTGCTAGAAGTAGGAGTGGTTTACAACGGAAACTGTTAAGACCCAATTAACATATAAGTATCTTAATAAGATCCAATGTGAAGATTAGAATGCGAAATTTAGATGAATATTCATGAAGTGATTGTTAGGAAAGGAATTATTTGTATAAAAGGAAACAAAGATATGGCAAAAATACATGTGGCATGCAAAAATTACATTTGGCATTTGATAGGAAATAAATCTAAGGAATGTAAATCAAACAAATAAAAAAATGAGATAACTGATGAATCATGGAAAGCATTCCCTTTTAATTTGTATAAAATTTATTTTAATTTTCGCGACTTTCACGACACAACTGTTCATCATGCGGGCATTACGAATCCTTTCAACTTCAATGAAAAACACAAATGAAATGAGAAAAATACAACTATTGGAAAGTTGATCCCTGTTCCATACGACTCGTTGATCTTCCCATAATGTATGAGAAAAGACTTAAGCAAAATTTGTTTTTTACTTGAAATCATTTTGATGGAAGACGAATCCAATAGTATTGTATCACAACAGTTCAAAACTAATGCATGCGAGAGTTTTTAAGTTTTCATATTTTCAAACTGTGAAATTGCGAAAATATTATGAAAAAATAGTGACTTTATTGTTTTATAGCTAAATTGAATATTATTAATCAGTCTTCTAGATAAAAGAAAGAATTAAAAATAAAATGTAAATACATAATTAATTAATATGCTTACTAATGAAAATCAAAGTAATGTCACGATCCTTTCCAAACATAATTTCATCATTATTGTTTGCAATTTCTTATCCTCCATAATGCAAAGGTGAAGTAGTGAAATTTTATCTCACATTAAAAGGAAAAACACTTGCAATTGTATGTTTTACGCTATTACTTTTTTAGTTTCAAGTTTTTGCTTAACTCTATTTGATCGCTAAGTGATAATACACTCAAATATTTAAGCTATAAAATAATTATTTGATGAATTATCATTTAAGGTTCAAGTAAGACTTGCATTAAACATGTCACAGAATTACTTGTCCAAAGTTTAACATTTAATTTCTGATCGGGAAATTCATTATAATATCAAAAACTTACCAATTAAAAAAAAAACTGCATGAATTATATTAATAAATTCTAATTTAAGCAGTATTTCGTGATTAATATTCTATTGTCAGCACATGAATGTCTGAAGTTTTTGAGTGATTGAATTAACACTTTAAGTGTAATTGTTTTCAATTTATTAGGTAAAAATGTCAAATTTTCTTCAAATGCAAACCGCGTACTAATGAATTGATTGTGAGCGTTTTATTCAGCGCATTCTTTGATCACAAAACTGATCCTCTTTTGTCAAATAGTTTTTTAAAATTAAGAAGGATGTAAAAGGCTGTTAACAAATGTGACTTATCATTCAACTTTCCATGGAAAGTTCTGTTGCACCTGGCTTTTTTTCATGGGAATTTTCAGCATCTCATCTCGAGCTTATTTCGATTGATACTCTAAGAATCATTGAAAAAATGCCAAATTCACAAATTATAATTTAGTAATTATTTTAAATTGATATGCTATATTTTAACTAGGTGATCTTGTTACTTTTGAGCATGATATTTCACTGGAGTTGATAAATATTCAATTAATTTCAATTTTAGACGCAAAAAGTTCTTCAAGTTTCTTATAGAAATGTAAATTTAAAAAAAAAAATGCCATTACAAGAGGAATCATATATTTTGAAAAAATTTTAAGCCATTTGAGATAGGACAGTGAACTTTCCTATCATTTTTGTTTATGCTTCATAAAATGGGATTTCTTTTCTTTTCGAAAAAATTGCGTCCTACGTTTTGCAAACAATCGTCGGAATTTTTTTTCGAAATACTTTTTTTTAAAAAAAAAATCCATCTATCTAATGGAACATAGGAAGCGATAGTAAATTTGAAACCGTTGCAAATATTTTTTTCTTCAGAGCGGAAGAATTACGCAATAAAAATTAATTGCACAGAATGTAAATAGCTGGCAGTTTTTCAAAAAAAGAAAAAATTAATTTTCTTAAAAGTTTTCGGAATTAATTTCTATTTTATGCAACTAAACTAAATCGAGTTAGCAGAGAGCTCAGTTTATTTACCATTCATGGTATAGCGATCCCAAATTTTATTAAATGAACTTCATGTTTATGCAATCATTAGGCAAAATACTTCTTCCGCCATCATTTTCTATGTATTTTTTAACACTTGTGAGAATAAGTGCTGCGAGTAAGTCGTCGATTAATTGCTCTACAAATCGTAGGTAACGACGTTTCAAGTAATAAAAGCTGAGGGAATAATTAACATTATTCTTAAACAAAGCTTTTAAATTACTTCGGAACTATATATTTTCAACCTTGAATTTTTCCCTAAAATTTTTGTTACTATTTCTTAAACTTTATATGAAATTGAAGCAAATATGAAAATGCTTTTTTTTATAAAACTATCTCTCATTAACACAATTAAAGATTTCTTGCCGTCTCTTAACGTCATGAAATGGACTAATTTATAATTGTCATGGGATACAAAACTTTTATATGAAAAATATGTTTTTCATGTCAAAAATTATACAATTTCGTTGATACAAAGAATAGAGTGATTGCTTTATTCTTTAGCAAATTTGATATTCTTTTGAGAAAAGTCTTTCAAATTGAATATTTAATTTTTGATTGCTTAAAATAGTTATTTCTTCAAAACCCAATAATTCTTGTAAGCAATGCTTATTGATTCATTTAAAAATTTCCCGCTTTCTCCGAAATCTTATTATTAACAATGTAAATTTGCTTCGTATTCAATCCTTAAAAATTTTTGAGAAATGTATTTTAGTTTTTTGAATAGTGAATAATTTTGCAGGATTGCAAGTAAATAAAACATAATAATGTACAATTATTCTGTCAATTTAGAATGAATGTGAAGTGATGACAGTTAGCACTAATTATTAAACGGAGCATTCTCTCAGTTTACAAGGCTCCAGAAAAACTTGTCTTGATGAGTTAAGACTTTTGAACTTGTTTATATAATTCTTGTGTTGTATTTGGAGCTCGAAACTTTATTAATATCATTAAGATCAATGAAATGATCAAGCGCATGAAACAGCATGCATTTCTAAATTCATTCTCAGAAATAAATTAAATTATTTTGAAATTTATTACTAAATATCTACAGCTGAGTTTTGAGGCAAAGATGACAATTTTAAAGAATATCAAAGAACGAAAAAAGAATAAGTTGAAAATATGGATCTGAATGGCCGAATTATGCTTTCCAAATTATCCTTTTTCATTTCCTTGATAACAGACAAAATTATAGCTATTTCTTCACTAATTTATTATCCTTTCCTACCTTATGCATTCAATATTCTTTTCCAAATTATCCTTTTTCATTTCCTTGATAACAGACAAAATTATAGCTATTTCTTCACTAATTTATTATCCTTTCCTACCTTATGCACTCAATATTCTTTTCCATCAAACATTTGTCTTTAAACTAATAAAAATCCTGCAGAAGTTATCGTAATAAAAAATTGATTAGCCATTATAATGCAAAATCCATGATTATTCCATTTGAATGCTGATAATCTCCATACAAATAAAAGCATAATAGATTTTATATTATAGTGGCTAGTCATAACTGAGCTATTATGAATTAACAAATGAACTTTTTAATTAATATGTTGAATAATGATAGATACCCTAATAAATTTCAAATCTTTCAATGATGAATTAAGATACTTGGAGCGGCGAGTTTTAATTTAAAAAAAAGAAACAAAAAAATCGATGTATGTCATTTTATTGAAAGTAATGTGAAAATGAAATGACTGCACAAGTAATTTTTGCTTCCTACTTTCAATTCAATAATGAAATGAACTGAATAATAGTTTTTTCCATATTGATTATTATTGTATTATGTAATTTTATCACTAGAAGCATTCTTCTTCACTTGAAAATAACTTTTCTTTGAACAAAAGACTGTTCAATTATCTTACTTGAATGAATAATGCTTTAATGTTTGCTTCTTTTTCTGATCCATTTAAATAGCTTTTAGTCATCAATCATTCAAAGAAATTTTTAATTGAAGACTAAGTGAATCGCTAATCACAATTTCCGTTTCAAAACGGAAAAGTTTTTTTATTGTGCACGTCTATCATTTATTAATTCAAATCTCATTATATCGATAAAAAATTATAAGTTGAAAGCAAATTAAAAGATATATAAAAAATCTGCAAAATCCAAAATTTGGATTTTAAATTTGATGATGATGATGATAACGATAATGACGATGATGGTGGTGATGATGGACTTGTCAAAAGGATGAAAATAGGAGTAGTATTTCTTTATATGCAGAAGTTATTAACTTTTCTTTCTCCGCCAAGGACAATACTCTTCATCATGCAAACATTTTATTCACATTATTTTTCCGAATGAATGATCGTGAAATGCTAGTTTTAGTTGTTTCGTGAAGTTTTTGAAATTACAGCATGGTAACTTGAAGTAATGTGGAGAAATATCATACAAAGTAAAATAGAACTATGGCAAGTGAAAATTAGATAACATGTGCAAAGCAGCAAGTTCAAAAGAACTCAAATTACATCCATTCACTGACTGGTAACTTGGTCAAAAGCAGTGCGCAAAGCAGAGGGATTTAGGCACTTGCTTTGCTTCTACTTCTTCTATTTCTGTGATTTAACCTTGATTTTTCTTATGAGCAAAAAACGAAAGTGTCATTTAAAAACTACTGGAGTCTTTGCTGTGCTCTTAGCAACTCAAATTTTTGTTAAAATTTTGTAGCAAAGTTGTGTTGTAGCACTAATTTGTAAATAGCAAAAGTTTGGCAAGTTGTCGAGACAATATAGACAAATCTAACCAAATAGCATTAACAAGATAAGGCATCATTATTAGAATCATTTAAACAATGTATTTACATTGAGGTCAATTAGATAACAAAAAACGTTTAATGCTTAAGTAGCATAACTAATTCATTTTTTATTTAATAGAACCGATACGCTTCTGCTGAATCTGAAATTCCTTGAGTAACCAGATATTTGAATAATATTCCTTTATTTATATTTTCCATGGCTAATTTCTTTTTTAATGAAGACAATCTGTGTTCTCCATTGTCTTTCTCGAAAGATTCAGCAAAGAAAGATGAAAATATGGACAGAAGCGCGTATAGCCTGAAAAGAAGGAATATTCATTCTAAATGTGAGGACGTTGTTGAAGTGATAGCCGTGATTTTACGCAGTGATTTTTACGATGATTAAAAAACATTAAAATATTGTTCAGTAAATTTAACTATTGAATTCAAATGTTTTGTGAAAATATTGCAATTTCAAAATTATCATGAGTCGACCTTCAAATAGCTATTATTATAACTGTAGGTGAAGTTGTGATCACAAATATATCAAATTTTTCTGCAAACGATATATGTTATCTCTGTTTTATGAAATAAATTCTATCGTAAAGCGCCGTTAATTTTTTTCGTCACTCCTTCACTACTTTTCAAATTTGTTTTCGTAATTTCGTTGCAGTGAAAACTCATCTTACACTTAATCCCCCCCATGCTGTGCATTTTATCATGTGCTAATTCAATTATGTGTTATCGAAAATTTCCAAATAGTTTGATTATCATGGAAAGTTCAGCTGTGGTGATAAGCATTTTTTATTAAGTAAGCTTTTCATGAAAAAAAACTTCAAATGAGATAAAAGGATTACGTAGAGTTTAAAGTGCAGCTAGGCTAAAAAACTAAAATTAATTTAAATTTTGTTTTAATAAGTTCCTGATTAACGAGAAGTTATTAGCAAATCGTTATCATTATGCAAATAAATTATGATTTAGTTTCGAACAAAATCACTTTAACCAAAGCAATTATTTTAAATTTTATTGGTTGCAATTTTAAGAAGATATAACAGAAGTATCTTGGGAAAGAGAAATTTAACGCTTTTTTTGATCAAAAATTATGAGAATTTTTTTGAATTCGAAATGAAATTTGTAATTCTATTTTTCGATTTTACATTGATTTTTTTTTAAAAGTTCAGTCAATTTTTTGATGCTGAAAGAAGCAGATAAATAATATTTACAAATAAATTTATATTTCAATTCTAGGAATCAAATCAGCTGATACCAATAAATAAATGCATTGTTGCAACCAATGAGCGAACTTCCAAGATGATTCATCACCCTAGTTTTAAATTCTTCACAATCATAATTTCCTCATCTTCCCTTTCTCATACTGCCGTGCTATTTCCGCCACGTTCAATATTCTATTTGCCATCCCCGTCCTTTCCCTTTCGATTGATAATAATGAGGACTATTTTAAAAATTTCTCAGCTTTAAATACCCCCTTTACATGCTTTAAATTATAAAAAATTTTGATTGCAAGCAGTTAATTCGAAAATTTGTAAATTTCATTTCTTTGATTTATTCACTTTATTGCTTAAGGCTCTTTTTATTTCCTTTTTCTTTTTAATGTCTACTAGTCGTTGTTGATGTTTTTTTTTTTTTTTAAACTCTTATTAAAATGATTTTTAACCTCTTTTTTAATTTACTTTTCGCAAGGAATAAATTTAATTCCTAATCAATTTCAAGACAATTTTAGCAATAGCAATTTAGAAAACTTTTTCATATTTATGGAAATTGTATTATTTGTAGATTTAATCATTTAATAAATTTAATCAACGATGGATGTTTTGATCAGCAACATCATAGTGAAAATTTCTCAAGTGTATAATATTTTTAGATTGTCTAAAATTATCGATGAAAATCCCTTTTGATCAAATCACAGGCTAGTAAAGCATTTTGTTCAAAAAATCTCGTAACAATGTTGCCAGTTTTGACTAGCAGGTGAACCGTGAAAAGTAGGCTAAATTTATGACTTTTAAATCATTAAGCAATGTAATGTATACTCTAATTTATAAGCTTTGTTAAATCAAACTGGATAATTCTAGGTCAGAAAATTTGTTCATTTATTCATAATTGTCCAGATATGGATTTGTCGAGAATTAATGTACATGTCGATAGACAGAATTTTTGTCCACTGTAAAAGAATTGAAGAGAAGAAGATTTTGATCATTAATTTCAAGCTTCAAATTGCTTAAAAAGTAAATGATTTTATATCACTTACTATAATCGTAACATAAGTCAAATGGTTCCACGGAACTTATGTGAGTTTCTTTTCAGAAGAAACAATGACAAACTTTTAGAATGATCGAAAAATTGAACGATTTTTGACTTTAATTTATTTCACCGATGAACATAAAAGTTTTTTTGTTAGTACCTTTTGCTAGTTGTAAATCATTTTGTTCAAAATGCCCTTAAAATTAAAAATTTTATTGTCTTTATGTCGATGACACAGATTTTGATAATAATACTTCAATGTCCCCGGGAAGTATCAACATGAATTGTCTTTGAAAAGACAGACGAACATGTCACTATATACTATTTAGTGTATCATTTTGAAATTTACGTCTAGTACCTCTCGTCTCTCGCTCTTTCCCGAAGATCTTCAAGAGAACTACTATGCATCAGGAAGTTTGCAATTTTTCCTCTTGTTATCAATGAAAATTTGAAGAGTGGAAGTGTAGGGCACTTTTCTTAACCTACCAAATTGAAGAATCAGGAAAAAGCTCCTGCGAACTACAAAAAATAAGTTTTAAATTTTTTGTTTCATTTTAGCCCCTAATATACTTCCAAACTATTCTTATGGTTTCATAAACTACGGAATTTTGATTAGTAAAGAGTCAATCCAAATGATACGAAATCACTTCTAGATCTGTTCAAACACGTTGAGCATTATAGATCAAAACTAGTTAGTTCGAAATCATTTCATTTACAATAATTCCTTTCAAATAACAATCAACTCGGAGTCGCATAGTCTTTAGCAGTTTTGAATTTCCGTAATACATTTGATTGCGAATCAATAATTTCTAAACATCATTTTTGAATGCATTTTGATTTCATAACTTGATAATGCATTTTAGTATCGGCCGTTTCATCTATTTCGTTTAATCCATCCACTCTGTTTAGAAATTATTGATTCACAATCAAATGCATTGAGCATCTTTTTTTGCTGATTCCGAGAATATACTTGGTGAACTTCTGTACATTTCTGTGTAATTTAAGTCGAATTTTCTTTGAAAATGTCGAAAGATTTCGATGTGCCGATGTTTTGAAACATTATCAGGCCAAAAAATGGAGCTTTATCTCTTTTGAATAAATGGAACTAGTTTTTTCTCTTTCAACCTTGTTGCCTTTACAACTGCTAAAATAACTGTTGTGATTAACCATATGTGTATCATTAAAGATCAGTAGGGACTTACTGGTGTGAAGAAGTTTGAACATATTCATTATTTAATTTTTGATAAAAGCTTAGAAGGGATAATCAAAGCATAACAAAAAAAATTTTTCTTCAAATCATTTATTCGTATAGGGTTTTTTTCATTTGATGGAAACTTGAAAGAATATATTGAAAAAATATATTGATGGTTGGCAGGAGATTTCGTGACTTTTATTTCAGAAGTGTGTGTAAGTGGAAGTGTGAGTGGAATTTAGTTCCACTCACACTTCTCATAAAAGTCATCATCACAGTTATGAAAAAACTCATAAGCCTGAAATGTTCAAATTACCGACGCTTGAATAAACAAGTTCTAGGTATCAGAGAAGTTTCAATATTTACTCGATTACATTTGTCTATCATGTGTCAGAATCGTCTTTTTTGTTTTTTCTATCATCGAAATAATATGTATCGATATTCAAGCGTCGGTAAAGGGTGTCAATGCATGTTCATTAAAAAAGCTTAGTAAACTTTATCAAATTATTTGAGCAGAAAAGAATTTTGAAAATAATTTTAATCAGAAGTTTAAAACCTTCTTTTCCATGATTTTATTAGCTAAAAAATAAAAATGTGTAGATTTTTTTTTTTCATTTGCTAGCCTTCTTGTTATTGGCTTTATTTCTTAAAATTTATTTCCATCAGCACTTAATGTCTGTTAAATGATATGCCGACTGCCATATGCAAAAAATTTTATGTTTCACAAAAGTTCATTATTGAACCTAAAAATTAGCACAAAACGCAGTAATTGATTTGAATTTGAGTGCGTCAAATCTTCCGTTTGCAAGTAAATGCTGATATAAACATATATAGTTTTTGTTTGGTGTTCCTGCTCTGTTGATTATTTGATTGAGGAGTAGTGCTTGTATTGTAAGACGTTGAAAAAATACTATATTTTGTAAGAAAGTTTGTCACTTATTTATGATTTTGCAATCGAATGCTGCTGTCGTGATCATTTGTTAGCCTTATTATTGGCTTTATTCTAGTAAAATGAGGGTTTGTCGGCTAATTTTGGCTAATTTTTGATTTCCGACAAATCAAAAAAGCATTTTTTTAAGATAGCATAGTAACGAAGTGGTACAGAAAGAATCATTATCATATGAAATTTTAGCGTCCAATCTTTTTTGAAATTTATTGAAAAATTAATCCGTGATAGCCATATTCATGCTTATGCGTTTATTAATCATAATATTTCACACAAAAGGTTTAATCTTCAAACAGATTATTAATTGCTTACTTCTGCATCATTACTTTTTACTGTTATCAAGATTCTTACGATTGCAAATCTGATATTACATTAGAAATAATTCAGTGAGGGACAAAACGACTTTCAGTGATTTTTATAAGAGTAAAGTTTTTGCTAAATTTAATCTTTTTATCCTACTATTAAAAACTTTCACATTTTACTGCAGTTCAAAAATGAAATTTTTTAAAGCATTTTTTAAATTGAGTGATTAATTAATAGAAAAGTGGGTAATAGATGTGAAGACTAGGATGAAAGTTTCCTGTTGTTTGGCGATAGGATTGCTATCGATTTTTTCCTTTAAAGTAAACTTAAGTTCACAAACTTTAATAGTTTTACTTCTAGAGTGTGAGATAGCGAACTTTGAAATGCGATAGCATTTCTTTAACTTCTTTTTCTAAAGAGAGAATTCGAAAAGAAATTTCCTGCTAATTTCGTCTAAGCATGATTGTTACTTCATTCTCGATGAATTAAATTATTTTCACGCTAAAAGAATCAATAATCTAAACTGACAAAGACTTATTGTAATTTTTACTGGAAAAAAGTTGAATTGCTTTTTTCCACAAATTTTTTTACAATATTATGTTTATCTTGGTTTTCTCACAACAATCAAAAAGATTGCTGTTTTGTCACTTTCGGATAAATCTTACCAGTTCTAGGATTGTGTAAATATATCCAAGTTTCACAATTTTAATTCATCTCTTTAATTTTCATATATTTCAGATTTTTAAGACAAATAAATATCTGTGATATAGAATATCAAAATTAGCATGATCACAGAGTATCTTGCTTATATTTTATGCTTATATGACAATTATGTTAGAATATGACAGATTATGTTTATCACGTATCGATAAAATTATCATTTAGCAATAAGAAATGATCACATATAACAATATTATTTGAATATTGTAAAGTCAATTGTTCTGATTTATTAACGCTGAAAAACGTTGCAGAAATGCACGACTTCTGTCAACAACAATGTTCACTGTTATACGATGATAACGAACATATTAATTTCTCACAAGAAACATCTCCCTCACGAAAAAAGTTTGTTTTCAGATTTTATAAATTAAAAATCCCTTTTTTAGGCATAATTTTATTCATACAATGTTGTCAAAAATAAGAATAAAGAAGATTGATGAAGAAATTTTTGAAATTTCACACTTACTATTTAAATGTCTGTAAAATCCACTAAGAATATAGAAAAGTGTACTGTTACCCCGTGAAAAGTATTATTTATTAGACCAAATTTTTTTTCATTTATTTTGTTTCTTTTGAAATGTTTACTAATCTGTTTTCTCTTGTTTTATTCACTTTTCTAATTCTATCATTTTCTTTGTCAGATATCGTTCTTCTTTCACTCACAATTAAAACAAAAAGTTTTTTTCTCTTTGTTTAGCAAGCCTTTGTTTTCAGAAATGAATAGTAGATTACATTAAATTTTCAATGAAATATGAAAAATTTTATCTATCAAAATTTTCCTATTAATGTGATAAAAACACCGCGAAGTTGAAAATGTGCTAATAAAATAGCGCAGAATTACTTCATGCTATACATTGTGCAAAATGTTAGGGCGAAAGTGAAGAGAATGGCGATATTTATTAATTCCCAGTTGCCAATATCCTATTTAAATCCGGAAATATTCCATATGTCGTAGTCCAAAGCATTAATATTATACAATGTATCTACTTCATTTTTCAAAGAGATAAATTTACTTAAATGTAGTTGCAGACAGATAACGTTATCCATTTTTCCTGCTACATTCTTTTTCATTCTTGAACTATTATTATTTTAATTTTTTAAGCATTATTTTACCTTTTTTCAAGTTTTACTATTAGTTCTATGATTGCTTCTGCCGTAAGACTGATAGGTTTCAATTTGAATAGGCGATAATCTATTTATCAGCTTCAGATAAAGCACATTTTATTTACAACATTACGTTTATCTACTGAGCTTATGTTTTTCTAGACAGAGAAAGGATAAAAATTTAGTTAAAAAACTTCACTTCGTCGAAACTACTTGATGTTTTTGCTTTTTTCCAGTTCGCGCAAAAAGTTATTAAGTCGTATTGCGAATGTTATTTCATTCCGGCATAGTATAACGGAGTCGAAACCTAATAGTTTGTTAAAAACTTCAACAGTTATGGACAACGAAGCCGATGATTCACAGGTGATAGATTGGTGATATGATATGATATGTCTAGAGCTTGTAATAATAATGCATGTGGAGGTCAGTCTTTTCTAAGTATTGTAACTGTATAACCTTAACCTTTCATCTTGAAAGTAATGCTATAGTTCATCTAACAGCAGTAAGGTAAATTGATTCTGTTGATGATTTAAAATTGCGGGTCAGGAAGGTGATGCATGTCCCATGAAATGTTATGAACCCGGATTCTGTGATGTTTCTGGTTTCTGCTGTGTTAGAGGTACATTAACATTTTCGCTTCGTTATGATTTCATTCATCGTGTATTGATGGTCCATGTAATTCGAGCTAGTGGCATCCCTGTTGAAGTAAGATTTGAAGATTTTTTAAAATCAAATTCTTTAAATTTTACGAAAAATTTAAAAGCAAGCATTATAAGGATTAATCATTATTATCTTAATTTTCGTTTCTAAATTTTTCGGTATTGAATATATAAAAATTTAGAATTCTGAACCGTACGTAAAACTGTGTCTGCTGCCGGAAAGGCGGAATCAATATAAAACTCGAATTTTCAAGAATTCTCCTAATCCAGAATATAACGAAATGTTTTCATTTGATGTCAGGCATGCTGATTTATCCAGGAGAATGTTACAAGTAAATTTTTTCAAACATTTAGTGGTAAAAATTTTCTGTTTTTTCTATGGATATTTCAAAATTTTCCCGTCCACTTATTCAATAAGTAACTAATTTAACAATTATTATGGTTTTTTGAGGACAGCTTCACCGTATGAAACCACCCAGTTTTCCTCTCACATTAAAATAAATTTCTGCTCAATCCATTAAATTTGTTTTGCTTTAAGCTATATTGATGAATTAGTAATGATAAGATAAAACGGAAGATAAAGTTTATAAAAAAATGAGATCATCGAAGACAAAATGGTTGGTACCTGCTTCAACTCGTTTTCATCAACAACTGACCATGCAGTTTGTCCATCTTGCAATTTTTAATTTGTGCTAATGAAAACACTGAAAGTTCTGTGAATTTTTTGCAGTTTACTATGTATAATTTTGTTCGTTTCACGCGACATGGTCTTGTTGGTAACGTCATCATGCGTGATTTGTTCGAGAAATCAGAACTGAGTGCGTGGACAGAACATACTTTGCAAATTATCAATAGTCCGGTTTGGTTTTCTGCGTTTTCCGTTAGAATTTTGTTTATTACTTTTGACTATGCCACTCTTCTTTTCAGAGTAAAGATGATTTCGGTGATTTGTTGATATATTTGTCATATTCCATAACCGACCGAAAACTGTATGTTACGGTTTCGAAAGCATACAATTTAAGACCAATGGATATTACGGGTGCTTCAGGTAAGCATTTATTTTCAGTTCGCAGGAAAACCCCTATCATTGTCATCGTAATAAGTTTAAAATAAGTTTTAATGTATTTGCTGGTGACCCTAGCATTGGCTACAAAGCGCTTATGCTTTAAGTTTTTTGTTTTTTTCTGTTTTAACTTATATTTTAGAAATCGCAAAATTTGAAATATAACAATTTGCATAATTTTTGGGAAGGGAATTAAAGCAATTTTGCTTGGAAATCAGTAGAACATCGATGAGTACTTAATATAGCGAAATTTAGAAATAATTGGTGTGAAAAACAACTTTAGCTAAAAAACAATTGACGTAACAAAAATTAGAGAAATTTTTTTTGAATTAGAGAATACAATAATTTTTCCTTCAGATCCTTATGTTAAAATAGAACAAATTTACCAACAACGGCGCGTAAAAGCACGTAAAACGTCAACCAAACGAGCTAACTTAAATCCCGTGTATCATGAGTGCCTCGAATTTGACCTTCCTTTAAATGAAATTGAAGAGACTAATTTGCTAGTTCGCGTAATGGATTGGGATAGGTAAGAGCCAGTTCAGAAGATTCTCAAATTGCCGCTGTTTGTCACTTATGGCATCTTAATGAATTTTAATTGCTTGAATACTTTGTAAAAGATTAGTTCACAGTATTTGAAAATTCATCACCTCAGCTTTATAAACTGCATAAGACTTTGTAGAATTGGTCATGATGATTTGCTTGGTTGTTGTGTCATTGGTAATAATAGTCCAATGCCAGAAGGTAAAAAACAATGGATGGATTGCTTCAGCAATTTAACGATTAATGATGATTCGGTATGAAATTTGACACTCCTGCTTCTTAAATTCTTTTAGTTTTCAGAATTGAAATTTAAGCTTTTGTGACTGAGAAATATTTGTAAAATTACTGAATTAACTTAAACGTTTTGATTTTCGAACTACTATTGCAACATGTGAAAGTCCAAAAAAGAATATAAATTTGAGAATGAAACGCTTCAGCGTAAGTTTGAATCATTTAAAAATTTTTTTGTCAGTTCAAAATCCTTGTTAGGACTGCTTGTTACTAAAATATTTCAGGACCGTCGACCGATCGGTACATGGTATAGTATTTTGGATGAAGTGCCCCAAGAGTTTCGCAAAATTCCAAAAACGAAGAAATGAAAAAAGCGAGGAAAAATTTTAATGAATTAAACCTTATCAAGTGGGATAACTGACTAAAAAAGAACGAATATAATGGAGTAGAAGTGATTAAAGGTCAGTCGTCGCATACAGGTAATAACGAGTAACAATTCGTCGAAACAACTGAAACCTCATTGAAACAATTCGTGAGATCGCTGTGACAATTTGTGAATGTGAAGTTGTTGAGGTGTTAAAATAGTGAAAAGGAACGAGGAAACCTTTGAGATATATTTTGGTTATATTATGTGTATTAGAAAGCTCAGAAGTAAGTTCATTGCGCCTTCAAGTCTTCAATTATTTTTTGACACAACTTTAGAGGATTAGTAAAATTCTTCGGCAGAAATTATCTGACGAATTTCCGTGCTTTTTCGATTGTTGCATCGTTTCACGTTATGATGTTTTATGTTTGATATTTCTTATTCTTTTCGATTCGAATTTTATCGATTCATACAATTCTCTCGGTTTAACAAAAGAAAGACGAAAGAATTTCTGCACTTGAAAATCTCACGAAAAAAATGGATCTTATCTAAGAATTTAGATGGCAGATTACCATTTTTTCCGGATTCTCCTTCTTATTTCTGATTTGTTTTTCAGATTTTACCGCAAATTTGAGTTCTCATTTGGAACTTTATACAGTAGTTTTTGCAAAAAACCTTATTTGAAAGGGGAAGTAATGAAAGTAATACTTGAAAGTAATGAACCTCTAACTTTGAAGTTTAGATAGAAAATTTCCTCCGGCAAAAACAACCAAAGGTTTCCGGTGTTCATAAGTAAAAAATCGTATGGCACTTTTTGTTTACTTTTTGGATTTCCAATACATATAAAAATCCAACTCATATTTCATTCCGGAATTTCATTTCCGGATTATTTCCAGTCAGTAACTACTTCAAATCATTATTTTAATGTAAATAAAAGTTCATGTTATATGAAGTTAATACAATTAATTATTGCAAAGTAATTTCCCAAAACTTATGTCGCTAACGAAACAACAGACAGACATATGTATTATAAATACACTTTTGTTTTTGATAATAGTTTGTTCAAAATTCGATAAATAACCGATTTTATTGCATTGAGCACTTATTTTAATAAAGGAACGGTTAAATATATTCATTTTTCCTGCAATATAACAATGAATTGTTGTGATAGTTTCGCTCAGCAATATTTTTACATTGTAATTCATATAAACAAAAGATATATTCGAATTATTTTTGCAACATTAAAAATCATACCCATAAATAACTGATGATATTGCATTGAGCGTTGAATTTTTGATAAATTGCCAACTCCATAGAGATCTGAAAAATGATAATGTAAATATACCTATTAGAGGACTTAATTTTCATTTTTACTACGATACATTGTTAAGAAATGTGGAAAAATATGAAATAAAACTTATGCACTCTTTTAATTGCAATCAAGTTGTACAAGCATGAAAAATGAATTGTATTGTTTCCTCAGGAAAGATTACAGTTCTTATACCTTTCTCAATCACTTTTCTTTAATATCATCCGTCATTTCCCCATCGAATGCAATATTTTCAAAAGTAGAACTGCATTCAGGCTCTGACTTCATCATATTCTGAAAAGAGTTAATGTTGAAGTATTCCATCTTCCAGTCAAACATTGTACAATGAGCAAGCAAGTCATATGATTGAAATATATGATAATAATAATTTAGGTTCATTTAATTTTATGAATTCTTATTGAATCACCTAAGATCATAGTATTACAACCGTAAGTTTCAAAATCGCCAATCTCTTAAAGGAATAGCATACCAAAAAATAATGGATAAATTAAGAATTCGCAACAGCTGGCATTATCAATATTTGAATTTCTCAAAAAAACTATAAGTCTCAACTTTTCACGATTTCCTATTTATCATTAATAAAACAGTTACTTTTTTTACAATAAATTGACAGCTAAAATTTGAAATTTCAACAACCTGAATATTATTTGCAACAGTTTTTAAAGTAGACCCATCATTACGTAGCAACTCAAGCTCATCAATTCTCGCACTTCTCCAATGAACTGCTTCGTAGATTGAAGTCTGGTTCAACAGCCCTCGAAAACTGGAATTAAATTTATTCAATTCTTAACTAGCATTTTTCAAATCATATTAGAATTAAAAAGACTACTACCAGTTTCATATTTTAAAAATTAGACAAGATTACTTGGTAAAATCAAATTTTCGTCCAAATGCTAATATAGCTCCAATGATAACTGCACTGATGGCAAACAATGAAATGATGGCTAGCACATGGTCATCTGGAATAACAATGATATGTTCCGTAATAAGAATAAAATAATTCATGTAGTTCTATGAAATTTTGAAACTATTCAACTGCTTTAATCAAATTTGTCATCTTTTACGAAGATATTCTTAATTTTTAATAAAGAGATGAATATATATCAAAAAATGTAAGAAAACAGTACCTTTAACCAAATTTGCCGAAATAATTTCTTCAATTTCAGTTGTTGCCATCGAGTTTGACACCCCTATAAGACAACGAATTCATGGTTTTAATTTAAAAATCATATGTTAAACAATATTATTAACCAAAGATAAATTTTTTGACTAAGAAATCTAATATCGCTGAAAACCACAACAGATTGATCGGTGGTACTGATGCGTGGATCAAAGTAAATGTTTAAATATGATACTTGTGAAGTTTCTTGTCTAAGTTGTAGTTTTGAACTAAATCTGGCATTTTTTATGTAAGATTTAAATAAGGCTAGCATTACCGAAATAATTCTGCACAAATCCGGCTAGGTCTTTCAGAACTTTATAGTAGATTTGCTCATCAAATGGACGTGTGGCACCTTCTCGTGCAAGAACAACAATCTAAACAGCAGATTATTATGCATGGACTGAAATCAAAATTGGAAGCACAGAAAGTGTCTAATTTTCATATTAGCTATTAATTATTTGAGTAATATTCATGAAATGTTTGTTTACTTTGTTGATATGTTGTAGAACTGTACATTAATTAAGTGTTATCTGCTATGAAACTTTAATTTACAAAAAATAATTACTCATATTTCAGAACAAAAAAGAAATGTCGACATTAAAGCTGTCTTCCAAGTAATTCACAAACTGTGTTAATTCCTAATATTATAAGAAATATTTCTAAAAAAATTATTGAATATTTTCGCTTCTCATGGTGAGCAAATGAACGTTAATAATTGGGTTTTATACGAAAAGAAAATTGTATGATATTACGGCAAAAATTGTCTGGTGATTGTATAATTACTATACTATTTTGTGTATTGTAGCACTGCAATCCATCATTTTACCTGGTACTGCGGTAAGGAATTATCACGATCGATGCGCAAACTTGCAATATCTAAATCGTATTCCTTCAATACTACATTTTCTTGTTCATAATTTTCGACACTCTTTTGAAATTTGTCAAAATTGAAGGCTGCTGCACGAAAACGAAGCATAGAACCTAAGGATGGATCTAATAATAATAACTGCAAATTGAAAGTTATTTCGTATAATTTCTCATTTCATTTTTTAGAAAAAATTTCCGAAGTCCTATCAAAAGTATTGAAATTTGTGCAACGTTAAGTCTCCAAACAACTAAATTCTATTAAAGTAGATAAGAATCATAAAAGACTGGAATGAAAAAAAAAAGAAAAAGGTTTTATGAAAGCATCTTCCAGCAACTTTTTCGTTTTATGAGTAATGCGAAAGACAAAAAATAATAAATTATTGTTGCTTCTTCTGAATTGTCTACTGAACTTCTTCAGTTGAAGTTCTAGCTTATTTCCAGAGGAAAAATAGGTACTTCGAGTAAATGAGATAACTTATCTTGCCCATCTTCTGCTAATTGTTAACTATACACTCAAATTGAATTCTCAAAGTTACCGCAAATATTGCAGCAGTGACCAATTGGTTGAAATGCTCGACTGCACTTTGGGATTGCTGTTGATTGACACTGTCGATAGGAGCATATTAAAGTCAATTTCTGCAAATTAGTCTTAGTAAGTTATAAAGACTTTTAGCTGAATTTCAACCAGGAATAGATGTAGTATTCTTCTTTCGTTCTGCAGTTTTTGTAACATATTTCATTTCATTTGAAAATGAGTAATAAAGCATCAACTGATAGTTATCAATAATGAACGAAAACAATATTTTACAGTAACCAAACCTCTAAATTATTGCAAATCTAAAATTAAGTAATTTGCTAATTCTGAAATACACTCATTAAAAACACCTGATTAAATGCGGTGCAATAAAAGTTTCAGACATCAAACAAGTTGAACTGTATGCATTCCCATTTCATGCTTTATCTGCCCCTATTCTTTATTCAATTTCTCCTAAACAGACATGCCAAACAGACTTCTCAGACTAATGCATCGCAAAATACTGGAACTCAAGAATACTTACAAGAATTCATTAAATCTCAAAGCATATGTTTATTTGTTGACGGATTTATTTGTTGCTGATAAAAAGGCTGATTGTCAGCATTCGTACTTTAATCGATGCTTTTAAACGTTTAAAAATTTTTAGATCATTGTAACTCTATTTATAAATTACTTTATAAGTTACTTATAAAGATTTACACTCTGTAGTCTAAAATTCCGTATAATTTGATTACTTCAGCTTCCAAATTGCTATTGAATTGTCCAGCATTGTTTTCCTTTGTCGTCTCACCCATAATTGTCACAGTATTCTTAAATTTGGGCCATTGATAATCGATCCCGTTAATTTTTCGCAAAGATTTAAGCTTCGGCGCCAAATCAAATTGAAATTGACCTTCGACAGATTGCAAAAGTGAATCATTGAAAGTATCATTGTTCATGGTCTATAAGCAATTTACTTAAATTATCTTAGTACAAGCAAGATTTCGGAATTCAATTCCTCGACAAATTATTCCAATTTAATCAGATCATGTGACATTTACTGCTCTGCTTGGCAATTTTACGAGGTCAAAAAATCTTCTTAGTTTATACAATGTTCTGCTGTACCATATCACTATCAAAGTAACATATAAAACTACAGACATCTTAAACAAATGAAGAAGAAATTAGAACTTGAGAACTTGCCGATATACAACTCTGGATTAGTTCCTTGATTTGATTAAGCAAATTAATCTGTCTAACAATCTACAGTTAATTTTTTAATAGATGAAATTTTACATTTGGGGATGCTCCATGAAGAAAAAAAATTTTTAAATATTTTAATTATGTTTTTCGATGATTTATATTTTTGATTTCTGGCTTAATGCTGACTATTACCACTTTGCTCTTAATGCTTATAAAAAAATAAAATTTTATAATTTTCTTTCTTTTTTTTGCCGTGTAAGTGCAAAAACCTGCAGTAAAATTTATTAAAGGTAATACAAATTAATTTTATTAAATGTATTAATAATCTTTTCTTTTTTTCAGAATTTTCTTGAAATTCGCAATCAAAATTAATAATTTGATGTCAGTTATTTATTCCCAGACATGTGATACATTTACCAAACATAACAAATCAAATCAAAATTCAAATTTCTGCTTCGCAATTTTTGCTTGCTGAATATAATTAAATGTCAAATCATTCTTCATTATTAAGTTTTCTGTATCAAATTTGCAAAGTTTTAGACAAGAAGAGAAAGTAGAGACTGGAGGTATTTAAATTTCAATATACTTCCAAATCAAATAGTCCTAGTTTTCTTTCGCATTCATAATTAATTAATTTCATTAACATTACTAAACGTGTTAAAATGATGAGTGGTAGAGAGCGCATCACTGCAATATTATCATAGAAATATAAAAAAAAAAAGAATAAAACAAGGATTGAAGTGTTTCAGAGAAGAGAGAACGCAGATTGCAGTAAATAAATTCCTGAAGCAATACTTTTCTTATATCCGCGCAACAATCTTCGAAATATAGGAGATTCAATACACTAAAGCAATTCATTTGAATGTTATCACCGATAAGTTCCAATGAAAATGCATTCTGGCAACGATTTTACAAATATAATTAGTAATAATTTAACAAATTACTACTCAAATGATTCCCACTTTCTTAATGCTGAATGTTGCAATACTGGTTGATTTCTAAGAAGACAAAATGCTGTTTCATTACATCATTGCATTTCTAAATTTGTCACAAAAGAGTTTTAAAAAGAAACAATACTGTATCAATACAGTAATCGTTATAACCTAAAACAGAATTGTCGCGTTATGAATAGGATAATTCATGGTATGTCTCATTTGTGAAATGCAGTTTCAACATTGTTGCAAATGGCCAATGCAGTAGAATACACTTGCTATTCATTAATTTAGCGCATCATCAATTTTAATGCAAAATGGATTTTTAATAACTGATCATTTTTTATAAATAAATTAGATTCTGTCTATGTTGAAATTAGACCTATACGTAGTTTTGCACCATAATAGAATGATATGGATAAGGCTATAGGATTTGAAAAAATGTCACTGTTTCAAACAAAGACCATGTTTTGGTATTTTTAGATACTAATAGCAACTTAACATATGTCGGAAGTATTTCCAGATTTTTTTCTGCGTATTCTTGAAATTATTCATTTTTCATTAGCCAATTAATGCATCTATAAGCCTTGACAGACAAGAGAAATCAGGATAAAGTTATTGATATTTGCTATTCTGCCTTATCTTTTAAACTAAAATTTATTTTTATAGCAGATTTCAAGACTGCTTAATTACTGATCATCTGAAATGTTTTCATGCTGCAAACAACGAGTAATATAATAGGATATAGAATGAATGAATATATCTTGAAATTAACTTCTTCCAACAATCAATATTGTTATCTGAAAATACCGAGTACTTCTTGTATCGGTCATAAACGTTCAAATTAAGAAAAGAAGAAGCACAAATATAAATTTTTAACAGCTAATTCTTACATACAAAGAAGTAAAGTCAACGTTTTTCAAAAACAAATAGAAAAAAATTTTTTGAAGTACAGATAAAAAACGTCTCTGGGCACATTTTAGTAAAAGTGCTTCTAAGTGCAATTTTTTTGTCATTCTCTTATTTCCTCCGTTATTGATAAATCAGAAAGGGACTTATTATTCTTGTAAATCAGACAGAGTGCTACAGTCTGCAAACTAAAGTGAAGTACTAATTAAGATTGAACAAGGTATTGCTTGAAAAATAAAGTAAAATTAGAAAAGCAAGTAATTGCTACTTACCTGACCAGCTATTATGAAAGCACCAACTGTAACAAAATCTTCTAGCAGTATTCGAGAACCACTATCTGATGGAATTATTGCACTATCCTAAAAGAAATAGATTAACACAGCGATTGTGAAACAAAAGTTTAGAGTTTAAAACAACCGTTGTCAGTTCACAGCTGACATTTCATATCTTTTATAAATATTTCGATAAATTTTTCTGTATAAAGTTTCAAGAGACTGTTCATATTGAACATTTTACAGTGTGATCCCTAAGTAATCTATTTCACCTGAGATGATGGCACCTGAAGGACATGTAATGTCGGCCGTATCCGAATTCCGTTTTTAGATACCATCCAGTTTGACCCATTATAATAACCCAATGACAGACTTTGTTTGAAATACGCTTCTGGAATTATTACTATTCTTATACCAAAACATGAAGGATAGAAGAGTTTGCGAGTTTAGTTCCTAAGAAATCCAGTAATATTCCAGAAAAAATTTCGCGCTAAACTTTTGATTTTCCAAAAATTCGAATTTAAAAAAGGGATTTTCCAGGAAAAAGTCAGAAGCATTACGCAAGTTTTTAAGTAAGTCAAATTGAGGTTACTCATTTACAGCAGGAAATCTTTTGACCTTCTGCATTCTGCCTTCTCTTACATTCCCAATTACCACGTTTTCCCAATTCCATTTTTGCACCGAAAAATAAGATCCCATTAAATGGAAGATCAATTTTTTGTGAACTTAAGCCATCGGTAATAAATGCTGTGGTAATTTCGCTTTCATCAAAATGAATTTGATCGTTTTCACACGGGCTAACATTGTTTTCCCAATATTCCGTTTTTTCTAGGATATTTGTTCGACGAAATACGTAATTTAAACATTCAACATTTAATATCCGAAGTACTAGCAACAGTAGCTTTAGAATATTTTGAATCATTTTGCATACCTGGAATAAATTAACACTTATGGCGTAAGATTAAAAACAACCTGAACATTTAGTGAAATAATTTTAGGCAGGTGAAGTTATTGATGCTTTATTAATTAATCATTTCCGTGTACCCAATAATGCACTTTCTAAAAATGTCGAAAGACTTTGTAGTTCACATTTTCTTGTTAATTTTTCTCTATTAATGATTATAATTCCTGAAAAGTTTCTGGAAGAAGAAAACAACTTTTTTTTTGAATGTTTTTGATCAATATGTTAGAATCGATGACATATTTTACCTTATACATAGAACATTATACCAGTTAGTAGAATAAATCACTCATTAAGCTTATCTGTGTAAACTCAAAAAATGAGAATAATTCACAAGATGTACCACAAAACATTGACTGCCCAAAATTTTTTCAAAACATGCAAATATTTTAAAGTTTATAGAAGTGTTTAAGTCAGGAAAAGTCATTGCTAGTAATTATTTTTTGCATTTTCACAAAATAGTCAATTAGAACATTACTACCAAATGGTATTATAACGTTTCGAAAAGATTAAGGATAGCAGATCCATTGAATGCTTTATAACGTTTATTAATAATTTATGAATTGTCATAATGAAGCAGGGACATAAAAATTAATTAAGGATTGAAGAATGTTAGAGGTAATAATAGCTATATCAGGTAATCAACGTATATGAGTATCCACAACTATTGATTTTTTAGTTTGATATATAAAAAGAAATATCAGTGATACATTAGGAAACTCTTGTACAATAAACTTACCATTATTTACATTTGCGATATCTTGTAATGAACAGTTTACAATCATAAAATGATACCAAAATTAGGATATAATATTCAGTAAGAAAGAAATAATAGAAAACAGATGACCACATCGTTTGGAATTAGAATAAATATAATTTACGCATTTTAATTATATTGAAGAATGATCAGTTACAATAAATAGGATTGAAAATTAGTCATATTTACTATATCAAATGGTGTGAGGCCGTATCATCAAATAATTTAATGCTGTTGTACTCCTAAAGGATTACTGATTTTATTATTGATTACTGCGAATTATTGATTATTGATTAGATTATTAATTTATGATCTGATGCAAAGGAACCACTTCTATAATAAAATGAAAATAAGCCACAAGGTTGTCTTCTGATCATCAGGACACTTGTGAGCAATAATGAAACTTCCATTCTTCCAGATTAATCATAAGCATTTGCAAAGAAATGCATATATGATGAATAAACAAATAAAATGATATCAATCATCATTAAACGGCAATAACACATGCCATTGCGCAACGGAACGACGTGGTGTTGCAATTACGTCCTGCCATTGCTTCAGCGCCACACCATTAGCATTGTTGCCGATGATAACATGACCGATACGTTCATTGGAACCAACTCGGTCGTAATCCGAAACCGTCACTTGCAAATGCACCCGCTAAAGTGGATTGTTTATATTAGGCTGATTGAAATTGATTTTCAGTTAATCAAAAAGTTAAAATGGAATCAAAGCACATGAACGATACAAAAATTTTCCGATTTAATTTTATTTCAATCTGAAGAGTCAAATTTATAAAATGCAATTCCTTAAATTTTTACTGATTTTACCTGCATTTTTTCTGGACTGACATCAAAACTGAATGATTCATTGTAATATGGATTCAATGTTTTCATTTTGATTGTCGTTTTCTTTTTCTCTAACCGCTTCTTTTGCATCATTAAATAAATTTTGACATATGGATCTGCAAATCATTTCCATGATGACTTCAAAACTGGCCAACTATTAATTAATTATTTGAAGCTAATGAAGTTAATTGTTTGGAACATAACAAATGCTTAACATATTTTATTTGATCTACCTTTGTCTGATCTACTTATTCATTATATGATTACATCAATACTGTCACACTTACATGACATCATGTATGATGCTAACCTGATAAGCCAAGGACATCCATCTTTTTCAAATTCTTGCATTCCATTACAACAAGCGTTAATTTATTCTTATTTGGAACATAACGAAGTGCTAGACATATTTCACCTAATCTATTTTCCTGAAATTATTCAAGAATACTTCTGTTTACATTTTATTCAAAATACACTTTTCAATCAGAAATTGAGCTGCCAAAAAACCGAATTCATTAATTCCTACTTGCAAACATATTCATCTTATAAGTAATAAAAAAACATTTTTTAGTTTTTCGCAAACTATTTTCTTTCCAGTTCATAACTTGTCAGCACTAAGCTTATCATTAATTATTTCTAATGAGCCTCATACGGAAAAATGAAAAAATACCGGTGGAGTTTGAATCAGGTCGTATCTCTCAATGGTAGTCGCTAAATCTACTTTCCCAAGAGGTACTGAAATTTCGCCTATCTGAAATTATTCTGTCAGTTTATTCTTTATTTTCTTTTTTTACTGATTCTCTGACCTTTGACTGTAATCAAACATCTCAAAATACAGCAGTTCCTCAGGATAACTTGTAAAATTTACTATTACAGTAGGGAAGAACTGTGCATATAATTAAGGTTTTGAATAAAAAAATAATTTTTAATATTTCTAAGCTATTATTAGTTGATGAAAAGTGCAGGAATTTGATCGATAATGCATCATTCACACATAAAATTCAGTGCGAAGAAAAAAAGTAGAATTACTAGAGCAAATTGACAAATTATTTTGCGATGTTTGTTTCGAAATTCTGAAATGATTGTGAAAGATTCTAGAAGATAACTTTACCTGACCATGTTTACCAAATCTATCAAAATCAAAAACACTCATAACCAACGTTTGACTGCTGATTTCGTTATATGGTATCTGAAAATTATATTAATTAAAAGAGAATGATTGCCCTGCATTTGAGTTTCACTTAAATGAGCCTTATTAAAACACATAATTTTTATGGCTAAAACAAATATGAATTTCGAAAATAGAAATGATGAAAAGGCTGTCAAATATTATTTTTTCCCATCAGTGCGCTGAAGTGTAATGGTGAAGTTAAAAGTGATCGACAAAATTAAAGTGAGCAAAACTGATTTTCAAAAAAATTAAAATCCAAAAATTAAAACTTTAAATGTTTTTCACGATGGCAACCAAAAGTTAAGGACCTTCGTTCAGGTCTCTTTTTTTCTTACTGATTTTTATAAATGAATTGCAAAAAACTGCTCGCTATTTCGCTATCCATGTTTTCGTCTCAGTGCTGCTTTTTCTCTTTTTTCATTCATTTCTCGATTTTCGCTATACACTTTATGAGTAAGTATGAAAGTATTGAATTAGCAATTTAATGCATTCAAAAATTTTTCGAAAACTTCCAACAAGGAAGTAAAAGTTGTGCCAAGTTGTTGGTGCAAAAGTAATTAATTTTGGAATTATTACGATGTAATTTGAAACTTTTTTTATTATAATAGGCTGTGAAAGATAAATTTGTTCATTTCCTTCAGAAATTTCCATCGAAAACCAACGTGCAATAAAAATATTTTGCTCATAAAAAAGTATCAAAATGTAGAAAATGTGATGGGGTAATGGTAATCGTTCTTTTTCTGTGCAAATCCAATTTCCAGCACTTTTATTCCGCTTACAACTGCGTTGATCATCACTGATTGCCGCATTCTAATATGTCATAAAACATTCAAAGTAGGACGCCCCTTTCAAACGTTTTTTCAAAAAATGTTTTTTTTGTATTTTTAAAAATGTTTTTTTTTATATTTTTAAAAACTTTGAATATCCACTGAACTTTCACAGCAAGTGGTTTATTTTTTTGTTGTTGATAATTCATTCAAGCGATCGCTATCAACTTCAAAAACCGGTCACCATTCCTGATTTCCAGAATTTTCATCCTTGAAAACTTTTCAAATCGCTGCAGCGCATTTAGATTCATTAGCAGTTCCCGAGTAAAATGCTAAGCAGATGCTATATAAATAAAAAATATCATTCGAATGTACCTTATGTCTGATATCTTTTCTTAGTTGGAAATAAATGCAGAAAGAAACAGTAAATAACTGATTATTAACAAAGAACGATGAGAAATTAATAGTCACATTTATATAAGATTAATTTTCAACAATGCAAAAGATTTATAAATACTTTCTTATACGCAAATAAATCTTATCTATCAAACGATGCTGTTAGATCAATAATAATAACAGCAATATTTTAATGTGAATTAATTTCCATTCATGAAAACAACCCAGCCTAGATATTTCTTTTTAAAGATTTTGTTAACATTCATTCGACTTGCTCTTATCGATAATTGGGGGAAATGGCCGAGAAACAGTATTTTTCATAAGTTTTGAATTAAAACAGTTGAATTTACCTTGAATGCGAAATTCTCATTAAAAACAGGATTAAGCGTTTTCTTCTGTACTTTCGTTTGACATTTCTTCTTTTTATCCGGCAGCAGAAATAGTTTAACGTATGGATCAGAGCTACCACCAAGATCCATTGCTGGCAACCCTTCTGCTTGGATGACAGTTACCGTTAGCTACAAATTCCATGTTCAAATAAGAGTTTAAATATTATCAGCCTTTTATTAACTAATATTGATTTGTTTATTTAAGCAATAAATGAGAAGAAAGAAAGTGATTGCTAATTTGAGACATGAACTCAGAGGAATAAATTCTAATCATTAAGAGATGCCATCACAAATTTTTCAAAAATTTCCATCAGATTTGGATGGAAAAAAATTTTTTCATCAACTTACAAATATTTTGATTTAAGTTATATTGAAAAAATTGGTATACAATTGTTTCAATTATTCATTAAACAGTTAATCTACAACGTCTTAAGTAGTGATTATATTTGTGTAATATGTGAAAAATGATTTGATCGAATCTTTCCTCTTTATTAGCAGCCTGTCAAAATCGACATTTTAGACTATAACAGATAAAGCGTCCATTGTAATGGTGTAAACCTTTACCTACTGAACCTTGTATTGTAAATCTCTTGCAATCTATCATATATCCCATTTTAAAAGAAATGAAGTCAATCATGGATATTCAGTTTGGATTCAACAGCTTTATCTCCACTTTCTTTTTATGATCAATTATTCCCAGTTCGCTCGGAATCGTGCAGAAACTAACAAGGTCTTAGTGATCAATTTCAGTATTTGTTTGTATTGTTTATTACAGCAAGTAAATATGCAATCACACAAATCCCCCAAATTCCCTTCCACAGGATCTTTTGTGGTGTTACAAGCTGAGAAAATGACAAATGGTTTGATCAGAAGTGCCAGCCAACGAAAAAAACCTGAGAAAGATTCTCGACGAAATCAATAACATGTAGTTTGCTCTCTCTGATCAGCAATTATCAGTAAAAGAAATACAACATATATCAATCGGTTTTCTATTCTCTTAAAAAAGAAAAAACCTAAAGGAAAGTGCGTTACTTCCAAGAAAGTCTTCTAGTTAAAAATTTATCCTCAATGGGGTTTTTCTTCCTTCTTCAAACTCATTTCAGAGTGAAAAAAACAACTTTAGTTTTCAGAAAAAAAATTATAGTTTTGAGAGTCTTCAAACAAAGGAGCTACTTAAAAGTGTTTATAATGCTAAAAAATGTTATTAGAATTTTATGAATTTAGTTTAGAAATATCGGATCTTATTCATCATATCCTTATTGAAAGCTTTATTCAAGCAAGCATAAATTTTATGCTTGTTCTTTGAATGACCATGCAATTTTATTCAGTTTAAAAATGATATATGTATGTTAAATATGATATGTTCAGCTGTTTTAATTTTTTCTATAATAGAACTCTTAGTTTTCCGCTTGATCATAATTGTTTCTCAACTGAACAGCTAAAACTTTCCTGATATCATTTGAATTGCAGCACTTATGTAAATTAAGCCAATCTACTTGCATTTATATTTGGTGACATTTAATAATATTAAAGAAAGAGGAATTTAAAAGAAAAACTTACCGAATTCTTGTCGAAGTCATAATCAAGTTTATAAGATAATCGTCCCAATAATTTGTCCTTCTTTTCCTCTTTTTTTTTATTTGTTGCAATTGTTTTTGGCAAAATCGATTCGTCAGCTGTAACGATTCAGAGACTTAGATTGAACAAAACAAGATCGAAATATTATTCATTCTTTAGAAAATGATAAATGCTTCAGACTTTGCAAATATAGTTTATTGATAAGCCGTAAATATAATTATCATTATATTATTTATTATAATTTATGATAATTATCTTTTATTATAATTATCATTATATTATGTGATATAATGTTTTTCTGTTTTCGACCAACCATTAAATATTTAAAAGAGTTAGTACACTGTAGTAATGATAATAGAAAAGCGCTTAAATTATGAACTAGCTCATGATATTTTGTTAATGTATTTCAAAAGATAATTGGAAGTCTCCGATAATAGTTTGTTTTGTTAATAATAGAGCAATGAAAACACATGCATGCAGTTGTATTGCCTCTGTTCCATGAAAACATCTTTTTATCATTCCATCTCTTGAGCTGACGATAACTTTTAACATATAAATACACTCATCTGCAAATCACGATAAATCATGATATATTTTGCTCATAAATCTTATTCAACAAAATTACGGTCACGAATAACTTTAACTTCAATATGTTACTCATAGTAAACGTATTTTAGTCATGTTTAAATAGCTTAATTAACGCACTGCGTTATTTTTAAGAATTCGAGAGATCAAAAAGAAAAAATGCAAAATGCTTATTATAAAATTTGAAAAAAAAGTGTCGGCGCAAGGGAAAAACTCGTTAGTGCTTAATGAATACTTCGATAGCCGTTTTTCCCTCTGCTATTATTTCCAAATGAACAGAAAAAAATTTTTCAATTCGGCTTAAATTTAATTAATTTTTATAGCAAGGAGTATGCATGGAAGATAATGTGATAGATGGGATAAACTAATAGAAATGCATGGTATTTTTATATCCCTATATAGCCTTTATTATTTAAAGCGTTTTGTTGATACGAATATCGAATAAATTTTCTTCTTGTTACAATAATAATTTTAAAAAAAAGGAATTAACCAAACATAAAATTATACGTTCTGCTTATTTTAAATCTCCAAAGAATTAAAAAAGAACTCTAAATTTTCAACAATTGGTTAAATAAAATTCACCTGAATTCATAGTCATAAAATGTAAAGTAAAATATGTGGAAAATAAATTTCTAATGAGAATCGAAGAAATTCAAAATGTATTTGCTTAACAAAAAATATTATTCGGGACGTACTTTTGCATTCATGATATGGTAACAGATAACTATTCGTGATATGATTTGGTGAAAGACAATCACTCATAGCGTATACGATAACGGCTAAATTATGTGGTGGATGCGATGAATTTATAGAAATGGATAGCATTTTATATTGCTTTTAAACTTTTCATTCTTTCAAGGCTTCTTTGATAAGGATATCAAATAACAAATTGTCGTCTTTTTGCAGACTTTGTTGCACTAATGATTTTAAAATAAAAAAGTACGGTTGATTCAGATTTGGAAATCAGCAAGTTAAACAATCATTAAATTGTATATTCTGGAAGTTATACCCACATGTCGTTAAAAAAATCTTCATCCTGGAGACTTCATTTTTGCATTGAACACTTCCCTTTATTATTTATCTCATTTTCACTCACTAACCTTTAGATTATCTTCTTAATTTTTTTGCTCTATCGGATGGTATTCCAAGATAATTAATTGTACAGATAATTTAAAGTATTTTTCGAATTTCAGAAAATTGTATGGATGCTGGAGAGAAGAAACTAACTATAAAGCAAAAATGGATCTGATCTGAACTGTATTCGATTGCTAGTTTTATAAAATGCAATAATACTGGTAATTTTAAAAACTTCATAAGTTGTAAAATTCACTCTCTGTTTATGAAAATAAAAGACGAAAAATGCAATTAGGTTTAGTAAAAAAAATATAGAAGAAAGATAATTTCTTGGGATGTTGACAATTTGCTTCGCAGTTTCATTTATACAGGACATAATAGTCGAGAACTGAGGCAACGAAATCCTTAAGGCATTGCTTTGTTGAACAGTTTCTCTCCGCCCTCACCTCTCTTTTTTTTCTTCAGTTGGCAATCTATTTTATTGTTTGTTTGATGGATACGAAAGAAAAAACATGCTGGCATTTGAGTAATGAGCATAAAATTTTAAAAATTACTTGATCTTTCACACTTGATCAAAAATCTGTGAAAGATTAATCGTTTTGATCTTAGAAAATTGCAAATCTAAGCTTTCATTAATGAATAAATGAAGTCGGCAAAAATGGGGATATTTGTAATTTTAGTTCCTAATGAACGTATCATATTATTTTACAGTTTTATTCATTTGGAAAATTCAATCAGTGAACTATTGTTCAGATATTACCTTTTTTATCATTTCTGATTTCAAAAATAGGGTTCACCAGAAAAAAATATGTTTATAGTGTTAAAAGGATGACAGGAAATTGTTGACAGTTATGATTGTAATCAGTAGAGTATGACAGTACCAAACTTTAAAATTCTTGTAAAAAAAATTTTTTGGAAGGCAAATAGTTTTTACAGCAATAGAAAGAGCTCATAAAGGAAAGGAGACGTTTGTTACCAAAAGGAAAGATATAAAAGTGCAGTCTAGCATAGTTCTTGCAACTTTTTCTTGACTAAAGGTTGCTTTTTAATTTGTAGCTGGAGCTGGAACGCAATGTCGAAAATTGATTAATTCTGTCAACTGGAAAATAAAATTTGGTCAAAACTTTTTTATTAGTTAAAAAGCCCGATCTTGTTTTCTGCTCACCCACTCTCCTTGCCTTCCAAAATTTTCGCGGACTACTGACTGGAAACTATTGATTTAGTCGATGACAAGGAGTTTTTTTTTTGAATTATTTCAGGAAATCATGATGTTGATTGCGAGAGAATGTTTTTTACAAAACTGTGTTACAAATCGACATGAATAGCTGATTTTTGGAAAATGACGAAAGAATAAATCACTACGCTAAAGAATATAATTAGTCATGTCCGAAAATGATTATTATAAAATTTATTTTATTTTTTCAAATTATCGAAATTTTGCAAAAAAGAAGAGAAATGACAAAATAAAGAATTGAAAGACAATTTTATTTTTGATTTCAACTCTCGCTTTCCTCATTGCATATTACTTGATACTACTTTTATTACTATCACTTCTTCCACTGAATTCTGATACAGCAGTTTGAATGATGAGATTAGATGCATTGCCCAAAAAAAGCTGCGAGGATTATTAGGTGTAACTTTGATGGCCAGAAAAAGGAACTGACAGAAAGAGAGTTGAAAGTTGTCGGACTGTCTCAAGAGATGTCAGATTTGAAAAAATCAAAAAATTTTTTCACATTATGGAGAAGAGCCAAAAAGAGTTTATAAGAACGGAAAAAATGAAAATAAGTCAGAATTGCCTTCAAAGAAAATAGAAATGAAATGAGAATTGGTTTGCAAGAAAATTAAAACTATTGAAAAAAATCAAAATGAATAATTTCCTTTCTAATCTTACACTTATGTCAGCTGCTGTTTATAAGACATTAAATTTATTGATTTAAGTGTAGGGGATTTCATATATCTCTATAAATTGCGTATATAAATGACTATTAGATAAAATAATTTGAGAAAAAAAAGAAAAACAAGAAAAAACGAAATTTTGAAGATGATTCTGCGTTGACATATGTTAAAATATAAAATGCTGCAAATTCTTGCATTCAACAAAAAACTAAAAGAATAGTTTCAGCGCAAATGATGTTGACGTTTAGGTAAAAGACTTTATGGTCCTTATTGATGCTAAACTGGAATGATAGATGGCAGCTGAGTGATGGATAGCAACCTTTCATAAAATAGGCCATAACTGAGGACTCTCCTCTTCCTAATATATTCAACGCAAATTATCTTTGCACTTAAATGTGCATAACAAATAATCTTATGATACATCATTAAAATGTATGCAAAAGCCCTTTAAAAGAATAAAACATGAAACTGGGATAGAGTGACATTGCTGCACTGCGACTATGGTTCATGTTGTGGTTAAAGGCTAGATCGGATTCATACTATGTCTGAACTTTAATATTTATCTGCGTGCATCATTTCCACCGAAGAACAGAATCATTAGTGTATAAACTATAAGCGGAAGAAAATATATACAATTAAGGCGTAAAATAAATTGAGCTAATATAGGTTTAAATTTCGCTGAAGATGACTAAATGCAAACATTTCTAAATCAGCCTAATAAGTCTTTATTAGGCCTTTCTACCTAAATACTGTCATCGTCATCCCATCAATCAATAAAATAGTTCATCGTTATCCCATCAATCAATAAAATACGTTGATTACTCATTAGCTTGATAAATGACCCGAGAAATTGTGAAAAAGATGCAACTATGATGTTTATGAATGTGTGTGCCTTTATTATTGTTTCGATATATAATAGATGGAGCCTAATAAGGCTTGTTGTTTAGTGAATGCTTTTTGTCGTATAATTCATATATCTGGGCCCACATGACTATGTTGTTAGACATACATTCATTCAGCAGCTTCACTGATCGCATGTTATGGCTTGGGTATAAGTTGAAAATGGTTAAACCAGAGAGATCAATAGTCAACTGAGGACTGGACTATAGCTTACTCTATCTAACTATTTCTATTGGAAAAATGATGTACGGTCGTAAAGCAGTAGTAGTAAAGCATGGAATGTAGTAGTAAAGCATAAAATGATATGTCCGGGACAGAGAGACGAGAAAAAGGGTTTGAGTAATTTTGAGAGTTAGTTTTATATCAAAGGTAAAAGCATTTAAATTCGTTTAAATGGCAGATGTTAAAGATATCAAGCTAAACTATTTCATTTGCACATATGTCACTCGAAGTGTCCCGTTCATTCCAACATTCCTTTTACAAACACTATGAAAACAAATGTAAGGTTTGAAATTAATTGCTATCAACAAGACATTGGATAAAAAATGAACGTATTTTAGCTAATGCGCCACGGAATACATGTGATTCACTTAGATTTAATACATTGTTGATGAAAAAGTGAATATTCTTGCATTTCCTTGCACACTACTTTAAACAACTAATTCTCTGATAGTTCCATGGCTAATACAAAGTACACCACGGTGAAAATGTCTTTTGAAATTATCATATGTGTAGTTTCGACTTATTTTATAGCACGAGTGATTTAAAAATTCAAACTTCATTTATCACATAACATTTAAGTATGATTACGGTCATATTCTAATTTAAAAAATTTGACTTCACAGAGATATTTCATCGAACGATTATTTAATTAAATAATTGGATTAAAGTGTTCAGTCGTGCGAATGTCTTTTCGAAAAAATTGGCCAAGGAACTGCAAAAATGAATGAATATTATTGCATGGAATTTGTAAGATTATTTTATGAATAACGTAAAGTTTTTTATTGCTAAGCTTATCTTTTATAATGTCTCGTTTATATTTACTATGATACTTCAGAATGTTTCAAATTTCTGCATTTTCCAGACAGAAAAATGAAATAAGAATGGGAAGCTATTACTCATCGCTTACTATCTACAACTCACCAAGAGACATTACCCCATCTGAAAATTGAGCAAGCAATATCGAAGAATGATTGTAAAAAAGAAGTCCGATATGAAAATAGAAAAGTGATAGGCAATATCGAATGATTTCATCGACTGATACATTCGGCTTGATTGTATGCCATTGCTGAGCAGCCGAAGCATTCCTAACTTTTCACTACTATTCTGAACAGAAAGCAAAAATTGGTCATTTTTTCCAAGAATTTTTGTGAAATTTGATAAACGAGAGAACATTCAAAAAAGACATACTACTTGCATCTATTCTCAAAAACATTCTCGATTTTGTAATAAAAATCTTACAAATTTTTTTCGCTTCTTAAACGAAAATGCTATTCCAATGATTGTAAATTTCCGCAATTAGTACTTCTAATCTCATCATCCGAAAATGTGGCACCGACCTATACTGCTTTTATTTATTGCTGACATCCTCCATTTCACTTCCGAACTGAGAATTAATCAGATGGATTTTTGTTGCTCCAATACCTGCTGCTGTTCGTCGTGTATTGAGGAACACTGTCAGTTGCCCGACCAACCAGGGTAAATTTCCGGCATTTAAGATTTTTTATTCGGAATCAGTGTGTTTTCAATCATTTGAAATTTATGAATTATTATCACAACAGCACAAATATTTTTCAGGCATTTATCTCTATGATACATTTATATCCAGATCAGTGAAATGATTTGTGATTTATTTTCTGAAAACATTATATGATAATGTTTATTAGCAGATATTCGTGTATATAATTCACTCCATATTAAATCAATTCCAGAAATTCTAAGAGCGAAAATTTCAGGCAACAATGTCGGTGTTATAATACGACCAACATAATGTGTTCAAGATTCAGAAGTTTCATTTATAAACCGAAAATAGTAGAATTGCCGGATAAAATACAAATTTTTCCTGTTCAACCTGGAATAATACCAATGAGTGCTATCACAGAACTGGACATCGATCCATTATGTTGTACTGTAGGAAACTGTCCAATTTGGATAAAATGCAAAAATCCGTTTAATACAAAACGGGATCAATCAGGTATTCACTGTAGTTTAAAACTTGAACTTTGTTTGTATATTAACAGCAGAGTGTTTCTATTGCTGCCATGGCAACATTTTATCTTCTTACGCTGTAAAATAAACTTTGTCAGGTTAATACTCTTCCATAAAAATCAGTATGTACCGCTTCTCAAGGAAAAAGAACTAATAACTTTAAGAGCAGAAATAGAAGGAATACTAAACACCCGCCTATTAACCTGTGTAGGTTTTGATGACTATAAATACGTCCAATGTCACATAACGTGTGTAAGATGGTGGTCGAATAATATTAAATATTAAAGACGACAAGCTATGTTTCTAGAGATTTGAAACAAATTAAAAAAGACATTGCTCTGCATTAGCTAAATAATCTTGCAGCAATAGACAGCTTTTGTGAGAATTAAGCAGCTAAGATTAATTAAATGAGGTATAAAAATATGAAATAATGATAAAGCACAATAGCAATATTTGATAAGAAAGCTTGATTTCAAAACAATTTCACGCAGTACAAAGTTATAGATGTGATAGAGACACTAAAATTAATCAATTTTTGTTTCATATTTTTACATATTTCTATAAAGCTTTTCTTTGAATTCTAATTTACCAAAATGAAATCTTTGTTACTAATTCACTAATTATTTTTGGTAAATATTTCATAGAAATGGAAGGGTGAACAAGATTTATTGAAAAAAGATTATTTTTCAGTATTGCAATTAACGCCGATGCCATTATTTATCGTTGCTTGCATATTATTTGCTCTAATTATCGTTACAATGATTGGATTATGCATCGCAGCTATTCTATACATTAGCGATTCACACAAACGACGAAATTGTAGTATTTACAACAGAACTGAAAGACATTGAAAGGATATCTTTTACATTTTAACCCTATAAATTTAAACTTCATTACTTTTTAAAAATTGATTTCGTGCGTAATTACCCGTTAGTCCATTTTTTAACTTTTTTTCATAGAACTATCACGTAATTCATTGCTTTCTATATATTTTCATTTTCATTTTATTTTATGTGATTTAGTCATTCCCTATTGTCAGCTTGTGCATCCTTTCTCAACTTATTTGTGACATAATAAATCTCATTTAGTGAAGTAATAGAGAATTCTAAATAGCTAAAATTAGAGAATTATTAGAGAATTCTAAATAGCTAAAATTTTTCATTTTTTTCAAAGTTTTCACCAAGTTTTCTTTTGCAATCCAAAGATGGCGAGTCTGAAAATAAATCAATTAAAATATTGCTGATCCTTAGAGTGCAACATGAACTCATCTCCCAAATATTTTCAGAAAATTCTTTGGACATTGTCTTTCATGTTAATATGGCTTGATTTTTAATGAAAGACATATAAATCTTGTCACTACATTAAATGCTCAATTAATATTTTAAACGATGTACATTTTCAAGAGTAATTAATACTCAATACATGAATAATGCATTATTTATACAAGTTACAAATCATCAGCGCTGCAAGAAAACATGCTGTAACACAAGTTAATGACTTTAGATGAAAATACTTTTCTTTAATTTGATATTTACCTTCGACCATTTCAGTATGGACAGTCAATGACATGAAGGTGCTGTTTATTCCGAAGGTTTATAGTTCTTCACATGTTATTACCGTCATTAAAAGAGTTAAAAAGCTTTTCTAAAATTTTGTCTAATAATCCAAATTAGATTTTTTCATAAAATGGATTATCTTCAATAAATTGGCATAGCTGTTTTTATCACTTCTTACAAGTGAAATTATTGAAAAAAAAAAAGCTTTTTCGATGAAGCGATTAGAAAACCAAACGTCATGTCAAATAATTAGTGTGAGGAAATTTTTTGAAAATGAAATGAATTTGTCATTTATGGATAACAAAAATTATTTTGTGCAATAGCAGATTTTCTCCGTTTTTCTGGATATTGATGCACATGAATAATACACTGAGTTCAAGTTTCTTATTAATTATTGTAATTGCTATCTTGTTAACTCTATCAGCTTCATTCCATGTTTAAATAGGTGAAATTTCAAAACCATGAGATTAGAAGACCAATATTAATATCATAATGCCATATTAATATTGTTCTATGTTTTTGGTATTTCTGAATCACCGACTAAGCGGTCATTCCAGGACCATGCGATCATTTACGGTCATGTAAATAAAAATTTTATGGAATCGTTATCATAAGCGGATAGTCACTCAAACTTATTTTCAAGTAACCAAGTAATCAGTTTTCAAATTTTTTATAACTGTTATTACCGTTTGTACAAATACAAAAGATTATTTGCTCATTGATTTCTGATCATTTCAATGTTTTGATTTTACTCCTATTGAAAATAGTTGACTAGTTAATATTGCCAAAATTGGTCATTTTATCAATTCTTAATTAAAGTTTCACTTCCAATAGATTTTCTAAACTTACGTCAAATCATTTATTTCAATTATTTAGTTCTTAAAGCCTTTTATTTCAATTTCAATTTTATTCATTTTTATTCATTCCTGAGTAAGAAACCATTCTAGAAAGCACGGAATCTCGCCCCGATAATTAAATTTCTGATTTGAAAGATTACAAATTACTGCCTACGACTGATAAGATTTCCTGGGAAACTGCGGAAATTTCTAACGTGTTAGTATCGGCAAACCTGATCAACTAGAAGCCATTTTCAGCCATTTCAGCTTCATTAATATGTGCAAACAAGGAACTGGATGTTTAGTAGGTCTAGTAATTTGCGTTTCAGTGATGATGCCAGTTCCTGTGTTTGATGTGGCTCAAATAATTGTAATTTTCGAAATATAACAGGTATTCTTTCTCTTCTAGCAAGAAGAGAAAAAGAAAATAGTGAAAACAAGTAAGAAATAAAAGCATCAAAATACCAAAATCAAGTACAACATCGGTCTAGCTAGCCATGCTGTCAGATTCAACAAAATTATAAGGTCGATTAAGAAAAATACAAACTAAATAAAACTAATATAAAATAGAAAATGTGCCACAAAATAATTTAATCAATGCTAGATTTCGATAGGCTTCCGAAATCCTGCTGTTTTTTAAATCAGTTCAAATAATCATTAGTTATATTTAAAATTGCAGGAATGCGCATTTGTAAACAACTAGTAGTGTTATCTATTACTGATTAAAGCTTCAAAAATCTGTGACTTCGACCAGTTAATAATGAGGAAATGTAAGTTAGTAATAGGTTAGCTAACAATTCCGTAAAAAACTTTCTTTTTACCTGCAATCAAGCAACTCAAAACAAATATCTTAAGCTAATCAGAAATTTAAAGGAAAATTTCAATGATAGTAAGTATAAAAAACGCTTTGCTTTTTGTAGTTAAAATCACTGGAATGAATGCCAAGCAACAACGAATGGATTGTTTCAGAGAGAATAGTACTTGCCGTAATTTCTTTGTAGAGAAATGATTGTAACAAAAGAACACATTCATATTTCTATTGCAAAGATCTCCTGATACTACAGTATGCTATACTGAAACAACAAATGGCTTACAAAATGCCGGGCTGACTGAAGAGAAAACTCCAACATTTACAATAATTTAATAGTTATATGAAACGTTAACGAGAGCCAGGATTTTCCTTGCTCTATACCGAAAATGGCCATATCATAGCAGGAAGTGTTATGGAATAAGATTCTCGATGAAATAAAAATAACTTTATTGGACTGACAAATGGCTGGTTGGGATGGAGTCCACTCACGTGGCCATAGGTTCTTAGGTGTGTAGAAAGGTGATGAACTTCAGAAAATGGTATTGCGTTGGATTCAATGTGAAGAGGAATCTCTATGGTTGACTTCATTCCTTTTATACTAACATTGATGAGCATCTACAACAAATGATTTGGATATAGTCTTAGGTAGTTAGTGAACACTTAGACAAAGACTATATTTTTATACAACACAGAGGTTGGGATCATGAATTTAAACGTTAAAGTAAGTATTTTGTGAACAGGAAGCGGTAAATCAAAATATCTTCCACTGAGTAATAATTTATTTGAAAATGAATGCTGACATAATTAATGGTATCTCCGAGTATCATCTTTCCACAAAGAGCACATTAAAGGAAGACTACTCGCGTGTTACAAACAAAAGAAGACGAAGCCTAATTTAGCATCCGGACCAAAATTTCAAAAACAAAAACGGAGGAAGAGAAAAGCTACATGAGATAAAACATATTGAGCAACTACATCAGACATAAATGAATCTGTCAATTCCTTCGAAGTTGCAGAAGACAATTTTGCTAATCCCATCGAATTCGGTTGTTTGTGCCTAAAAAAATCTGTTTTTACTTTTTATTCCATGAAATTAAATTCGAAATGTAAAAAATCGATGGGGAATGGGCATAATGGCCCAAAACTGTCAGTTCGTGACTAATAAACAAAAAATGGATGAAACAGAAAAGAGATATCATCAATTGTCCCTTCCTTGCAAAATGGAAATGATCTCTTTAAAAATGAATTCTGAAATTAATTGTCAAATTCATAGCTCAAAAAGCAGAAAAAGGAAGCTTTCAGCTACAATTTAAAAAAAAAAATCATTACAATACAATATGCATTCAAAAAAAAACTAATCGCTAATATCAGTATACAAAATGATTGCATAATCAAATTAGCACAAAGTTTTAATTAGATGTTTGAAATTTTATACAATTGATGAGCTGGATTGCCATTTCTGTCATTTTGCTACTATTGAATTGATTATGTTCATTGTATGTTGCAATAATTATTATAATTAACATTTCTGTTGCAACCAGCCCAACTGATATGATCAGAAGCTGTTAATATTGAACAAGCGAGCTGATAAATACTGTACACTTCTTCTTCAGTTTTTGTAGCTAATTTTTGTCCACAATTTTGCTTTGGTATGCTGTTTGCTTAGTTTTTTTAGCGTACTTAAAGGAATCTTGGAAAGTTGGGAATTCGTCAATTACATGTGTTTGTTTAAACAACTATGTATATTTCATAATTTAAAATTTTCCTTAATGAATGTCTTAGGTCAGCAGAATTTCGGAAATTAGAAGCTTATTAGGCTCACTTCAATGTTGGTTTAAATTCCTGAAATTAACGAAAAACAAAAGCGCCAAAAGAAAAAACAATTCCGTTTTTTTGAAAAAATCACAAAGATCATTTGAAAGCTAAGCAGAAGTTGTGAAACTTAATCATTATAGTTCTCATAACATAAAAACAATTTTGCCCATAGTTTCTTGCTGTTATTGATGTATCTGTGGATTGACATTCCGAACAGTTCTTGGGACTGCTCTGTAAGCTATAAAGACTTAATGCAATTAAATGTTTTATAATGCAGAAAAAGAGCTCTCTATGTTAATTTGAAGTGCCAAATCTTATTTCATACCTATACTGCCTCAAAGTTTCAGCATTTTTTTTTACATGATAATTTACGGACAAATCACTGGAACATATGCAATAAATAAGTGAAAAATTTTTTATCGAAGCTGAAAAATACTCGCGCAAATTTTTATCAGTTCACAGGAATTCTTTAATCTTAGTTATAGCCCTAAGTGAAACAGGGAAATTCCCCTAGGTTTACTTGGTCATTACTTGTATATTTATACGTAAATTCTCTCCAATTTTCCAAATTTTTTCACAGCCAGTATGGATGGTTTATAAAAAAGTTCATTGACTTTTGATATTTAAGTATTTTTGAGAATTTCAAAAAATGACTGAATTTTCGACGAAAAAACTTTCCCTCAGCAACAAAATGCTTCTTTTTGAAATTTTAATGCAGTATTATCGGGCAATAAATAGAACTATTGTTTAAAGATATTATACGACTGGATAAATTACTTATGGATAAAATATTTTTCTCAAGGCACTTGTTATCATGGCCCGCCTATTATCAAAAGAACTTCGACAAAGCCATTTTCTCTTTTCATGAACAAGTTTTCAAGATGCTTACTTTGTTTTTTTCTAATTTCTTGTTCTATCTTTAATTATCCCCAAGTGTCCATTTCCGTACTGCTGATGTTTAGTTTCAGTGTTTCGAAAAAAAAAAAAAAAAATAGAAGAAAATCATGGATTTGATATAAATAAATTCTCATGTTAAAAAATGTTTGTCAAAAGTCGGTTCAATAAAAATTAACCAGCCAATTTCGGATCTTGAAACCGATATTGTTTCGCTCTTCAAAAAAAACATTCTTCAAAAAAAAAGTGCGTTCTTCAAAATTTACGCAACACTATCGATCACAGTACCTAATGAGTGGACAATAAAATAGAAAGCAAACTTGGCTTTTAGTACATCTGAACAATAGAACTTCCACTTTCACAAAACAGCTTTTCAGTAGCTCGCTAGATTGTGAAAAAGAAAGCAGTGGAAATCTGCACTTTGTAAAATCGTTTTGTTTTAAAATCTAACGACTTTTTTTAGAAATTTTACAGCTATTCATTTTTTCTCTGTAATTTTGTATTCTTTCAACACCGATGAAATGAAATTGCAGCTTTTCATCTATCGGCGTTGTTTCAGTTTATATCTTTTTAAGACCAGCGCTCAAAATCCGAAGTTAAAACAGAAACAGAGTCTGTGCTGAATCAGTCATGGCGACGGAATCATAAGATGTTATATCAGTCATAAAATAACAATTAAATGGCAAAAATGATCAAAAAGCACCAAAGTGATGAAATAGTTGGAGAAAAATTGATGAAACAGTTGGAGGAAAAAAATTGATGACTGAATTAAAACTGATAAATTTTATGTTAAAAATTGAGGGAAATTGTATGGTAGTAATGGTAGGTAACAAATGACACATCGAAGATTGTGTAAAAAGCTAAATGTGTATGTATGGGAGATGTTTCAAGTGGCAAGTGAAAAGCTGTAATTTCATTTTACATTTCCTTCTTGGTGGGAAAAGTTCAAAGAAAGTTGAGATAGAAGGAATGCCGAAAATGATGTACAAGTGACGCCAACTGGACTAGCTAATAGACGGACGATTGATCAAATCAGACTTCATAGAAAGGATAATCCTGAATTTCAACATGTTTAACAAATTTTACTATCTTATTTTTTGTAACCATTCAATACTTTTGATTGATCTGCTGAACTACTTCTTGGCGACCAGCTCACAGTGCATCGATCAAGGATCACATTATCCTGAAAATTTCGTTTGGATTCAAGATGATCATTTCAATGTGACATGCAGGAAAGGTAAAATTCAGGTTAGCTTCTCTGTTTTCATCCAAAAAGATAACGGTTACGACAATAAATTGTAATCATCCATACAAATAATCAACGCTGTTTCGATTTTACTTGTTTTTATCATTATTATCAGTATTACCAAAGAAGGCGGTTCGGAAAAGAATTTCGATCATCCAAGCAAGCCTTATCGGTAATTAAATAAAGGTTATTCAGACAAAATTAGTGGATGGGAAATTATTTAAAGTACTTTCTAGCGCTAAATTTATAGGTCCAGAAAAATCTCTTTAAAGTTCGGAATCTTATTTTTAAACTCTCGTGGATTTTTTTTTGGCTTGAATTTGAAGGAAATTATATATCTTATTTTTTATTTCTTTGAAATTTCTGACTCTGTATTATTTTTGATTTACTTTCAGCTTAGCTTTATTTTGAAATAAATCATAATTCACTTTCTCCTTTCTTTATCTGAATTAAGTTTTCATAGATTTTAAAATAATTTATAATTCTGCGGATGCATTTTATATGACTTCAAAACTTATCAGGTGCTGAACTGTGTAAGCGATCGTGGAACTCTGATACCTCTTATGACGCCATCATTCTGGGAAAACGATATTGAGTATTCCTGTATGGATGATGAGGTCAAAGTTGAGGAAGGATCGGGTGAAGAGGACATTCACAAATGCAATGGTAGAGAAGAGTACTATCACAATCATTTTGTTATTTCATGTATTACGAATAAGTAAGTTTAAATAATATAATCGTGAAACTGAAGAAATAATCAATTATCGAGGAGGCAATATTTTACTAAGTTTCTTGAAGCCCAATTGTTTACCTCAACTATTCGCTCTTCACTTCAAACTTATGCTCTTTATTTCTGCAATATTCAAAGTTATAGGTTCACAGCATGCTTGGATAAAAATGGTGACACATTGAAAGAAGGGCTTTTTCTGTTGGAACACAAACAACTCAAGAGCTGTTATATATACAATAATGGCCAAAGGGCAAGAATTGAAAATATAGGTTTGATTTTGATGTTTCGATCTGTTATCGATTTACTCATATGCATTACAATATTAGCTATTCCTCGGATGAGTCCCTAATTCATAAGACTGGTATAATTTAGATTAATTCAATCTCATTATTATGCATGCTTTCGAACTTACATCTATCTATTAGCAGAACTAAATTCCACTGCGATTTAGGTTGTTTTAATGGAACAGAATATGATGATATCATGGATGAATCGTTACACATCAAGAAATACGCGGTATGGAGGGAAGGTAATTATGATATGCGCTGCGGCGACGTCGGAATACAAATCTACAGGTAAAAAAGAGAAAGTCGATTAATGTTTATCAATTGCAATGCACATTGCGCTCTTGATGTTTCGAGATAGAGAAAAGATAAAACTCTCAAATATTAAAACTTTCGAAATATAAAAATGAAATCCCGAATTTGATTCGTGAGAGAATAAGGAATTATGCCCACCTAATTTCTATTCTTGAATTAATTTTTTCCTGAGCTGAAAGCTTAATTCATTTGATAGTTTGATTACAATTTAGTTCTTTCGGCAACATGAAATGTTGAAAGATAGAAGCAATCGTAATTGTAAATATTGTAAAATATTCTCGAGATATGACTTTTTTGAATTTTGATTAAATCTTATCAGTGTTTAATTTTCTAGATGCTACTTAACTAACGATAAGATAATATACGCAGGAACTGCTTGGATCGATGCAACTAGTAGAATACATGTTTGTGGTGAATGATCATATAATTTCCCGAGAATTCAAGCTCGATTAATTTCATATCTTTAGTGCTGTTGATCTTTTTACATGTTCTGAATATATAATCATTGTTAACCTATTTATACATCCTAAATAAACAGTTTTAATACAAATCCTAAAATTTCCTGTTTTTTAATTGTTATTTTGCATAATAAAATTTAAAATCTTTTGTTTTGATTGCTGTTTTACATACTTTCTAGCTATTACTACCAATTTATTGTGAGGACAAAATGTGTACAAGGGTTAAGACAACGAGAAATGACTTTGTCGAAGAACAAATGCAAAATTCATTAATTGATAAAAAGTTCATCAATTGATAAAAAGCCTTGCTTTCTTAGGCATTAAAATATAATATAATAGTACTTTTATGCATATACATTTATATATACATGTATATTTAATAGTATGTAAATAATATCTGCATGTGAGTTTTCTGTTTGAACAAATATTGTAGGAATCAGTGCAGGTATTTATCAAAAATTTAAAATATTTTAACAATTTGAACGATAATGAAAGGAGAGAAATAAAATGAAGATATGAGATCATGTCATGTAGTAGTAGTAAAGGCTGAGAAAGCCTTTTTCAAATAAGTTAAGAATGATGCGAATATTTATTAACTTTTCATATATGAATTCAATGAATATTCTGTGATTTGGACAAAAAGTTAAACAATTATTGGAAGATTTAGGAATGACTTTTTGATATTGAAAAATTCTACAACTGCAAATCTAATTTGCTTCTTCTGTATAAAATTTCACTTGTTCAGCTAGCGTATAGCTATGAGTGTAAATGTGAATTTCTGGAAGAGTGGAAAATGTGGAAGAAATTTATTAACTTTAAAATTTTAGACTTAATAAATGTATAAGAAAATTATTTATAAATTATTGATTGAACTTTTGAGCTGCATCAATTTGGTGATACCATACAACGATTATTCCGGTCGAGGTAGCACGGTAAGAGCGGTGCGGTTAATTCCGCGGTGCGTGCGAGATTACGTGTTTACAACTAGAAGTATGGTAATTTCTAGAAGAGTGTTTTATTTATATAACTATAAGTGTAATTATTTCTCGCAAAGTATTTTGATTACTATTGTCTTTTTCTATCTTAGGATTTACATGGTAGAATGTGGTAGAATACTGTACTGGCTTGTAGCATTTTTTGTTAGGTTATATTCGAGAACATTTTTTACGGGAGTTATATTCAAGAAATCCTTTCTCTCAGGGTTATATATTTGAGAAATCTATTCTCTTAGGGATACATAATTAGAATAGACATATGAACGAAAGTTTTAATATAAATAGTTCATAGCGATCCATCCACGCATTAATTTCCATAATTATCCCTGTAGTGTTCCGAGAAACGCGTTGTGAGCAGAAAGAGTGCGAAGGAAGAACGATTTGTTCAGGTTGGTTTCATCTTTTGCTCCTAACTGTACTATTATACATTTCATGTGTAGTTTGTTCCGGGAAAGGCATTGTGAGTAGAGGCATTCCTCATAAGCAGGCTTCTGCATTACTATCGATTCTGTTCGTTAGTGATAGAATGAATAAATTTTTTTGATGGCTTAACTTTGCAGAAGGATGGAATCTGTTATTAGAGATGGAATCTGAAATCATTCTTAGCATTATTATTTCTTACAAGATAAAAGATGGCAATTATAATCAAAGAAACTGAAGAAAACTGAGAGTTTCCGTAAGATTCCGAGTATAATAGGAAGATATGTAATATATTGATTAGATAGATTGTTGGAAGCTATAATTGAATTTTATAATAGTTGATTATGATGATTGATTACTGACCTTCCTCCCTCTTCCTTTCCCCTTCCCGCCCTACTGTATTCCGAGAAGTTTGAGTATTGCATTAGTTGCCATATAGAGTTGCATTAGCAGTGCATTTTATAACCGGTTGAAATAATGATTGAACGTGATGAAGTTCATTTATTTCTGAATACTTTGGAAGTTACATATCAGAGCGTACGATGTGCATATGTGTGCATGCGCGCATATTACTGCTAATAGATAAGTTTTTAGATTTCCACGAATAAGATAGACTTCCACGAATAACACTTTTCAATATCTGTCTCACTTCAAGTAAGTTGCAAGTGATGTGCATGAAGTCTTCACAAAGTTAATTTTGACTTATAGGTTTTCAAGATATGCAATCGTCATTCTGACGACTCCAAACTTTTTTCAAGTTCTAATCATGAGGCACATCTAAACCATCTAATCTGTACATGACAATCGATTCATAGAATGGAAAATTTGGGAGAGCAAAAATTTCATTAATTTTCATAGCACTATAGGTATTGTGCTATGTACTGTGCGCTTTGAAAGCAGTAACACCCAATATTATAATTCCGTTTATTTCAGTGCATCTGTCAGGACTTGATGTTTTCGGGTGATCCCGCTAGCGAAAATAGGAAACAACCCATTTTGCCTGAACCAGCCAGAAAACGGCCAAGAATTCAGGAGGTAAGCTTTTATAATTACCTACCGGATTCTTGAATAATACAAGGAATCACTTTTTTAGTTGTTAGCTTTATCTTCTTTTCAATTATTCTTTAATTTAGTACTTAAGTTTTTGATTAAATAGTAGATGTCGAGTTTTTATTTTTAATAGTGAGTTTTCCGGAAATTTTTGGTAATTTTTTGTAATTGCATCTTGTTTACAAAAGTGGAAGTTTTTCTTCCCAAATTTAGAGTCGATCTTCCGTGTCATTGTGTGCATTGTTGGATGTATGCAGACTATAAGCTGAACAATACCAATTCGAAAAAATTTTTGCTGTAAGTCATCTTGATGCCTGAACTGATGGTTGAAACCAAAGAAATACAAATGCGAAGATGTTATAATTTATATAAACCAGGCTTTTTATGAATCGAGAGAATGTCAGGCATAAAATATCTTTGCTGGAGCATGAACAAGAATGCTCTGTGCAACTTTATGTTTGGTCACAAACAAATATGCGACAAAAGTACGCCTTTGGTTTCAACCATCTCTTTCCTCAATAAACTATAGCAGCTTCGCATTTCTTATATCTTCAAAAATGATAAAAAGTATTTCACAAAGTGAAAATTTTTCCTAATGATTCTTGAAAAAATTCCTGAAATTTTATAACATTCAACCATCAGGTTGGGCTTGACGACTTCGACAACATATTTTATTCTCCGTATAATGTTTCGCTTTTTCTGCAGTCAGTAAATCGGCTGATATATGCTCTTTATTTGCAATTTCATTTTCTGTTTTCTGGAAAAGATTTCAAACTAAAATTTCATTTTTTATTGCTTTGTAGATTTTGTTATTTTAGTAAATCATCTCGTAATGAGATTAGGATAGATCTGCATCTGCTTTAGAAATAAATCATACTTCATAACTAATGCAATGAGTGCGAAAGTGTTGATTGTTTGAACGAAAATGCTGAAGAATGTATGTTTTGTAATTTATCAATATCATTAGCATGTGAAAATTGGGAAAATAATAACTGTTTTCCGTTGTTAAAAATTTTTGTTGTCGGTGGTTTGCTTTTCAGAATGATGTTAATGACAAGATATCTGATCGAAAGTAGGGATGATGTATGAAGGGATAACAAATTAACTAAAGTAATTATGTTAATAATTCTCACTATCGAATGCAATAAGGAGTATCATACATTTTCTTTTTCACCGCATGTTTTGTGTCATTTCTGCATTCTCCTGAATGAAACAGGATTTACTAGTCAGTCATTTGGTTTTTTTCACTTAGTTTCTCACTTAGTTCACTTAGTTTGATCACTTCATTTTTTCACTTGTAAGTCTTGATTTCCTTTCCCATTAAATTGTTTCTTTTTAACGTGCTGAATTTCTTGCAAATTAGCTAATTTCATATGCATGTTGCAGCACTTATTTTTAATAAAGTTTTGCATTGTAATAAGTCTTTGAGATATTTTTCTCAAAAATATGCTTTACAGATTATTTAAATGGCTTAGTAGTGTGTGGGACCATTTTTTGTGGGTTTTTATTTTAAATAGTCGTGTTCGTGGGATAAAGAGAAGCATTTGATGAGTTTCAGTTCAAGTAAGATTTAAACGAAAAAACTTTGAATGCAGTAAATGTAATACCTGATAGTTTCTTTCATATTTGATGCCATCAATTACAATAACCTGTTTATTTTGAAACGCTGAAGTTATTAAAAGTGAAATGCGAGTTAAGATCTCTAAAAAATTTTCTAGATTAATTGCTGGAAAGGGTGTTGCCTCATTATCATCACTACCATCAGCGAACATTCATATGTTCCCTACATTGCACTAATGGTATGGATTTATGTGGTGTGCGCTGTCAAAATTGATTACCAACGGTCCCTCCTATGACTATAAAATGCTTCTCAAGACGTGTGATGAGTACAGTTTACAGTTGAATCATGTTTTTTATAATAAAATGACAGGGTGATCTTGCTTCCGTTTAAATTCTTTGTGATATAATATGAAGAAGAGCATCAACATTTGCATTATATATTTGTTGTAAATTTTGTACATTATTTTTTTAAATCTTTCTAACCACTCTGGCATTTATCTTATGCTATAAGATTCAACCTGCTATCTCTGTATACTCTATATAAAGATATAGCTAGCGAAGTTAGCTCTTTCGCTAGCTTTTTGAAAATATTTATCTTGAAAATACTGTTTGCAGAATGAATTCATAAAGTAAATGTATGATTATATGTACATTAGTTTCACAATTTTTTTTTTTTTTTTCAAGTCTAATGCACGCCATCTGCATAAAGAATATGAAACATTTTCAAAGGATTATGGCCGTTTTCAATTTTTCATTTTTATCTAAACCCTTTTTAGTAGTTTAAATATCGTCATTTTTGCTACTGTCATTGTTTGAAGTAACTTTAAATTCTTTTTAAATTGAATTTTTTAATTTTTAGTAATATGATCATCAACATAAGGATTTTTGCACTTCTTCGGTTCTTTTTCTAATAATATTCCTGTAAGAACATAGTTTTTCAGCGCCAAATCGATTCATCCACTGAGTCCAGAGAAATGGGTGTGAACAGTGCAAATGGTATGGCAGATAATGATGATGCTGTTTTGGATAAAAATCTATACTCTCGACAAATGTATGTTACATTGTTTATGCGAAGGTCGTTCAAGAAATATAAATCTTTTGATTTTAATCCTATGCTTTACTAATTTTATTTTTATTTTTTGGTGAATCTTACGCTGTGATAGAATAATCAGGCAATAAAACGGAGGAATTAATTAATTTATAATTCTAATGAATATATGTATACTAAAATTCAGTTGAATTTTAGAAATTACACTTTCAGTTATGCATTAGGTGAATCAGCAATGATGCACTTGAGAAAAGCATCTGTGTTGATATCAGGCATTGGTTCGGTCGGTGTTGAAATCGCTAAAAACTTGATTCTTGGTGGTATCCGTCAAGTTACAATCCATGATACACGTGATGCGAAATGGCTAGATCTGAGCGCACAAGTTGGTTTATAGCGATGTCGTATGTATTATTTAAGAAAAGAATCAAAAATAGTTGAAAGTGGTTTAGCCGGAATTTGTTGACTCATTTAAAAAAAGGAATTAAATATCATGTCATATCGGTTTGCTAAAAGAATTATTTTAGTATTACCTGAAGGAATCAGATATTGGACGGAATCGAGCGGAAGCAAGCTACGAACGCCTGGCTGAACTGAATGACAGTGTCACTTGTCATCTGTCAGTGGAGCCACTGAGTGAAAATTTCATAAAACAGTTTGACGTATGTTTCTCTTTTCATATTCCAGTCAGCGAGATCCATCGATGTTGCTTTTAAACGTTACCTTTCTTAGTAGAAATAAAATTTGTCGGAATATCTTCAACTTCTTGGTTAATCAGTAAGCATGAAGCTTTTACTTGCTAAACTTTGCAGTTGTGACTTTTTCTTTTTTAAAATTTTTATTGTTTAATTTTTTAGTTCTCATTCATTTACTTTACATTTGATTCAGTTAACAGTATTGACGGATGCAGCGCTCTCCACGCAGATAATGGTGAATGAGTGGACTCGCAAGCACAATCGACAATTCATAGCTGCTGACTCTCGTGGACTGTTCGGTTTTATATTCGTCGATGTGGGTGAAGAATTTGTAGTAAATGACTTAAATGGAGAGCGATGTAAAGAAGTAAGTTTGATACATCATTTCGGATCTTTCGGAGAATTTTTGGGGAATATTTTAATTCACTGCAAATTTAATTATCTGTTTTAGTTGCTGATTGAGCACGTTGATGCGGAGACAGGTGATGTAACAACGTTGGATAATGTGATGCATGGTCTTGAAGATGGTGATTACGTTACGTTTTCGGAAGTCAGAGGGATGACTGAGTTGAATGGCATTGAACCACTGAGAGTCACAGTTAAGAGTTAGTTTTATTTTATGTTTTTGTTTAAAAATCTGCTTGAATTGTGCATGTCGGATTATGCTTTAGTTTTCTGGTCTCATAGAGCGGAGAGAAATTAAACTGACAAAGAACTCTATAAAATTGTCTTACTTTGCTTTAGATCAAAATTTTTTCTATTTGCTAGGATCATACTAATTTTTTAAAATGCTATCACTGTTAAACGAAATTTAGAGCCAAATGTGTTCAATATCGGAAAAGTTGCTGCTAAGTTCTCACCTTATATGGAAGGTGGACGTTTTACACAAGTCAAAGTCGCCTCAACAATTTCACATAAGTCTCTGAAAGAATCACTTAATGAACCTGATATATTAATGTGGGATTTTGCAAAATTCGAGAATCCTTCACAGCTTCATGCGTTATGGCAAGCATTGCACTCTTTTGAAGTTAAGGTATTAAATTTTTGCTAATATTTATTCCTTAAGCTGTGAAATGAATTTTATGTTGTATTGCAAGCAATTAATGATCACTGGAATTTCTTGCTACTAAATGGTGTGTTGAACCATAAAAATTCTTATTAAAAATTTGAGTGCGAATTTTCATTCATAGTTTTCGTCATAAAATAAGTTCAAGAGGGCTAAAAATATAATTTCGTAAATGAACGTCATGAATAAAATTTAGTATAAACGAAGTCCTATGCCACGAAGCGATGAGGATGTTGAACTTCTCAAGACTGAACTTCCAGCTGGTGCCGAAATAAATGAAAAATTGCTGATGACCTTCAGCTATCAGGTTGCTTCCATACTATTTCTGTAAAAATGGTAAATTTCCTCTAGTAATTAACCAAATCGATGTTTTAGATCATTAGAAATGCTTGCGAAAAGTTGAAATTCCACAGAATAAATTCTAGATTTCCTATGTAGATTTATAAAGCGCTGAGCTTGTAAGTAACATTGTTTTTGGTACAGCAACACTGTACCAACATTTAATAGAAAGATGGATTTCGTTCACAAGCTTATAGAGCATGACAGAACACATGATAGCTGGATAGAAAGAATAGAACTGACCTATTTTTAAGGCCTGTGGTAATCTTGCACCTATTGCATCGATTGTCGGTGGAATCGCTGCGCAGGAAGCAATGAAAGCTGTTACACATCATATGACTCCGCTAAAACAGTTTCTTTACATTGATTGCATAGAAGCATTGCCAGGCGTTTGGTCATCTTTCGATAATAACAAGCTAACTGCTAGCGATTGCGAAATGGTACTCATTCAATTCACATCATAATGGGTTTCAAGAGACATTTTAAACGCAAATTTTAAGTTTGAGATTTGTGGGAATTAAGTGCCGTGCCACAATTTAATCAGATTAACTTCGTCCAGAAAATGGTGATAGCAATGGTTTGACGGAAAGATGCTATCTTTAGAACTATTTTGGTATCTAAAGTGCACTAATAACAACTCTCAATTACTTTATCCAAAACCATTTATTTGCAGAAAAACTGTCGATATGATGGTCAGATTGCTGTCTTTGGACGAACCTATCAGGAAGCGCTTCTAGAGCAGAAGTACTTCATTGTTGGCGCAGGTATGAATTATTGTCGATTTTTTGTCAGAACAAGATCGTCGACAACTCTTGTCTTGTCTGTTTGTGAGTTAAACACAAACCTTTGTTATCGCTCGTTGCAGGTGCAATTGGATGTGAATTATTAAAGAATTTGGCTATGATGGGCGTAGCATGCGGACCTGATGGCAAACTCAAAATAACAGACATGGATCAGATTGAGATCAGTAATCTTAATCGACAGTTTTTGTTCAGAAGAAGTGATGTGGGTGTAAGTTTTCTTGAATTTATAGCAACATATTCAGCTGAAGTTAAATATTTGCGTTCAACTTCAGCATTTGAATTTGAGATTAGAGAAATCTCTTTTCAGTTTTTTTCCATTAAAAATAAAAATTTTCAGAGTAAAAAGTCCGAGGTAGCTGTTAAAGCAGTAAGGGGTTTCAATCCTAATATTGTGATTGATGCTCTTTCGGAACGTGTTTCAACTGATACGGAGAGCATTTTCACTGACAATTTTTTTAGCGATCTCAATGGTGTTTTGAATGCACTCGACAATGTTGATTCACGTTTGTTATATTTTTCTGTGTAGATGCTTCCTGATATAACATTATGTTTATAATATGGTGTGGAAAACAGTTTGAGATTGCTGTGTCTATTTGTCCAGTTTCTTTTTTAATTTTTTTTTTTTTTGAAAATGTGAGTTTTCCTGCTTCCCGATTTACTCATTTTGAATTTCTCCAGCTTTCGAAAATTTTTTAATTCTAGGGCGGTATATGGATCGTCGCTGCATTTACTATCGTTTACCGCTGCTTGATTCTGGAACGATGGGTACGAAAGGAAATACGCAAGTAGTTTATCCTCATCTTACTGAATCTTACAGGTAGTATCTACTTCATTTTTTAAACTGATTTCGCTAAATTTTTTGGTATCCCAAGTTTAAAAAAAAAAAAAAAAGTGAATTTTTTAATAAGAGCAGTGAAAAGTTTTTGGAATGCTGATCAGCACATTTTTTGCTAAAAATGTATGTTATGTTTCGGTCATTTTTTTGTTCTAAGTACTTATAATTTCTTTCACTTTTTAGTTCATCAGTCGATCCGCCGGAAAAGGACATTCCAATTTGTACACTGAAGAATTTTCCCAATGAAATTCAGCATACCATACAGTGGGCACGAGATTTGTTTGAAGGTCTTTTCACAACTCCAGCAGAAACAGCAAATCAATTCATATCTGATGAACGTGGCTTCCTACAACGGGTTGATCAAATGAACACAGCTCAGCGAGTCAGCTATTTTCATATATTTCATTCAATGATGAAGTGAAGTTTTCGATATTTTTGTGGGATTACTTTCCAAAATATATTGGAAATTGAGCAAGAGATTGTTGATGTTGAACTGTTGTAAACTTCCACTTGGATTTATTTCTGCCCATGTATTTTGGATTTCTTCACACTGCTGAAAGCTATTTCAGTTGCATATCTTGTCCAAAGTGGAAGAAGCTCTAATTCGAGAAAGACCACATAGTCCCGAAGACTGCATAAAATGGGCCCGATTGAATTTTCAGGTTTGCAGCTTTCTTCAAATGAATTGTGCTAATGAAACTGATATCACTTTTTTAAGCACTGTTATATATTTTTTGTAGGAATACTTCCACAATATGATTGCGCAGTTATTGCATATGTTTTCGCCTGATCAAGTAACCGAACAGGGGATTAAATTTTGGTCTGGTAGTAAACGTTGTCCACATGTTCTGGATTTCAATCCAGAGGAGGTAAAAATTCATTATATCATAGAGTAGTAAAATGGGTTGCAGTTTTCTGGCATTAGATGGATTATGATTTAAGTGTATTTGTTGTCATGGGGAATATATATCCTTCAGTGATGCTGCAGGATTATAATTTTTGGATTTAAATTACATTGTAGTTTCATATTATAGCCAGAGCACTTCAATTTCGTTTGGGCTGCATCGATCCTTCGAGCACATCAATACAGTATCACACCAATAATTGAGAAGAAGAAGTTTTTGGCTGTTTTAAATGAGGTAAGTTCGAAGTGGATGTGGTAATTTGCGAATTTTTTTACTATTTTGCTAAAATTGAGTTTCCACGGTTTTTTTTCAGATCCGCCCACCACCTTTCATGCCAAAGTCGGATATAAAAATAGCTGTTACTGAAGCGGAAGCAAAACAAGAAGAAAAGGCAATATCTGATGGTAAATTGGTTTTTTCTTTACCGAGCAAATGAGAAGTTTGAGAAAACGAATTCATTTTTCCTTGTTTTACTTTTTAACTTTTTTTATAAAGTTTCATGTATTTGAGATGATGTCGATGAAAAATTGCAATCAGTTATGATGAATCTGGCGAAACTGAGCAAAAAAACAATGAGACCGTTGATTCCGATTGACTTTGAAAAAGATGATGACACTAATCATCACATGGAGTTTATCACTGCTGCTTCAAATTTACGCGCTGATAATTACCAGATCGCGCCAGCAGATGTTATGAAAGTAAACGTTCAAAAAATAGACATGGAATTTTAAACAGCGGACTTTTTTGTTTTTTATTTTGTACTCAAGAAAAGACAAGATTCCCAACTTCGTTTTAAATTCGTTTTATTTGGCAGACAAGTGGATTTTAAATGAAATTAAAACATTTCAGACGAAGCAGATTGCCGGTCGCATCATCCCGGCTATAGCGACCACAACAGCTGCTGTAGCTGGACTGGTGTGCATTGAGCTGTATAAAATGATCAGTGATAAACATAAATTGCCAAATGTTCCGTTGGGAATTTTCAAGAACGGTTTTTTAAATTTAGCTTTGCCGTTTTTCGGATTTTCGGAGCCAATTGCAGCGCCAAAGAAGAAGGTTGGATTCAAGGTTTTGAATTTGTTTTTTTTTTTCTACATTTATGCTTCAGACATGAAGTTTGCTTTTTGCCATTTCTCATACTGACTTATATATTGCAGTGTGCGGATGGATATTTTACGCTGTGGGATAGATTTGAAGTACAAGGACCAAAGAAAATGAAAGAGTTAATTCACTGGATCAAGGTAAGTATCTTAATTTTTTTCAAAGATTCGATATAAAACTGCGAAGAATACTTCGGTTTTTAATAGGAGATATTCATCTATACTTGCTCGAATAAAATGTAATTTTGAGAACGAAACATTTCAACCTAAGTATTTATTTTAGATAAGCTTTATGATCCATACTTGTTGAAATTCTTCTGCAACCTTCTGAAATTTTTTGTTTAAGCAGCTAATAAATTTCAAAAATTGCAGAAATAGCATTCTTTGTTTTATTTGTACCTGAATTTGTAGGAGGAAACTGGACTGGATGTAACAATGATGTCATGTGGAGTATCACTGATTTATAGCTTTTTCTTAAGCAGTGATAAAAGAATGGAGCGCTTGGAACAAGAGTGAGTTTCTTCCGCATAAGAGAAAGATCACTTTGCAGAGCGAAGATAAATTTCTTGCTTCTTAAAAACGTATTAATATTTGCTTTCGATGTTTTATTTTTATTGTGTTGAGGGAAAAGTGACAGAACGATGATGTATAAATCTTAATTTTTAATTTTCAGCATGAAAGAGGTTGTGGAGGAAGTAACGAGGAAGAAGATTCCTGAACATGTGCAATCAATTGTTCTTGAAGTAATAGCCAATAATAAGGATGATGAGGATGTAGAGATTCCATATATCAAATTTAATCTTAGATAAAAATGCGCTATTCTTAGGACTTTTCATCGAGTTTATGTTTCAAGTTAATTTCATGTTAGATGATCATTCGCAGGTTTCGAAACATGCTTTCTTCACTTAGCTTGATGTAAATGATTGAGAATTATTTGATTTGAATAGACATTAGAATGTTGTCTGTTTGAAATGCAACGCTTTTGAGAATTTTGAATGTTAAAATTTGATGTTAAAAATTTGTTGAGTCTATTAGTTATTTTTAAGATGTTTAAAAAAGTTTAATGGGAATATTTCTGTTCAAAAAGTTTAATGAAAAAACGATAAAAAACGGTTAAAAGGTTAAAAAAGTTTAATGAAAAGTACATTGCGTGTCGTATGATCATTACGTATTGGTGTTTCGATGAATTTTCGCTCTTCCTGAATAATAATTCTTTTAGCTTTTTTATGAGTTAAATTTACACATTGGTTTTTTTCTTTTCAGATCAGAAAAAAAAATTTTCTTTTTTTTTTTTAAGAGGAAGCACTGAATCAGTTATCTCTGATTGAAATGATAAGTCGGTTAATGATTTTTTAAATAAAAGTTTCGATTCAGCAAATATTTTTTTTTAACGACGCTTTCATGAAGTAGATAAAATACTTTGTCAACTTGTCTCGCTGCTTTTTTTGTTTTGTAGGAGCTTTATTGTTCCGTTTGCAGCAAAAGTGAACATTTTTGAATTCGAACCACTTATCATTAATATATGGTATCGTTAAATATTTTATTTATTGCGCAAAGTGAATGGAAACTCCATTCTACTTTATATTATTTTTTCCTGAATGCTTTTTGTTAATTAAGTGCTTTTTTTGTGTTTTTTTTTTTTTGTATTTCCTGAAAAAATGCAACAACGAATACTTGCATTACATTGTTTCAAACACTTAGGTGCAGTTTAGTTAGCTTATCTAAAACTCTGATTGGAAAACTTTTAAGTATTTCGATTGTGTCTTCGGTTACAAATTTAGTATTGGGTGGAATGGAAACAATATGAAATATGTGAAACAAATGATAGCATGAATAATGCGAGGGATATTCTTGTAACATTGAAGTGTAAGGATTTCTTGATGATACTAGCAAATTTTGGTGAATTTGTTTAGAAAAGATCATCAACGAATTTTCTGACAGTTATATGATTAAGAATTATCAATTAATAATAATGATGAAGTCATGAAGATAAGAGTTATTGCATTGAAATGTAATTTGACATCGTTTCGCAGTTATTATGGATTTTCAGTTTTTGTGTTTAAAAGTTTTTTTTTTATCATATTACTTAGCTGTTATCGGGAATAAGTTTTTGTCGTTCGTTGGCAATAGAAATTTATTTGGTTTAATAATATTATACTTACACATAATATTACCAGTTCACAATAGTAAGAAGGGCGAGTATAAACATACAATAATTGACTGATAAATAGTGATAAAGATGAGTTATAAAAATAGTAATTTGAACTATTTAGCTAATATATCTCTGTTTTTCCTTTGCTCAATATCGATTGTCCATATTCTTTATGGATGGAATTGTTCTTCATTCAGTTGGAATTGTTTTCAGGAGAGCACTAAAATATAACAGAATGAGAAAAGGCTAATATAGATAGTGATCGAATCGGTAGCGAATAAGACTAGAAATTCTCTAATGAATATTTGGTTGTAAAAAACCGGCATATACAGGATTTTTCCCATATATATATATATAAATACAGGATTAGAAACGAAGCTCTGATAAATTTTCCGCAGTTATTATGGAATATAATCTGGTCTTCAGCGTGATTTTCAAGATCATCAAGCGTTTTTCTTATCCATAGCTGTGTGCATACAATTCCCTTTTGTGACCATCAACCCCAATATTAGTTTATATCTTTATTGCCTTAATTTTAATTACAAAATTTCATCATTCCATTCAAATAATTTTGATTTTAGTAAACCGACATCCGTGTTTGTTTTACTGATTTCCATTTCAAAGGAAAATAATCAACCAGTTACTCTGTCATATCAACTGATTATTGTCGCTCTAAAATGTCATCATCTATCCAAAGGTAAGCTTTAATTTATTTAATATTTCGATACCGTCTGTTTAAAATTCACGAAAACTTCTCATCTGAATAAATGTATTTTGGGATTCATAGAAGTTTTCTCAAACGAAATCAGTAAAGTTATCTTTAAATTACTTCTGGAGGAATTTTATTTTGGCTTACTTTCTCTGAGACCGATGACGAATCAGTGATTATGTGGTATCAGGGAAGATCAGAATATGCTAAAAGACTTGGAAATGATTTGTTTTGGATGAAAAAAAAATAGGAAGGGCAAAGCAGAATTAGTTAAAATAGAAATATTTGTTGTTAAATCTTTTTCTAAGCTTCAGTTATCCATCAACACGTATATCCATTGCTAAATCAATAACCGATAACGCTTATGATGGAATTGTTTACGTGGCTCATTCGATTTCGGAAACCGGAAAATATGAAGTTTTAAAGCCAGTGTTACCAAGTATTACTGCCTATTCTGAGGTTGTCACAGAACATTATTTTACATTATTTTCTCGAATGTCACTTCATTAAGCTAGATCAGTTTCAAAAGTATTTCCATGCACGTGAATTACTTGAATTTTCGAAGCTCTTCAATGCATTAATTCCTTTTAATTCCTTCAGATTCATAAAGATATCGAAAATGCTACCACATTGATTATGGTCGATGGGAATATTGTTCCATCAAGAAAGCTAATTTTTGCAGGAACGGGGCCAGTTAATCGAGATTACGATGACGTTCGACGTTTTGGTATAGCTGCTCGAAACGGTGTGAAGTTGTAAGTAAACATAATTTATTATCTTTAATCTTATTAGAAAAGCAAGTAAATTTTATTACCGTAGGTTCAGTTAAAAGAAAAAAGCAGTCTTACAATAATTACAAATTTAATGCTAGAAATTCGGATACATTTGAACAGGGACATTTGCACAGTTCTTTTTTTTTCTTGTGACTGTATTGTAATTTTTATTGCAGAGCTTTGAAAACTGGCATGAAAGCACCGTTGATTTTAACTTTGCCCCATAAAAAATATCCACAGGCAGAGTTAGTATCAGCTCTTGGAGCAATGCATGAACTTTGTGTACCACTGAATGTGCGAGAAGAAGAGAAGAAGGTCAAAGCTGATGTTATTGGTTTCTGTATGCTCGATTATGACGAGGAGTTGAGTTTTGTGTTTTTCAAATACCTGTGGAGAAAAGGAGTTTCTTCTACGTTTTTCGATTTAAAAGAAAAAAAAAAAAAACAAGGAAATAATAATGAATTTTCAGGCGTTCGTGAAACTAATGAATGCACTTGATGCAGCATTTACAGTTTGTCGAGATATCGGTGATTCAGATCCTCAACGAATGTCACCACCTTTTGTTGCAGAGTATGTCACCAATGCATTCAATGGAACAAATATCAGCACTCATGTGATTTCTGATGTTACCGTAAGTTTGAAATGATTGTAGTACTGTAGAAATGCTTTGTTTAACATGAAGAGTTACGTTTGGGAGTGAAAAACATAGCATATTTTATTTTTACACTTTGGTTTTTGGAGTTTAAAAATCCGGATTTTTAGGAAATCGAACAAGAATTCCCGCTTATGGCAGCTGTAAATCGTGCAGCAAATAACGTTAAAAACCATGAGGCACGTCTGATATGGCTTGAATACAATCCAGAAGGCCCTTGTGAAGAGACGATCATGCTCGTAGGCAAAGGTTAGCTCTGAAATTTCTCGATAAACAAGTAACTGATGGGTCAGTTATGTTTTTTAAGGTGTTACAATTGATACTGGTGGCGCAGATTTGAAAACGGGCGGAAATATGTTTGGGATGTGCCGCGATAAATATGGTGCTGCAGTTGTTGCTGGTATTTTCAAAGTTTTGGAAATTTTGAAGCCGAAACATGTCAAGGTTCGTCCTTGTATATTCAGCTGGTAAATTTGAGGTAAATGATGGAAAGGCATTGTTGAAATACTTATTTATATTCTAGTTTTATAGAGTAATGTAAACGTTCTAGTAAAATTTAGTTTACAGTTTTGTGGCTACATGTGCATGGTCCGAAACAGTATCGGTTCAAACTCTTATACGTGTGATGAAATTATTCGTTCACGTAGTGGTAAACGCATTGCAATATACAACACGGACGCAGAAGGTCGCGTGACGATGCTTGACCCTTTAACAAAAATGGTTGAACTAGTAAGACATCAAGCCATAATGTTATTGGGTTATTTAAGCTCACTAAATTATTAAGAAATTATTTTTTGTTTAGTTCATTTTGTTACGATCCACTATTCAAAATAGTTTTACGCATTTGAAAGTTGTCCGGCGACATGTTAAAGGTTTGAAGGTCTCGATCTTTCGCTTCTACTTCGAATTTTGTATTTAGGCGAAACTGGAAAAGAAACCACGATTATTCACGTTAGCTACATTAACAGGTCATTGCATGTTGAGCTATGGTTATATGGCAGCAGCATTGGATAATGGTCCGGCTTGCGCCGATCATACTGCTGAAAAAATCCGTAGCTGGGGTGATTTATTTGGGCAGCCTGTTGAAATATCACGGTTACACTGGGAGGTGATTTATTTTAGAATTTAAGAGATAAGATTCTCCAAATGACAGCATTGTAGGTGTTATTTTAGCAAGAAGTAGAATGAAGGAAAAAGATCGATTTTATGTTGCTTCAAAATTTCTCTAAAGCTTTTAGAGTACGACAATTTTCTTTCTTTTCAATTTAACACGTTTCACTAATGGTGATGAATGTTGACAAATTAAGTTACAAAGTAAGACATAGCAGTTTTCTACTTTTAGGATTTTCATTTTCATGAGGCTGAAAGCGAAGCAGCGGACTTACGCCAATCAAATACGCTACCATCTGTGAGAACGCTGCGTGGCCATCAAGGGCCAGCTGCATTTCTTATAAAAGGTTCAAGACTGGATGAGCATGGATGTGACTCAATGACTCCTATTGCGTAACATTTTCCTTCTTTTAAGAAGTTTGATATTAAACTCGCTACTCAGCTTACCTTATTTATTTCAATTTTTTAAAAGCAGTAAGGCAGCATTGAAATGTTAATGAGATATTGTAATATTTATAAGATAGTGTATAAGACTACAATATAAGTTGTCTTTTCTAGGTATACACACATTGACATGGGTGCTTGTATGGGTTCGCATCCTCAAACGAGCTATCCCAATCCACTCTTAGCGCTGGCTGCGACGTTAGTTTACGAAACTTTATTTTTTCTAATCAGTTTGAAAGGATATAAGTCCTCGTTCTCATTTTAAAGTTGAAGTAGGAGAAAGTAATTGTTTCTATTTTCATTGTTTCTATTTCTAATTTTCTTTGGAAGAAAATCAGACTTGTAAAACGCTGTAAATCACAAAATTTAAAAGTTTATAATACGTTGTGCGTTATTGTTTAACCAATTCTTAACCAAATAGAAGTAAAAAAGGCTATCGTTTTTCTAGGAAATTTTCAGGTATATCTTTCCTCATACCAGTTTGTCAATCAAGATGTGTTAACATATCAGCGCTATCAATGCTTCCTACTTTCCGATTATTAATTTTTTATATTACCACTTTTTGAAATGATGCTGAACTGTATCATATAAAAATAAAGGAAAAAATCGTATGAATGAGCTATCGTAATGGTTAATGCATGTGCGCAGGAATATCTGTCTAACATCCTGTCTTCATCATCTATCGTGCTTCAGCGACTTTCGATAATGACGAGATTGCCGTAAAATGCCCAAGACAGCATCATTATACAAACAATTGACTGAATTAAGAAGCAAACCTGAAAATTCAAAGAGATTTTCATCTACCGCAATCCTTTATAAAAATTTGGTTACTACTATAGCGAATAACCCAGTGGACAAACTTACAGATGTTCCAACCATTAACCGATAACTTTCGTAACGGCTCCAGTCACTCCGCTCTAGTAAAAATGAAACTGCAACAATTAGGGAGCAAATTGCGAGTAATGTCAGGATTATATTCACAATTATCTCCTGAAATTGTTAGATTACACTACTTTTTGGAGCAGTTCTTTTTCCCAGATAATTCAAACAATTTTTATTTACGATGGGAAGTGTATTAGATCATATGAGTGTACTACTTAATTTTAATAAGAAAAACCGACAAATATCAAGAGGTAGGATTTTTGAAAACGGTATTAACTGATGACTTCCCTTATTTTTTATTCCGTTTCAGCAGAAAATGCCTAAAAATACGGGAATTCTTAGTTCAGTAGTTTGGGGAGTATCCTGCACTTCATTGATTGGCAATAATTTTGCAAATTCAAATCTAGGGATTAAATTCCTTTTGAAGGGATACTGAGTTAACTCTCAAAAAAATCATATCAGACCTACTCTGCAAGTATATTACTTTGTTTTAACGATATATATGGAATGTCGGGATTGTCATTTTTAAATCTCATATACTGTGACACGGCGAAGTTTAATAAACGGGTTTCAGTAAACTTGTTGGAAATGAAAAAGAGATGGGATCGCCTATGATTAGGGATAAGAATTAAAGAGCCATTTTTTTTGCATTTCTAGAGCTATCATATGGTACATTATCTTAGCTCAGCTCCATTAATAATGAAAAATGATTCTTTTTAATAAACGTTTTTTGGTCAATAGTCAGCTTTAACCCATAAAAGTGACAATAGCGCTTTTTCATCTCGATTTATTGAGTTCACATGAAATAACAGCTGTGAATTAATACCTTTTTGCTATGCATTGCATATTTCTTTATCACTTTTACCAGTTAATAAAAAAGCAACAGATGCATCACTTATTGCTGCAGTTATAAGGAGCCCAAATTACTTTCACATCTGGCCATCAACTATCAACCGCGATGATAACGGCAATGCGATTTAAGGGGGTTAAAGGGCAGTCTTTGCAGTGATGATAATCAGATAATAGATAAATGACTGCGAAACTTAGACATTCTTACACAATGCGCATTTCCTCACTCTTTCAACTTCACTTTGATTCTCATACATACATGGTACATTCTTTGCTTATATCCTTTATTTTTTATCTTGCTTTTATTTTTTTTTATTTCATAAATTTTGCTCCTTCCTCTTTCAACGAAATATCACAAAAAACTTACGACAGTCTTCATAAAGAATACTTGCTGTAGAACGGAACCAATACTCCATCCAAGCAATAATCCACAGGTAATTGCGATAATAATGTAAGTTGTGGAATAGCTTGCGCGAACCCCTTTGTCTTGCAAATAAATTAATAGTATTACAACCAGCGCGATAATCTAAACGAAAATGTTGTCTACTTCATGATCTAATCATATATCGTACAAAAATTTAGGATAATGTATATAATGAATGGTAATATAAAAATGCAGGTAATATAATCTGGGGTAATACAACAGCTTTCTTCAGTATAACAACGAAAATGGGATACGGATAAGCACTGGTTCAAAAAGTTCCGAAAATCCTCAGAGATTACATGCTTAATTTCATAAATGAAAGCAGTACAGTTAAACAGACCGCAGTTTATTCACGGCTAATTTTAATATTTTAGCATTACGGTTAAAAGCATCATTTGCATTACCTTTCCTTCTTTACAAAGCCACTTTCTTTTGCTAAGTGATTTACAGCTAACTGATCAAATGATACCTTAGGTAAAAAGATCAAATTTGAAAATCAATTTTCATCATTGAAAACTAACTACAGTGAGTAGTTTGATAACCCATACGGGAATTGTTGAACTTCGTAAACCAGTCGTACGAGTTGTTGTGACAGTTGTCCGGCTTACGATCGGCATCGCCTATGAAAAAATATGTTAAATCAGTTAATTCCCCGTCCTGAAAAAAGTGCTCGAATCTGAAAATATTATTCGTATAGCTGAAATGAAATTACTCCATTCCACACTACTTATTAACACTCAGTATTCTGAAATGAATATTTTTATAAGGAATCATGAAAAACTTTCTTTTGGAACAACTCGCAATTGGATGACTGCATTGATTTAATATCTATTTCCGGAAATTAATCGCTTCCTACGATAAATCCAAAACTCTTATTCATTATGATGACTTCCGAATAAGATTACAACCATACGAGGGTCTTAATGTAGTGCCAGATGATAAAGCTGCAGAGTTTTTTGAAATCTAAAAATCATTGTATAAACAGCGATGAGTAAGAGCAATGAAAGAAGAACGTTCTGTTAGGGAAAAAAGTGAAAATTTTTAGAGGTTATTTTAGAGGATGCAGAATGGTTCGCTTCGAGAATAGCAGGCGCTTTCGTTAGAGGTTCAACAAAGAGCAATGTTGTGGGTTGAATGCTTTACAACGAAACGTCTACAAAAATATCATTGAAAGATGAGCAGCACAAGCTGTGTCGATTGTTTTTAAGATGTATAATTGATACGCTATAGAGACAAACATAGGCAACTTCTTAAATTCAATTAAAAATGAAGCAATGAAAACATTCAACGAACATTGCTTAGCCATAGTTTCTACCAATGATTATAAGTGTGATCATTTATTGTTAAAGCTCTAGCCAGGAAGAGATGACTGGATAATTAATTTTAAACAGTGATAGCGGATAATTAATTTTAAACAGTGATACTAGATAACTAATTTTAAACAGTGATATTGGATAATTAATTTTAAACAGTAATCATTTTTTAGTTTATAAAATGACTGATAATGATATGGTTATGAAATGTACTGTCTTAATAATGAATAGATGTTTATGCTATAAAATCACTTCCCGCTTCCATTCTACTACGATATTTTTCAAATTATTTAAACAGTTGAAATTTTGCAAAGATATCGTTAGGATTATTCTTATTTGCAGTAAAAATTAAAAAGATGCATCAAAGACAAAATATTTGGATGTTCAGCAAACTCCACTCAATAATATATATATATATATATGGGAACTAAACGATTAATAATATAATATGGGAACTAAACGATTATATGGGAACTAAACGATTTCATCTCACATCTTAATTAGGAGTGATTAATGAGTTGGAGAAGAGAATCCATTCATAGAGATTAATATCCATTTATTTATACATTCATTTATCCATTCTCTTCTTTCTTCTGTTATTGCGCCAATGTTGTCTTCGATTCCTAGCGGTAATGTGCAGAAGTAACCACTTATTCAACTTAGATTAGATTTGCAGGAAGAATATGAAGTTTTTAGGATGGAACCAAGATAAAATATTACAGATGGAACCAAAGTAAACATTAGGGTCCAATGTGACTCATTCGTCATTTTTTATTAAACCTGGAATTTACAAAATAAAAGAAATGAAAAATATTTATAAAAACAAAACAGTTCTAGAAAATATATGCGAGCTTTCTCTCCCACTCTTCGCTTTTCGACAATTTATTAATTCACTTAAAATTCATTCTTCAAACAGTCCTACACGTCTCATTCTTTCAGCAGAGATTACTTTTATCGCATTTTTAATTCTGCAGATGAATGAAAAATATCGCAGTTGTTTTCGGGAAAAATGAGACGATACATTGATTGACATACAATAACACGATTGAAACAAAATAAATAAACAAAATAGGAAGCAGGTGAAATTAAACAAAATAAAGACTGCAAAGATATTAGCTTCAGAAAAGTTTCGAAAATGAATTCTTTCAAATTGATTTATATGAGCAAAATCTGAATAATGCTCGGATCCGACTAGTAGATGGAGATGGACGAGCTAATATATTTTGAAACTGAAAAAGAAAATTATAAATTCGACTTTACGCAACCTTTTTTTTAAACATTTCTATACACATTTTAATATCTTTTCATTTATTGAACATATTTTCTCTCACTTTCATTTTCAATTTTACAAAAGATAAAGAGAAAAAAAAAATGCTATTTAAAATGAATGAAAGCAAAAGAAATCAACTTGCAGCAACACATCCCTCTTCCTCTGTAACAACTGTTGGTAGAAAAAATTTCTTCAGTGAAAATACAGTCCGAGTAACACATCAATCACTGAAGTTAATTTCGTCACACTTATATCCCACACTGATTTACGCTATTTCTTCCTCCCGCAAGTCGAAACACGAAAAGAGTCAAATTCTGAAGACATTTTTTCCATCTTTCAGATGTTCCAAAACTTGTACAAATCTCCACCTCCTCTCTTTTCACATCTATTTTTCTCTGCTCTCCATTTTTTACTATTTCCCTCATTTTGTGACAAATTTTCTGGTTTTCACTAAAATTTACTGTATCAGAGTTAAATTTCAACTCATGATTTTTATTTCTGACGAACTGGTGTCAGTTCGTTTAACTGAAATTCATAAACATTTCTAATAAATAAAAAATTTTCAGAAATGAAGAAAGAAAGAAAGGAGGAGAGGAAGAGAGAAATCGGAGCAAATTAAGGATTGCAAGCTGGAAGTCAGATGAACCGTCGAATATATCAATCTATTGAATTAAAAGTGCAACGGTTCTTCATTATCGAAGAATGCAGGAAGAAATAGATTCATACTGCTTTTAAACATGTTGTATGTCACATCCGCTAATGTATATCACGGATGTACTGCTCTTAAACATGTTGTGTGTCACATCAGCTAAGTATGTCACGGACATACTGCTCTTAAACGTGTTGTGTGTCAGCTAATGTATGTCAGCTAATGTATGTCACAGACATACTGCACTTAAACATGTTGTATGTCACATCAGCTAATGTATGTCACAGACATACTGCACTTAAACATGTTGTATGTCACATCAGCTAATGTATGTCACAGACATACTGCACTTAAACATGTTGTATGTCACATCAGCTAATGTATGTCACAGACATACTGCACTTAAACATGTTGTGTGTCACATCAGCTAATGTATGTCACAGACATACTGCACTTAAACATGTTGTATGTCACATCAGCTAATGTATGTCACAGACATACTGCACTTAAACATGTTGTATGTCACATCAGCTAATGTATGTCACAGACATACTGCACTTAAACATGTTGTATGTCACATCAGCTAATGTATGTCACAGACATACTGCACTTAAACATGTTGTATGTCACATCAGCTAATGTATGTCACAGACATACTGCACTTAAACATGTTGTATGTCACATCAGCTAATGTATGTCACAGACATACTGCACTTAAACATGTTGTATGTCACATCAGCTAATGTATGTCACAGACATACTGCACTTAAACATGTTGTATGTCACATCAGCTAATGTATATCACGAATGTACTGCTCTTAAACATGTTGTATGTCACATCAGCTAATGTATATCACGAATGTACTGCTCTTAAACATGTTGTATGTCACATCAGCTAATGTATGTCACAGACATACTACACTTAAACATGTTGTATGTCACATCAGCTAATGTATGTCACAGACATACTGCACTTAAACATGTTGTATGTCACATCAGCTAATGTATGTCACGAATTACTGCTCTTAAACATGTTGTATGTCACATCAGCTAATGTATATCACGAATGTACTGCTCTTAAACATGTTGTATGTCACATCAGCTAATGTATGTCACAGACATACTACACTTAAACATGTTGTATGTCACATCAGCTAATGTATATCACGAATGTACTGCTCTTAAACATGTTGTATGTCACATCAGCTAATGTATATCACGAATGCTGCTACATGGTACATACTATGTCACATTACGTAACATGTTGTATGTCACATCAGCTAATGTATATCACGAATGTACTGCTCTTAAACATGTTGTATGTCACATCAGCTAATGTATGTCACAGACATACTACACTTAAACATGTTGTATGTCACATCAGCTAATGTATAGTCACGCGAATGTACTGCTCCTTAAACATGTTGTATGTCACATCAGCTAATGTATATCACGAATGTACTGGCTCTTAAACTTTATTGTAAACTGTTGTGTATGTCACATACTGCACTTAA